>VZRR01001393.1:321790-730158 GCA_013398015.1 Oreocharis arfaki | reverse complement strand
CTGAGTCTTATTCAAACTTCATTTTTCAGCAGAATTTTTTCAGTCTCTCAGATCAACATACTTTGTGTTCTTCTTACTCTGTTATTGAAAAAAAAAGAGATCAAATCATGACTATGCTCTCAGACTACAGCCATTTTACTGATAGAATTACACAGCTCTAAAATATAAGGCCTATAATGGAAACACTAACACAGTCTTGACTCTGCTCTAATATCACTGAACTTCCTTTGGGGGTGAAGCTTTGCCTCAGGAACCTTAATTATCTGATGTGGTCAATTACTCCAAGATAATGATGATTTTATCAGGTATTACTGCTCAAATATTTTACGATAGACAGGCTATTTAATTGCATTCCTGACCTACCAAAATGCTTACAGATGACTCAATTAAACACTAGGAAGAGGTAGGGGGAAGGGAGGGAAGGAGGGAGGGACAGCACTTAAAATCCTTGCTTATAGCTCATTTGGAGAACTTTGTTCCTCTTGAAAATCCATCCATCCATCCATCCATCCATCCATCCATCCATCCATCCATCCGTCCGTCCATCCGTCCGTCCATCCATCCATCCATCCATCCATCCATCCATCCCTCCATCCAGGTTGCCCAGGCATTGCCTGGACAGGAGGTTTGGATAAATAAGCTCAATATTAATGTACAAATAGGATAGCATGTCCATCCTCTCTCCTGCTGAGGGATTGGGGTTGGATCCTGGACAATCCCCGTGCAGGACTAGCAAAGGCATTTTAACATCCCCAAGCATCCCAGAGCATGATGAAATAATTTTTCCACCACGTCCAGGTAAAACAGAGTTTTAAAGACAGTGAGGAAATGTCTTTATTGCAGCAGTCTCTGAGGATAATCCCAGTTCCTGCAGATCCCTCAGCTGCCCAAGTGCAATTCACCCTGGAGTCAGCTGGTCCATTTTTCTCTCCCTTAGCCTGGCATTCCTGGTGCTGGGCTGGCGTTTGCCTGGGAGGTTGAGGTCACCCTGAGGACTGCTTTAATTGGCATCTCTGCTCCAGTGACCCTAATGGGCTGTTTCCCAGGCACAGAACTGCCCTGCCTTAGGAATGCTTTGGCTGCACAGCCTCAGCCTTGGGTCCAACCCTGCCCTGGATGCTCCTGTGCGGGTGGCTCAGACCTGGGAGCCCTCATGCCCTGAGCAGAGCAGGGAGCTCCTCCCAGTGCCCCCAGACAGGGAAAGAGGGGGATATTTCTCCTGCCAAGCAATCAATTTGCTGCTGGTGAAATAGGAACTGTGAGCAAGATTTTGAGGGTAGATTATTTTTCCCTGCTGCTTACAATAATGTTACTGTAAGATTTTCAGCAACTGTGTCAAGGACTCAGCCAAGATCCCTGAGAACAATGGCCAGGCTGCCCTTCCTTTCATGGCTGCTGGAATTCTGCTGCATTTCTGCACAAAGGTCCATTTTTCTTTCCACTCTGGAAATAATGTGTATTGTTGCACTGTTGTTGGAAAAACTGGCAGCAAATCCTCCTGGGCAAGGAATGTGGTTACCCACTATTGCGTGAGGCTAACAGGAGGAGAGATGTCATTATAAGGGGTTTTACTCAGAGAACTTTTCATGAGAATATTATTACCATTTTATGGGATTTCTCCACAGAATTTCCATGGGCAGCATTTTGATCACTTTCTGTTATGTTTTCAGCCTTGCTAATACTCTTTTCAGTCACATTCCAAAGCACAGCATCCACAAATATTCCCAAGTATATCCTAAATTGCCCAGGAAGGAAACAATTTTTCTATCTGAAATGAGAGCAAAATATGATTCTGAAATGTCAAATTTTAGCAAACCCAACTGCTGCAGCAATTGGTTTGGATAAGTGAAAACAGTTCAGTCTGACTTTTAAAAATATTACTATCATTAGTTCTCATATCAAGATGAAAAGCCATATTGAAACTACTGTAATTCTTTCATTATGAACAGGAGTGGCAACAGTCAAAGAAGCAGAAAAAGGCAGCAAAAATCTTAAGCACCGTGTAATCCACCGTGATTTTGTTCAATATTATGTGAGTAATTACAATTTTGGGTGAGTGAAATGGTGCCTGCTGACATCCCCCTCCACATGCCCTGCACAAACCCAGACCCCTCCGAGCTAAGCCCCTTTCTCGCACCAGTTTCTGTAAAACCAACCTCCCCCCAGAACTTATTCCAAATACTGCAAATCAAATTTTTATGCCTGCAATGCTTGAGCTCCTTTTTACAGTACATACATATTTCAGACTTACCACTTAATACAATTATAGTTCATTTAGCCAGCAATTACAGTAATAGGAAGACTGGCAACCACTGTCATTCGGACTGGAAAATCAATGTTGCACAGAGGTACTTTTATTCATTCTATGGAGTGCCTCCTTCATTAGATGCACGTACTCTGGGATCACAGGGAAAGTTTCAGATCACTCTGGTTTTTATTATTTTTTTTTTTATTTATCCATATCCTATTGGGTTTCCAGACAGAAATATAGTGAATGACATCCCAAGGCCCTCTACAACCTGATTTATTCTATGATTCTATGAATTATTGGTTCTGTTCTTTCAGCAGATCCATTTTCTATTGCATTTCACCTGACAGAGGACCTCTGGCAATCCATTCCTTAGCAGCAGCTCAAAATATGGTTTTCCATGGGCAGTGAAACAGATTCTTTGGAGTTTTTCTTAAACCTTTAGTACAATGTTTGCTTTTAGTCCAGATTCCATAAACTCATGTCCAGGAAGGCATTTAAATAGGTGTTTCAGTTAATCCTTAATTTAACAGAGTTCTGAAGAATCCACGTAAACATATGGCTACAGTTAAGCATATGTGCTCTAGACAGGAATGAAGTGCTGAATTACAGATGTAGTGCTTCCAAGAGAAAGCTAAGACTATAACCATGTCTCCTGAGTTTTAAACCCTCTCTCAGTCACTTAACCATGCTGCAGCAAACCTGCTTTGGACTGATGGCTTAAATACTTGTTGTATTTGCATTTCATTATGTGAAAAATTAGGACTTGCAGAGGGCAAAAAGGATCTGTTATTTTACCTGTGATATTCAGTCCCAAAAACGGTGGCTAGCAATGGGAGGCTGCCTTCATTGTTCAAAAAGGAAAATCCTTAAATCACTGCTATTACTGCAAGGAGTTGTTTCAGCAAGGAGAATAATGATATTTTTGCAGGTTGCCAAACTTTTGCTGTAGAAGAGTCTCTTGGCAGCAGATCCACTTGATGGGATGAGCATTACTGAATTTCCTCGTTGATCTGTTTGTCTCTGCTTGGTGCCATCTTTTGACGGTGTTACATTATAGCCCCTTGTTCTTATGATAAATTATTTTAATCCATCATCAGAGCACACTCTTGCTCTAATGATGGATTAGTGCTATGCATCATCAGGGCGAGGAGCATTGATAATGCACCATACAAACCCCCACTGACAGTGGAAAAAATCTGCCAAAATAATTAGTTTGCACTGCACCAAACTGAGACCAGAGATAAAGACACCATTACATCCCACAGCGAAAATTCCATCACTGGGATAACCTTGCCCGAAGGTGTAGGAGGGTTGTGTGGGTTCAGTGTCCCCACACGGTGTCAGAACAACTCACCCTGGTGCACAGGGTATGGGGAGACCCCAATTCATTTAGGGGTGTATAGGAAGCTTATAGGATCATAGAAACTCAGGATGGTTTGGGTTGGAAAGGACCTTAAAGATCATCTATTTCCAACTAGATGCCACGAGCAGGGACACCTTCCACTATCTCAGGTTGTTCCAAGCCCTGCCCAGCCTGGCCTTGGACACTGCCAGGGATGGGGCAGCCACAGCTTCTCTGGGCACCCTGTGCCAGGGTCTCACCTCCCTCACAGGGAAGGATTTTCCCCCAATATCTGATCTAACCCCACTCTCTTTCAGTTGAAAGCCTGTTCTATCTCTACATGCCCTTATCCAAAGTCCTTCTCTCCCTCTCTTGGAGACCCTTTAGGTACTGGAAGGTGCTGTAAAGTCTCCCCAGGGCCTTTTCTTCTCCAGGCTGAATCTCCCCAGCTCTCTCAACCTTTCCTTATAGGAGAGGTGCTCCAGCCCATGGACCATCTTCATGGCCTCCTCCGGACTTGCAAATCCTTGGTGCAGATAGCCCCCACTGAGCTCCTTTCTTGTAAAGCCATACCTTGTGTAAGGATTGTGATGATAAACACCAAGAAGACATTGAGCATCAAAGAACACACACAAGAAATTGAGCAGACTATCACTCACCTTCAGGTAAATCCATAATACAGAACATTAAGCAATGTTGGCATCATCAGAGGCTGGGCTCAACTCATCCTGTAATTTCAGCAATAAAAGTGAATGAGCCTATTGGCACCTGGGCTCTCCAGGGACTGCTCTGCACTGCACATCCAAAAGTGTCTGTAAGTGCCTGAAGATTGTTCTCAAACAGAGAATTTTCCACGCTTTGAAAGTCAAACCACAAAACCCGAGAACGGGAGTTGAATTTGTGACCCCTGTACATGAGGCTGGTGTGTTTGGGTGCAGCCATCTGCCTGTCTCTGTCTAAACTGACACATTTGCTCTTCATTCCAGCTCAGCTGTGTCAGCATTTTGCCTACCCAGTTTTTCTAAAGAAGGTGGAAGAAACTCTATAAACAAGCAGTGATGGAGAAATCTGCTCTGATTTGCCAGGTTTGGGGACAGGATTAGTGTTTTAGAAGGAGTTTTGGCAGGGAAAGGCACGTCCTGATGACCAGGACTATTAAACAAGTAGTTCTGCATTAAAGCTGATCATTTGCTGTGGTTTTAGAGGAAGAAAGGCTTTCTTCTCATTAACCTTTGAGAAGAATGTACCTTTGGCACATGGATTAGCCTACCCAAGGAGGTTACTGAAACAGGGAAGGGTGGGGGTGTGTGCGGGATGAGCAGCTGTTGGTGCAAAACCCCTGTCCCCAAAATGCTTGTCCCAAGCAGATATTGAGGATTTGGGAGCACTGATGACATCAAGACTTTCTCATCAGCTTTGCTGAGCATTTCCTCAACTTACTGAATCAGCACTGTGTGTTTATCCCATGTCACTTTTGGGCTGTGCAGAGAATGGTCCCAGGCAAGTACCAGGATTGCAATTAATTATTCATGTAGTGCACTAATGGATAGTTGGTCTAGGAACTAAACTTCCTGAAGTATATAATAATAACTATTTTGTTTTAGTGCATCCTCTGTAGAACAAGTCTGAGCACATCTCCTGTCTGGCATTTCATGTGTAGTTAGTTCCTCACTGCTGCCTTTGACCTGACACCTGGAGAGGATCCAGAGGGAGATTTGACCACGAAGGGGAGTATGACATGGAGTCTTCTTGACTTCTGATTGAAACCCCTGTGCCAGCCATCTCGGGAACATGCCCCAATGGCTGTGATTTATTGCTGTGTTATCATGCCTGTCTGCCTCATTACAGGCTTTGAATTTTATCGAGCAGCTTGTCCTCCAGTGTCTGGTAACCAATTACTGTGGTCTGCAAAGAAGCCTGAGGTACTTTGCCAAACACTACTAATAAACTGGGAAAAAGCCTGAGCACAGCTTCAGGTTGCCTTAAGGAAATTCCAGGGAGCACTTTCCACTTTATTGTCTAGTTCACAGTATGAACTGGGAATTATCTCGAGGAGTCATTCTTTACACAGAACTAAACTCCCCTTTAAAGATCGTGCCACACTGGATTACTGCACATGGACTTGCCTGCATCCAAAGACTGCTGAACACAGTAGGAGCCTTTCAAACGACAACAGTGAGAGCAGGACTCAGCCCACAGTCTGAAACCAGATAGTTCAGAAGAAAATGAAAAAAAAAAAAAATCCTTTATTCCTTTTTTTGATACTGTAGCTAAAGCTGGAAGGAAAAATCAGAATGGCCAAGTGCCTGCCCTACAAGGGCAACATGAACCTGTTGCTCCACACTTGTGAAAAAAGAAAAAATCTTAATGGGTACAATAATCAATAGTGCTTTTTGCAAGTCCTCTGCAACAAAGTGAATGTCACATGAATCTGTATCATGTGCTTTGTTGTACATATTTTAATATTTTCTTTCAAGGCTGGGTTGCCCTAATGATCCAAGGAGGAATGTGCTGACATCCATCCTGCAGAAGTGACCACCAGCCACCCTCCCATGGACAGAAAAATTGTCTTAGTCCTGCTTATTTCTCCAGCACTCCAAAGGGCTTCACCTGTGCTCTGGCTGCTTCAGATGGCTTGGTGTACAAGGTGAGCAGATCGGGAGCCCTGCTGTCTGAGAAGGCTGCTGGGACCTGCAGACTGCCCTGCTCACGTCCCCATGGACACCCACACACACACAGAGTTTCTCTCTCTCTCTAATTTTTACTGCAGGGAAGTTTTTTAAAAAGTTTTTTTTTTCCAGGTTGTAAAAGACCAATTCCATAAAGGAATGGCTTAGTGCTACAATGACATGATTTGTGGCTTCCAGGCTCCAAAGCTGTAATTTATTCAGACAATTAGCAGCAGCCCTGTATTCTTGACAAATTCTTCACTTGTGTGCAGCTACTACACAACAAGGTGCTTTTAAGAACTGTGCCTTATGGATTAAAAGACTCCCCCCTCCTTTTTCCTCCTTATTTGACAAGTTCTTTTCACAGTCAATGGAAATTAATACAGCAGGTTAGAGAGGTGATATACAATAATCCAGCCAGCCAAGAAAGCATTGTCTGAAAAGAGCAAGTAGAGAGCCTACAGGAATGCTCAATACACAAAAGGGAACACTCCAGCATTTGCCTTTTGGTGAAGTTATTTCACTCTTTGCCTCACATAATCCTCCAGAGTTGCTGTACCAGATGTCACTGTGCTGCTGTTAATAAGTGTAAATGGCATTTAAGTGTGGGTTAGCCATCCAAAACCGCACCTCTGAACGCCTGCCCCAGCACTCAGGTGGCTTTGCCTGGCCCATAAAGCAGCCAGAGCATCAGCTGGCTGAGCACAAGGTGCTTGTGCAGAGCCCCCCGCCCCGCGATGCTGAGACTCACAGAGGGGCAATATAAATCCATCCAGAGCCTTTCTCACACGCAAGCCTGAAGTCAAACCAGAGTTATAAAATCCAGCCCCAGCTCTAAATCTTGCCCTCCTCCAGCACTGCTGAAGGCCAGCCTGGCTGGATGCAGGGGTTGGGTCAAGGTCCAAATCCTGTTTGAGCTGGGACCTTGTCTTTCAAGAGCAACAACCCTGCTGGAACTGGGGCTCTGCTTCCAGGCACAATGTGCACTATTTCTTTTTCTGAGGATCTGTTAAAGCTACCACATTACTGGCAGGATGAGCAGCCTCTCCTCCAGCTCATTCTGACACCATCCTCTTTCAGCAAAATGAGGACAAAGCCAATCAAATCACGGTGGACTTGGGCAGAAAATCTTTCTCTTCGTTGCAGGGGAAAATCCTGAGCTGATACTTGGACTGGTTTTTGGGGTGATATTCTCTCCCTCATCTCACTCTAAAAAAGTTAGATGTGCAGTGAAACCTCTGCAGAGGGCTCTTCGCAGCCTTCCTTGTACTGTGGCACAGATGGGAAATGACATTAATGATCTAAATTACCAATTTCACATTATGCTGTATAAATGCCAGCAACTTGGAAAAGAATGGGGGTTTGGCCAGACTGAAATTTGTTAGCATGAAATTTCTGAGCAAAGTGCAAGACGATAACAGATTTTTTTTCGCTGACTGTGGGCAGAGAAAAGGAGGTTTAACAGGCCAAGTATTCATAATAACTGATTCATCTGGAGCTGAGTCGCTGGTGTGAATGGGTATCTTAGAAATATTTGGAAGGTTACAGAGATGTCCATAAAATCTGCAAGAATTGGCCCACTCCTGCTTTTGTGGCGAGTTACAGAGCATTCAGTTCAGTCACAGCAGAGCTTCACTCCAGAGCACAGGAAAATTCAAAGTATTTGGCCTCGTGTGGTAAAACAAAGTGTTTGTTCAGTGGAAATAACTTAAGCAAATTCCTCTTAATTAATAAACAGATGTATTTTCTTTCAACAAAAGAGAGATTGCTTATTGAAATATAATGAAGATCTTTTTAAAGATCTTGTCCTGTTTAGGAATGGATTTTTTTTTTTCACTACACTAAAAGGGAAAAACATACAATAGAACAGTGATTGAGTCAATAGATCTGTTAATTGCAAATCATTTGTAAGAGTGAATCAAGATACATTTGGAGAATTGCATCAGTAAGTTAAAAAAATGAATGAGGTAAAAAGAGACACCTGTGGAAGGAGCAGCACATTGATGCAGCAGGCTCTGGAGCCCATCCTGGCTTTACCACCTCCCAGGGACCTGTGCTGTCCCTGGATCTCGTGTGACTGGGTGGGGTTACGCTGATTTTAGGGGAGTTGTGCTGATTGATGCCTGCTGGTGATACGACACCTCGGTGTATAACCCTCAGATGTTAACGAGGCTCACAAAGTTAAAAAACAGCCCTTTTCCTTGCAAAGTTAATTTGTAAAGCCACCAGGACACAGGATTTCAAAGTGCCAGTTATTTGTTTAGGAACCAGCTTCCTCTTTCTTTTCCCTTTTATTTTATTTTCTTAAAGAACAAGTTTCCTCTCTCCTGTTTCCTTGTCTCCTTTCTCAGCTACCACCTTATTTGGGGTTAATTTCCCTAAACAGAGACATAAATACCATATCAGATTTTCCCTTTCTTGGCTGCGAGTCAGGCCTGCTGTGCTGTGGGTGCTTGCTGGAGTTGCAGAACCTGTCTCTGCAACAGCAGCTGCACTTTGCATTTAGAAAAGGAGGCAGGAAAGACCTACCTTTTTGGGGGGGGGGTTTGTTTGTTTTTTTTTTTTTTTTTTACCCCCTCCAGCCCTTCATTAATCTTATAGGTTAAACAGGAGAAAAAATTAAAAAAGGTAAAATAAATCAAGAGACCAAACCAAAGGGAAGGGAGGGATGGGATGAACACTTCTTATTTCTCCTAGCTTGCAACATATCTTTGCTCTCTCCAGTGAAAAAGCCACCAAAGACCAGGAACTTATGTTAGAGAGAAAAACCTTAACAGGCTGCAGTGAAAAAAGTCTATAGCAGATCTATCCATTATCAGCCCAGATTTCTGGTGGGACTACCAAAGAGTGTAGTACAGGGGATTTTTTTTATTTTCAGGCACTGGCAGGACACTCTGGACAGCATTTGCCAGGAAATAGGGAAAGGGGACCTTACTTGGGAATATTTTTGGCACGCATTAATAGAGCAGAGAACATTTCATTCACCTCTGCTTAGCCCTGCTCAGAGCCCCCAAAAAGTCAGTAGAGCCCCTACAGTGAGGACTGTTTATTTTCTGCTCAGTTGGAAAGCAAAGGTCCTATTACCATTACAGGGAGTTACAAGTGTTCATCAAAGAAAGAAATGACCCATAAAGGCAGTTAAGTTAGTTTTATTCCTGCTGCATAAGTCAACCTCTTTTCTATATATAAAATGATGGGGTTAGGAAAGGATATTCATCAGGCAGTCCACTGATTTGATTGGCTGCACTTCCCCAGTACTTTATAATTTGCAGTTATAAATAAAGATGTTTTTAATAATCAATTGGTATTTAAATAACATACAATAACTGTTTTATTAAATCCCACTTTTTAGAATGAATAAGCAGTTAGACATTAAAGACATGGGTACCAAACAGCCACAGGATTTCAGACCATTTTCTTTTTTATATACAAGCCATAAATATCACTATGGAATTAGCTGGTTAGCCAAGGCCCTGGATGAAGCCAGCAGAAGACCCCACTCTGATGCTGCCTTAAAGTAATCATATACTTTTCTAGTACGATGACTTTTTAAACAATAACCACATGTTATTTTCTTTGGCCGCCTCTTACATTTCAAGAGGGGCGGCCTCAGACTCCAGAGCTGAAGTAAAGTAATGTGTCCTCAAACCAGAGCCCCAAAAGCATCTAATAGCAGGTTTGAGATGCTGGGTCTCAGCTGGGTCTGCACTATTTCCAGCAGTGAAGTTCATGCATTACCTCAGGAGGGGAAAAAATTTTCTTATTAACTAAAAGAAGTCCTACATACACAAAAGTGATTAGCTTTGTCTTTCTTTGATGAGGACACACATAAATACAAACACACTCTTTTCCCTTGATGTTGCTTTTATTTTAGGTTTTAGAAGGAGCAGTTGTGTGCTGATTGATGTCAAGTCCTGCTGCTCTGTCAAGGATTTGTCTGAAATGGGAATGCAGAGCCAGGAGCAGGGGAAAGCAAACCTGCCCTGGGTGTGTGGGGGAGAGAGGATGGTTTGGTGTGGGGGCACCTGGCCCTGGGTCAGCTGCAGCTCCTGAGTCCATCAGTGCTGGCTTTCTCTGATGAAGGGAAGTCCCCCACAGGGCTTTATCCCTGCAATACCATGTTTATCCCTGGATCCCTGCTGGAGACAGGCATCATCCTGCACAGTGGTGGGCTCCATGGGATATCCCTTGGGAAGCAGCTGCCAATGTCATGCTGGTGAAGTAATTTCTGTGTTTCAGGCTGTCTCAGCCACCCCAACCCCCAAACATCATCATCTACCTCCAGCCCCTCAAATGCCTTCATGTGCCACAGGAACAGGCTGAGGTGGGGTCTGGGCATGGGCTCTGCAGGTGCAAAGTGGGGGGAAAATCCAGCGTGTCTGAGAGGAACCAGTTCATAGTTTGACCTCTTCTTGTTTAGAGAAAAGCACAGAGTCAGTGTTGTGAATTGGAAAAGTACCCTACTGCCATTCCCAAGTTTCATTCCCTCTCCCTACATTCAGATAAAGACAGTGCAGGTCTTTCAGGGCAGGCTGATGCCAGCACCTAAAACCCTGTTTCGAGGTGCACCTGAAGGTGGTTGGGAAGAGAGGCACTTTTTGGTGGCTGTGAGGGAGGAGCTATGGATGCCCTGGCAGTGGGTCCTGGGGGCAGATGCCCTTTCAGAACAAGCCATTCCAGGAGTGTTCCTGTCCCTAACCTGCAGCCAGCCCCTCACACCTCCTGCCCTCAGCAGCTCACCTGGCCCTTGCCCTCTTCTTCTTTCCTTTTTTACTTTTGGTTTGGTTTGGGGTTTTTGCTTTGGTTTGGTTTGGTTTGGTTTTTTTTCTTATCTTGTTGAGCCCCTGCCTGAGCTGAGATTGACTCCTTGGCACAGCGCCCCTTGGGAATTTATCACCACTTCACCATACAGTAAACCAAGGCTCTGGGGCTGTACCACTGGTGGTCCATGCTGGACCATGCCCCCACCCCAGCCCATGCTGTGCCAGCTCTCATGTCACCTGTGTCCCCAACAGCCTGGCCCAGCAAACCTGTACAGCTCCCGGCCACCACATCCTCCCTCCAGAGGACACAACCAGATCACAAAGTTTACCAGGATTCTTGCTCCAATAACTTTTCCCATCACACTTTTTCCCCCCAGTTATTATTTTTTCAGCCCCCTCCCATCCCCTCCCCCCCCTTCTTATTTTATTTTAGGCGCCTCTGAGAGTTCAACTGTCGCCTGAGGCTTCAAACTAATTTTCTCTTCAGAAATGATTGCAGAGAGCCGCATGCATAATAAATCCCGTTATTGCTCTTGTTATTAAAATAGGTTGTTAGGGATGTGGACTTGGAGGCCTTTTTGTCTGATGACAGCAGTTCTTCTTAGCTCGGTGCTTATGGCTTATTGACTAAGGCTGCCAGGTTCAAAAAAAAAAAAAAAAGAATAAGAAACGAAAATCAAAAAGAGAAGGAGCTGCAGCTGCTGTTTAATAGTGAGAAAGTTGGGATGATTTGAGGCACTTCTTTTAATCATGTCCATGGGCCCTGTTCAAAAGACAGAGAATTTCCAGCAGCTCCGAGGCTGTACCCAGGGCCCACAGAGAGTGTCTGTGGTGAGCTCTTTTCTGGAGCAATGATTAATTAATATTTATTTGACATGATTTATTTGAATGATTAATTAATATCCTGTGACAGCCAAGACTGCAAACCCTCTCCACGGTGGGCAACCAGCAAGCCCCAGTGAGAAGCAGAGCCTCCAATGAAGAGTCTGAAGGGATGAACAGGCTGAGGGACTGCAAGGGAAAATGGATAGGGCTGTTCTCCTTTTTCAGGTGAGGAGCTGACATGCAAGGCAGCGAAGTGACAGGATCAAGAGCACCCAAAATCTCAGTGTTAGGGCTACTAATTGAAGCAATTCTTGTAAGCTCCTGCATGGCAAGTTGACTACCATCTTGTGTTTCCTCACCTTGTTCCAACAAACTACACATTTATCCAGCAACCTGGAAGCTTTAGCAAACCACAGCAGAGCCCCTTGAAAAAGAAATCTGGTGAAAGCAGCAAAACTCCTGTGAAAATATATCCTTAAAGCAATAAAAGGTTTTCAAGCAGGTTTGATAAAGGAAAGTACGCTGCCCAATCATTAAATGGAAACATTTTCTGGTCACCACATGAAAATATGCTTCATAAATCACTGTTGCCCTGTGAAACAAAAATCAAATCACAGATGAGGCTGTGCACTTAGCAAGTTTCTTATGCATGGAAACTATGAAGCAGGGTGTGTTCCTACCCAGGGAAACCAAACATGTCACATCCCTGGGGGAGCCTGTGCCGGGACTGTGCTTTCATAGGGAAACTTCTTGCTGGAGGCAGGGGGGATGCACACTGCACGGGATGCACACACTGCATGGGGGGCACACACTGCATGGGATGCACACACTGCATGGGATGCACACACTGCACGGGATGCACACACTGCATGGGATGCACACACTGCATGGGATGCACACACTGCATGGGGGGATGCACACACTGCACAGGAGCACAGCATTGCCAGTGTACTTCCAATGCAGGCCTGGGAAACACAGTGCACTGCTCTGAGACCTGGAAAACAGGGCATTGCTCTGGGCTGTGTCCTCTGCAGGAGCCCCTGGCACGATGTGAACAGAGGGTACATATCCAACGGAGAGTTTGGTGCCTGCCTGGCCTTTGCTCCCAAAAGGAGGGCACTGCTTCACTGCCAGTACTGACTCTGACATCTCCCCTCTGATGGATGTGTAGATGATGTTATGCGGTGTTTGACATTTAATTATTATTTTACCATCAGAGAAATATGGGTGGTTCAAATAATTTTTTGTGCCCAGGGTCAGGACAGCTTTCATAGAGTAGCATCCCAAAGAGGAACCCCTGGAGATTTTGCTGTCAAAACTGTGATACTGTGGTAGTCCAGGGCTTGCTCCCAGTTTCAAGGAGTGGGAGCTCAACCTCTGCAGCAGGTAATTCCCCAGCCAGCACAGAGAGCAAGCTATGACACATGATAGGTACCAGCTCACGTGTCAGATTTATCCTTGGAAAAATCAGATCAGGTCCTTTGACTCTGAGATATGGAACCACATGGCAAGCTCAAGGGAATGGGGATGTACCATCTCATTTCTGGTGCTATTGGGCAAAGATTTTGCTGGGGACTTCAGTGGAGGTGGGACTTGGCCTGCTCTTTTCAAGAATCATGTCAGTGTTTAGGTTATGCTAAAAACAGGTGCTATAGACTAAAAAGACAACTGAATGTAACAACAGAGAAGAAAGAAAAAAGCTAAATCTAGGAAAGTCTGTTACCCAGAGGAGAAATATGGTCACTTAAAAGCTGTCAAGACTAGCTAAATTCAAACACTCCTGTAGAAAATGTAGAGTCCATTAGAGAAAATACAGACCCAGTTGCATATTTAACAGGTTGAGAGCCCCAGTTTGCAATTCTAGATCAATTAATTTAAGGTATCCATTTGAATGTGGAAGCTGGCAGTAGATGTGAGTAAATGAAGTTGGACATTAATACTTGAAATGCCCAAATTGAAAACAGCATGCTTGGCTTCGGTGAGGAGAAAGAAAATCATGCAGAGCTTCCTCGCCCATGTTCCATTCCTAGGTGGATTTTAAAGAATGCAATTCATGCCCCAGCAATACAGAAGCAATTACAGAAATGGAAAATGACCAAGTCATTCTCAGGTATTCATAGAAAATTGGCATCTCCTGAATATTGAATTGTACTGGGTCCCAGCTTTCTATAAATACAGAAGATCAATAATTATCAGGGAAATGCTTTGCTAACATCTCAAAGCTGGCAGGACTGAAATAAGAAGTGCCATTTACGTGCTACTGCCTGAAAGAGAGAAATAGTCTTTCCCGTTCTCTTGATGAATACTCCACTTGGCCTCGTGATGAGGAATAATTATGGGCTGCTCCATTTGCACACTCAGAAAAGGAGAGAATGAACAAATGTTGGCTACAGCTGACTCGTTCTCCATGAACATTACAGAGTTCCCAGCCTTGAGGGCCTGCAGGCTGCTCCACCACACACCTTCATGGGGAGATTCTCAAGCTGCTCTTGAGAACTCCTTGGAGAGTCACTGAATAACAGAAATGTTTATTGCTAACCATCCAAAGGTCTTGGGGCACTTTTCAAAGCAGATAACATCATCAACCTTATTATATAGGGAAAGAACTCACTGAAGCCCTTAGGAAGAGGGTAGGATGTGAATTGGTGTTGATGCCTCTGGACTCTGAGCTTCAGACTCCTGCCTGTTTGCTTTCTTTGCTTCTTTCCCGCACCTTTGCCTCCTGGGAATACTGCAAAGGCAGCTGTGCAGTCCAAGAACTGCAAGTGCTCCCTTCCCAAACTCCAACATCTTAGAGTTTTCTTCACAGCAGCAGACTTTAGAGTTTGGGAGAATAAAGGCAGAAGGGAATAAATAAGCTAGAAAACATATCATCATCATTACAAACATAAAAAGCTACAAATCTGTCACACTGCAGAAACTCTCACTTCATTGTTACTGTGATTTATTGGGGAGCTAATTTTAAACAAGTTTTCTTTTCCAAAACCACAACACAAAAACAAACTGAATAAGCAAGCCAGAGGACAGAAGCTAGTCGCTACCGGACAATTTAAGCAATAATCTCATTTGCTTTGTAGTATAAAAAGCAATAAAGGGCTGTTTACTGAGTGAATAAACACTGAATGAATCACAAAAAGCTCTTTATTGCGATTATACTCCAAGGCAGAGGAGATTATTGTTATTACACAAGAAGGCACAATGTGAAAATTTAACTCAACGCGCCAGATTTTCAGACCATTTCAGTGGTACAATTGTGTTCGGGGAGTACATTGTGTCTAATCTTAGCAGGCTGTTTTGACAATTCTGCATGCAAATCAGGCCATGGGGTACAAATGCATTTAATTAACTATTTACAGCCAATTTATGCAAGGCTGGTGGCTGGACACGTGTTTTGCACAAGCAATGGCGTGTGAACTGGTTCGAGAATCAGTTGCCCTGTGTGATACATTCAGCCCTGCAGAGGACCCGTGGATGTTCTGCAGCGAGGAGCCTCCTACACATTCAGCCTCAAGGTGCACGACACGTCCTCCTCACGGGGCCAACCTGCACAGCTCCCACGTAAAATTAGTTTGAAGGAGGTGGACAAGGGGAGTATAAGCTGTAAGAACCACACTGATGAGTAGTGTGTCTTTCTCTTCTTTTCCCATCACGCATTCTTGATATTTTTTTCTTTTTTTCTAGTCATTAGTTTTCACTTGCAGTCCCGACAATGTGGCTGTGCTGAGAAAAGTAAAGTTAATCCATGCAGATTTTTTTTTCTACCCTAATTTCCCCTACTACAGTCTCCTCCTACTGTCAGATCAGTAAAAATGGAAAGAACCCTGAAAACCTGACCTCTGTCAGGGACAAACTCTGGTGCAGTTGAGGTGTGCAGTGCTCGGTGCTGCAGGAGCCACCAGGCTTTGAACGTGTGTGCGCCAGGTGTGTGTTCACACTACGGGGACATTGCCCAGTCTCTTGATGTGTCCCCACACCTTCTGGTGCATTAACCTCCTCTCAGCTGGCACAGTGGACACCATCTCCTTCAAATATTTTAATATTCAAATCAAATAACCTTTGGGTGATGGGGTTTGCTAATTCTGCACTGGAGCCCTTTGTGCCCTCATCCTCCAGAAGGATTTGGGGAGATGTGATCTTTCACTGCTGCCTTGTATTCCAGTGAAACCTGCGGCCTTGGCGAAGGTGTTGGCATCTGATGCTCCCAGCTCCAGAAGATGCTCTCAATTAGAGAAGTTTTCCCTGCAGGGACTGTTCCAGATTGAAACCTTGTATGGCTCATGCACAGAGCTGGATTATTAACACCTGATCACCAGCTAGCTGTTGTTGAGTGAGAAAAGTGGCTTAAACCCTGATGATATGATGACTTAAAGCTTTATTCTCCTTTCATATGTAGCTGGGAAGCTGCTGGGAATCATCTCCGGTGTGATCTCTCATGCCTGGCTGGCATGAGAACCAGTCAGGTAGATACTTGAATTTGTCTTCTTTTTCCTCTTGGTTTCCATTTTTAAGGTGCTCTGGTGTTTATGAGTGACTGTAACCACTTGTGGGCAGGGAAGAACACCCAAGTAGTAAAGGGGCCTTCCTGTTGTGTATTCATTAAAATAAAAGAGTAAAGGCCCATAGCAAAAGCAATGTAGTTTGTTAGAGAGGAGACACAGTTAAAACAGCAGGCTGAAACTCCCTTTAAAAATATGCTTGAAAAGGTCATTATGGATTTTTTTTGTTTGTTTTTAATTGCTCTTGGTTTTTGTTTCCCCCTCCTCCCTACCTCCCATTTGGAATGCTTCAGCCACGCAAGGAGGGAACAGAAACAACATAATGTGATATTGGCAATCAGTCTCATCAGACAATAATAATCAAATCCAACTACTTGGATGCAGCAGAAAAGCCTCACGATTTTTTTCCAGAATTGTAAGCCTACTCTGTATATTTGGTTTGATTTCCGAACTATCCAGTAAGCAAGGAATGAGCTAAACTCATGAGAGTAATTTGGAGCAAATAGTTCAGATTTGCTCTGGTGTTTGTCCAGTTTAGGGGGCAATTAAGTAGATCCCAGGAATTTGGGTGTTATTTATTTTCTAATGAAACTTAAACAGCCTCCTGATGACACCCTTTGTGAAGCCCACACTGAGCTAACAGCACAGGGAACAGGCACTGCTGAAACAGTCTCAGTGCTGGTATTTGAAAATATGGCCTTTTGGGTCTATTTTAAGCAAAACCTCCCATGTAGAAAAAGAGGCACCAATTGGGACCACTCAGGTAAAGAGGAGGCGTGTAGGAGGTTCTGTCATCAGCATTTCCTCACCTTGCCTATCTCATTACCAGCAGAAGCAAAAAGCAAGAGCTGTAATTGCCAGCAAGAGCAAATGATGGTTAAAGTAAAATAACAAAAGCAAAAAGAAAATATAGAATATTATGGAAAGTGTACATGGAAAAATAACGCCACAGACCTTAAAAATATCAATTGCCTGAGCTCAAAGCAATGGATTTATTTTTTAAATTGTTAAATAAATATGAGACAGGAATGGAGGGGGCCGTCATGGATGAGAATAGAAAGTATTTCATTGCTGATAGTTCTAAATCTCCTTTGAAGGTTTATTTTGTGAAGGCCAAAGCTTTCAAGATCCTGAATTCAATTCATTTGGGCTCCTGGCCTCTGTAAACACTTTCATGGACTACCAGTGCAGAGAGAGGAGCTCTGGCCCTGGAGAACAAAGCCTTCATGTTCAAGACACGATTTCTCTGAGTGAGATGTGGTTTTTGCTGTTCTGTTGAAACCACTTACACCTGGTTTACTTCAGCAGTCCTGGGCAGGATATGGTAAAAGACCTGGAGTGTTAGGACCAAGCATACCAGATGTCCCTGCACACACATTCCCTGCTGCAAGGAAACTCCCAGCAACAGCCCTGTCCCCTTTTTCATTCCCTTGACCACAATTCAACAATCTAAACAGAACATTATTTTTGAAGTGTACATATTTTTCTTCTTCCCCCTCTGATTCCCATTACCCTTCTGACCATGTCCAACTCAGCTTTAATTCTCCTCAGCAGCAGGGCTCCTGTGCTGTTAGCATTTGCTGTGCTGGATAACTCCTGGAATATTTTTGCATCCAGGCCAAGAGTTGTCTTCTGACAAAAGTCAGGGATGAACACTGGCCACTCGGTTCTCCAGTAGTGATAGGTGGGTATGACAACCCTTCTGGGCAGGTCATCACAAGTAGGGCCTTGCTTGTGTGTGCTCCCACCAGGACATATGAACATGGACAAGGGTGATGAGCAGGGGAGGAAGGATTTGCATTTCTGAATAAAACCTTGTCAGGTTAAGTAGGGGAAAAGCTAACATTCCCAGTGGATCTGTCTAAGGTGTCATGCTAGTACCTCCTGAGACAGAGCTCTAGGATTACAAGGCTTACAAATCCTCAAGCTCTTCAATAAATCTCCTTTAGTGGGTACAAACCAGTCTGTTTTGAAGATACATGGAGAAGTAAGACCTCCAAACCTGACTTAGTTTTGTTCTAGATCAAGAAAAAATGATAAATCATGGAAAACAGATTAAAATATCCATTAAAAGACCCCACACCCTTGTCAGAGCCAGTGTAGCAGCACCACCTTCAAACTGCCTCTTGCCACCTCTTCCCCAGAGCAGCAGAGAAGCCGCTTCACCTTTCCAGGTGTTGTAACCCAAACTGTTACAGCTACACAGAGACAGCAACAACTCACTCAGGAGTGACTGTGGTTGGTAAGATTGAAGAGGTGACCTGCAGGACAATGATGGTTCTCCTGCCAGAAGGAGCAGCACGGAGGCGAAGACCTGTCCTTGGAACTTCAATCCTCCAAGAAGCAACAGCAACAGCTGGCACTGAGGCTGCCCACGCTTATTCTATCGTCCACCTTCCTACTCAGCAGAACATGGGCAGATTGTTGCTGCCCCTGTACACTTCAATGGTTTTGTCTTTTTAAGATTTTTTAAATCTTTTTCCCTGGCACCAACTTCCACACCATAAATTCTGATTAATCTCAGGTAGCTGAAACTTGTTGAAGTTATATTTAAATGGAGAAGGAGATGAGCTAAAATAGTATCAATATTTCCTGCTCTTCACTTTTTCTGACTTGCCCACCTCTTCAGTGCACACCAGGCCCCCCAGGTTAGGATTGTGCAACACCTGACATTTCCCTATTGGTGTGTAGATGCTACACTAATACAAGCAATACCTGACAGTGTTTAAAGGCTGACATCTGGAGTTGATGAACAACATCACTTGTCGAGAATTTTATAAGGAGAAAAGAAAAAAAACCCCTCACTTTATATGTAATTTTACATGTCACAGCTTTGTTTTTCATTTCCAAATATCATCCCTTTCCCTCAATTAGTCAGCCTTCTGTTGCATGAAATGACTGTCATATTGTGAATGTCGTAATTGCCTTTTGCAAGATCAAAACCAGGTATAGGACTAAAAAAACCCCCAAAGCCTCACCACCTATTGGGGCAAATGCTGCAAATATAGCACACAGAGCTTTGTTTAACTTCAGAGGTGGTGGGAGTGGACTGGCTTGAAAGGAACAGACTGTGCTCCTTAGCATGTGGAAAAATATTTAGGCTCTGCTTCATGATTTAAATAGTAAAATCCTCACATCTCTGGAGCTTTATCACAAGTTATTTCAAAGGCCTTCGCAGCACAAGCAGAAACTCTCCTGCTCCATCCCGAACGGCAGCCAGCCCTGGGGTGAGGCAGCAGGGCTATTTAAAAGTGATTTACAACATGAGGTTAAGAGGAGCATTCGATGCAAATGAACTCACTGGATGATTTCTGATGGCTAACATGCCATTAGCCTTCCTTATATCAAGCCAACATCTCAGGCTTCTGTGAAAACCATCATGATTTTCTTAATAAAAGAAAAATATAAAAGCTCAAAGGGCTTATCCAGGTGGAGCTGGGAGGGAGGAATTGAATTTTGTTCATGAGGTGCTCTCCAGGTGAAATTTCACTTACAAAAGAAAGCGGTTTTAAAAAAAAATAACCTGTCTGGGTGGAACCTGGCAGAAGTGCCTAGACAGGGGACTTTCCCTGCTACTCTGCACTGACTTGTTCCATTAATCCTTCTAATTTCGTGTATTCATTTTTACACAGCTTAGCTTGTTCGCTGCATGCCAGTACAAATCATACTCTGCTCCCTCTCCTCTCACCATGCTCCTCTCTCTGGCAGGGCCTGTGGCTGCTGCTGCAGCTAACTCGTGCTCTGTCAGCTGGGCCACTGGGATGCAAATCTCCTCTTGTCCCCTTGGGGTGCCATCGATACTTTATTAAGAGTTTGCAACCCTCTTTATCCACTGAAGTGATGGACTAACTGCATTTTCCTTCCTCTCTAGCGGTCTCAGAGGACAATAAATAAATAGATATTCTCTAGAAATGTCTAATAAATAGTGGCTGAAGGAGAATCAACTCATAATTTATCATACGTTTTCTTTAAACTGGGATTTGTTTCCAAAAATGTGCGTTTCAAGAATCACTTCCCCCCTCTTTTTCCTGAAACCATGTCATAAAACAAGGTAGTGATACATAAAGGAGATTTGTTTGCGCTGAGTATCCAAAACCCTGTCTGAAAACCCAGTGCATCCGCACACCAGATTTTGCAAATGTAATCTCTAAACTATATTCAGCTGGGGACATGATTTGGATGTGATAAGTCCTCCCTTGTATGGGGGTTTCTTGGAGCTGTGATTTATTTGAGGTTTATTTGAGGGCCAAGTTCTAACAAACAAACTCCTGAAGATTCACCAAAGCTTCAAAGCCAATTGCTTAAGTTCACCCAAACCCATGCTGACTCCGTTAGGCTGGCCAGGATCAGTTTGTGCTTAATCTGAGGTAAATGGCAGTGAAATCCTCAGAGAAGCTTCTCTTCATATGCAAAGCTAAACACACACTTTGCCATTCTCCTGAAAACACAGAAAAATATTTTCCTGAAGCCGCAGCAGCACCCTGAGTCGCCGGGGCACACGTGCTGCAACACAGCTGGTCACCCCCTGGTTTTCTCCAAAGCCCTCTCAGGATTCTGAGCATAAAGGTCAGATGCTCTCTGAAAGAGCAGCTCCTCCATATTCTGTGTTTCCCTGCCTGAACACAGGGCCCCAGGCACTATATATGGCACATCTTACAAACCCTTCATCAAGTGCAGAATTATTCATTTCCTCACGGGCTTTTCAATAGGCTCATCAGGACAGCATCCAAATGCTCCTCAAATACCCATGAATGTTTCCTCAGAGCAGTCTGATGAGGATGGGAAAAGAGGAGGTCCTGGAGAAGGAGAGCTAGGACAAGTCACTGAGGTGCTGAAGGATGAAGGCTAGAACAAGCCATTACGAGATCAATGTGTCCAAGGTGAGGTAAGGGAGACACATTTTCAGAGCTGGAGTTACTGGCACTTCTTAGCTCAAGGCCCTGCTCCAACACCTCGAGGCAGGTGAGGGCCCAGCACCCCAGTGACACAGAGCACAGCAAACCTCTTAGACCTGCACAAAACGAGCTCTGTGGCAGAGGCTGCTGCAGGAGTGCACCTCCCTGCCTCCTCTGGGAGAGCTACTTCCCCCTCCCTGCAGTTCACAGCTTTATTCACTCAGTGCTTTGTGATCTGATCACGGAGAGGAGCCTGGGGTCCCCTGGCTTTGTCCTCCCAGCTGCTCTTGGTAATTCTTCTGGCTGCAGCCCACTCACTGGGCACTGATGGGATGTGGCTTTGGTCCACTTTGAACTTCTCTACTATTGGCTCTCTTTAGTCTGATGGAAGGTACTCTTTCCCAGACTTGGCTGTAATTGCTCTTCAACCCCCAGATTCCCTAAAAATATTCCTGGGCCCATATTCCTGGGTCCATATTACGGGGTCCATATTCCTCAAAAGCTGCTATTTCTATAAAAAGAGTCACTGTTTTTGCTGAAATAGTTCACCCTGTTTGTCAGCCTCACCTTGCTTCACTCCCTCTCCATCCTTCGAGACAGGAAGGCTTATGAATAAGAAAGGTTTGTTTAGCAAGTTTAATTCCAAGATGACTTTAAACAGAAGGCTATGTACAAACAGAAGACAAAGCACAGGAATTTAGCATGGAAATTGGATCACCCTCTAATTGCCTTGTCTTTGTCTAGAATTCAGCAGGCCTTGCCCTGCACATCAGAGTGCACACAGCCACGTTTGAGAGATAAATGCAAATACTCAGCTTGAAACCTGGTGTTTCATGATCCCCTGCCACATGCCCGTGGGGGTGAAGGTTGTCCCACTTCCTCACATTATATTTTAAGCAAATGTTTCCTTCCCATCTGCAATCTTCTGGCTTTGTAGAGCTTGTTTTCAGCACCTCACACACACCCAAAGTTACACACACTGTGTTCACAGCCCAATTAGACTCATTTAATTTCCTACTGAATTTCACAAGTGCATTGACCAGAGGCTTGTGCTCCACACTACTCCGGTGCTGTGCTCCATCAGGACTCTTGTCCCAGCTTTCCCAGCTGCTAAGGAGGAGAGATGCCAGTAGTAGTTCTGTGCTTCTTCCCCACCCGCAGGCCACACAGGCTGCACCTTCCAGCGCCTTTCCCCTGGGCTGGATTTCGGCACTTCACAGCCTCATGACCTTTGTTCCTTTTGTAGATGGAGCCTGGAGCAGGAATATTTGCTGTGCATCTTTTCCACTTCCTCCTGAATCCCTTTTTGAGATAGCAACTGCACCTCCCCTACACCATCTCTTTTATTTGTACATGAGCACACATCAGACACAACACCTTCAGACTCTTGATTAGCCTCTTCCTAATTACCCTTACCACAGCACCCATGCACCAGTAAAGTAGGAGCAACAATGGATGTAAATATGCTACACAGGGCTCAACTTTTACCCTTGTAACTCCTATCTCAGTTTCTCCAGGCAGTATTCTCTTTGAAGAGTAAAATGCTCCCTTCTCAGTCTCACTTCTGATACTCATTCAAAACAGAGGAGTCTCACTTTTCTTTTAGTTAATAATAAAATCGCCTTCACACCTTCATAATAAGATGCAGAGCTTCAGTTCTGGACAGGCTTAACGCAACCTCCCTAGGATCCCGAAAACCCATGGTTCTTTTGGAAAAGAAACTCAGGAAAACTTTAGACATTAAAGAACAAGTTTGACAACAGTTGGATCATTGAACCAATCCTGCCTTGAGTCATGGAGAACTAGATCACATTTTAAAGCCTCTTCCACCTCATTGTATTATAAGTTTTATTTCATCCAAGTAAAGATGATCAGAGAACACATTTTCCATTGGCATTTCCCAGCTTTTGAGCATTTGCAATCTTAAGGATGTTCTTTTAAGGGAAGATTATTGCGCATATGGGTGCCCTTAATGGATTTAAAAGAAGATAAAGTTGTTTGAACACCGATCTACAATCATTCCATCTGTGACAGGCTCGTATGAGACGCTGTCAGCCGCTGCTTGGAACAGAAGGAGGAGAATCACACAGTCTCTGGCTGCTGAGGAACCCCACGGGCCAGCAACGACACCCTGCTCCCCACACCCTGTGCCTCGGCAGCGAGGCAGTTAACAAAGCGTTTTTGTTCATGTGAAAATACAAAGCAGCTGCTTAGTTCTACACTTGGCAGAAGACAGCAGCCCCCTCTGCACTCCTTGTCTTCTGCTGCTCTTGGATCATTGCAGACCTAACCAGCTGTTGCATTCCACATGCCAGTTACACCAGTTTGGGAGAGCAAGGGCAGGGACAGCTGTATGGTTGTACAAAAAGGAATGAGAATAATACACTGCTGAACCAGAAAGGACAATATTTATATAATAAACATTTTCAGGAACATAATGATTCCTTTGTCATCAACGTTTTGGAACGGTTAATTGCGCGCACGAAGAGCGCACCTAACCCACACGCTCAAAGGCAGTTCATGTGCTCCCAAAGTGGCTGTGAGCTGCAGGTCTGGCCATCTGCACAGCCCTCCCTGCACAAGCCCTCGCAAAACAGGGAGGGAAAATGCACAAACGCTTCTGAAAATAAAGTTGCGTGTACGAAATGCCTCATTTTCTATGTCTGTGAGTATGCAACTCGCGTGATTTTGTTTCCAAGTTTAAAAGTAACACTCTAGGCCGAGCATTGGGGGTTTATTGCAAAGAAGTTCGTGGTAGTTCTGTGCTGGAGAGGGCATTCAGGTATGAACTGCAGTTTGGTCTCTGATGTAGTGGACTCAGTCACAGGCATCAGCTGCAGACTGAGATTCTGAGTCAGAAGCTGTCTGCTCCTTCAGATGGGACTCGAGTTTACTGAGTTCTGTTTCTGACTCAAATTTAGAGCAAAAATCTAAATGAGTCAAAACAGGCTTAGTGTGAAAACTTTCCTGATACTGACTTTCTAGGAGTTGATTTCTTATGTTCGATTTCCTGGATCTCCAGCTTGTAGCAATGTTTGCCAGTAGTGCAAGTCCTCAGTGGGCACCACATGGATTCCCAAGATTTTTTTTTTAAATGCAAACTAAAAATCTTTAAAACAGAGGAAATACAGCCAAAAGTAAAACTGACATTAAACGGCATCCAAGCAAATGGTACTTGAAAGAGGAGGGAAAAGATTTTCTTACATTCAAGACTTCTTGAAATTTCTGAATCACTTCTCTCAACAGATTTTTATTTAAAAGGGAATTATCTCAAACCTTTTCCTTTTGCCATAATAAATTTAAATTATACATACCATAATGATATCAGGTCAATAGAGATAGCTAAAAATTTAGAATATTGCTATTTCATAATTGGACTATTTCCTATCTAAAGAAAAACTATTGCAATTTCGAATTATAAAGTCACTTTCAAATGAGAAACACAACTTTCTTTATGAAAATGTTGAAAAGTCCTTGTTCAATAATTTCTTCCAGAATTCCTGAGTATCCATAAATGCTGGCCCTTCTCAGAACTGGGTAGATTTCACTGAAGCAGCAATCATGTAATAAACCAAAGTCCTTGAACAACAGCAAAATGCTTTATGAAAATAATCTAAAAATCCTTTTCTCTCCCGTACAGCCCAGGAGGTGAGCTCAGTGAACGTAATGAAGTATGGTACATGGTTGTCTACTCTGGCTGATTTGTTATACCCTGTGAGGTACTGAGGTCGGAAACTTGACTTGCCTTCCAAACAGCTTTCCCAGCACCATCCTTCCCCATCCAGCCCAGGACACAGAGGGACCTCGACAGGAAAATTCCTCCAGGATACTTGCAGCTCTGCTGCTCCTGCCAGCAGGACTGACTGGGGTGCTGGAGCTGCTCCTCAGGGTGTCCCATTGGGGCAGGATTAGAGAACTGCAGCGAGTGCTGGGTGCTGAGTGGTGCTCACCTGAGAGCTGCTGTTTGTGGGATGCAGGATAATGGCTCATTAGGTCAGGCATCCCAGCTCCAAAAGAACCCTTTTATCTTCATGATGGAGTGAATTGTTATTGTTAGCTAGTGGTGTGTGGGATTCATGTTAATGGCATTACTGACTGAGTTAGCAGTGCAATGATAGTGCCATGCTGTTCATTAATCACTTTCAGCTGCTTTTGGTATCCAGGTCTGCCTGTGACTGCAGAGATTTGGGTGTCTCCTTAACGAATTGTGCCAGTGGAGATTTAGATTGGATATTTAGATTGTCAAACACTGGAAAAGGCTGCTTAGGGCAGTCACCATCCCTTGAAGGATTTAAAAGACGCGTAGAAGTGGCACTTGGGAACATGGTTTAGTGGTGGCCTTGGCAGCGGTGGGGGAAGTGTTGGACTTGATGATCTCAGAGCTCTTTTCCAACTTGAACAATTCTACTGTTCTGTGAATGGCCCTGCACTTACCAGCAGTGGGGTCACTTCAGCAAGAGCTCTTCTGAAGGTTATCCCTCCTGCATGTCTTTTCAATACTACCCTTTAAAGAAATGTTCTCATTTTTGAGAGCTACACATCAAGTCCTTAAACTTGGTTGTGCTTCCTGAAATAGAGGAAATAACCAAAAATCCCTGCTCAGTCAGGGCAGATCTCTTTGAAATACTTTCTTTACAGATTGCATGAACACCAGGAGGGCACAGAATCCTTCACTGCTATTTTACAGTGCTGGTTTTTCTGTGTAAGTAACCTGCACTTTCACTGGGACTGGAACACAGCTCTCCTTTACCCAGGGCTAGTGGTTCTTCCAGAATTTGTTCCTCTTTGACACTAGAAACCTCCCCCTTTATTCCAACAATTTCTTTCAAAGAGCTGGCATTTTCTAACCAAAAGACTTTTAATGACAAAATTCCTGAACAGCTCTAATTACACCCTGTGGCTCAGTCTGAGGGATAATTCTGCTACCCTCTGTAAGACAGCCATCCAGCAGCCCATTACGCGTCCCTAATCCTCAGGAGCCTGGAGGGAGGAGCATTGGTGAGAAGCACAGAATTTTGGGGGCTGTTAGATGAGCCCACGCTGCTTCTTTGGCTACCTGGACAGATGAAACCCAACGCAACTGCTGCGGGATCAAGGCTGGGTGGAAAAATTTTACAAAAGCAACTGTGCACACAGTGGGAAAACAGACAGACAAAGGATGTCCCCACCTTACCTGTCCAGCCCCAGCTGGAGGGAGGTGAACATCAGCCTCCTGCTGAAGGTATCAGCTCTTGGGGTCAGGCTCCAAGTGCCCCCCAACACCGGGGTGATGTGAGGGGCCGTGTGTGGGCAGCGATTCCTTGGTGCATCCTCCAGTCTCCCTCCAGTTCCTAAAGCACATCATCAAGCTTTGCAGCTAACGTTCTAATGAGGATGATTATTATTGTTACATGCACATATATATATATAAATATAAAAAACCCCCAGATCCCCGTGAGGTTTCTTCAGATTGTCCCAGAAAGAAAACATTTTCATTGTGTGGGCTGTGATTGGGAACACATGGACCCGCCGCACCCCACTCTGGTACTAATTACAAGGGAAGCAGAGCCCAGTGCAGAGGTTTCTTTAATTCCTTGGGTTTGGAGACTCAGCAATGGAATCACCTGAGGAGGCTGGAATGTCTCTGGGGTACAATCAGTCATGCAGCATTTGGGTTAGGCCAGGGTGGGTAATATATACATGCTGGCAGCATTGTGCAGCCACCCAACTGGGGAAAGAGGAATTTCTCTTAATTAATGGCGTGATGTATGACACCTCAGCAGCACAAACTCTTTAATAAACCCCGATGCCTCCTTTTACAGCTCACACAGGATGAAAGCTCGCTGGGATACCTGTAGGAACGGGGCATTCAGAAATGCTGGCGGAGCAGCTTGTGGTGAGGGAGCTTTAATAGCTGCACGCGGAGCTTTTGATTCCAGAGTCGATTTTAGGCAAAGCTGCCTTGGAGCAAAGGAAGCAAGTTTCACTTTCAACCTTGCCCAAGGCTGTTACCCAGAGGTGAAGATACCAGTGAAGAAGACTGAAATCTTAATTTAATTGACTATAATTCCCCATAGGACAAGCTTGGGAGGTTTGGTTCCGAGCACATTTACCTGAATCTGAACTAAAGCATTGGCTTTCCAAATTCCAGTTCCAGTTTTCGTTTGGCACAGGAATGAGACACAGACGAGATGTAAAGCTCAGATTCACTCAAATTTGCCCAACATATGAGAGTACTCAGATTTTCAAAATACATGTTTACATTTAGGATAAATTTGGCCTCTTCCCACACTAAAAGCTGTTTATTTAAACCTCTCATTTTGGTCATGTCTTTTCCATCTTATATTTCTTAGACTGCTAGGTCAAAAAGTGAGTAAATAGGTCAAGTGTTTCACAGAAAATGGAATACAGAGGCGATGTGGCTAGGACTTGGACTCCAGAGCTCTAAATTAAGCATATTAGCAAAACTGCTATGAATTACTATTTATTCTTATGCTCTTTGATGGTCTTTGCCTCCTTGAAGAACAGTTTTTGGTTTCAGCCAAGAAAGGGTAGGAAATAGAAACGTCCCAGCTCTTGGCAACTGCGGAGATTCCTCAGTTGAGATCCTGGAAGCACAAAAACCTCAGAAAGAGAGAGATGGGGACAATAAAAACAAAATATTAAGAAATAAATAAAATCAGGCCACACCAAATTCCACAGAAAAACCAGGCATGACCCCTGTGGCTCAGAGAAGGGACGGAGACACCAGGCTGCAGATATGACAGGAAATTTCAAACTCGTGTAATACAAAAGTAATTTGAAAAAACATTTCAGGACTCTTCAGTGAGAAACTTGCAGCATCTTGTGTCACTGCACTTAAAAAGGAGTGACAGATGTGTTTGACCTGAGAGCAGGACCAGGGTGCTGTGTGGCACTGTAAATGTCCAGCTCCAAATCCTCGAGAGCTGTGCAGGGCAGCCTGCAAGGAAAGACTCCACAGAGCAAACACAGAACACTGGCCT
This sequence comes from Oreocharis arfaki, assembly GCA_013398015.1. Classification (NCBI taxonomy): domain Eukaryota; kingdom Metazoa; phylum Chordata; class Aves; order Passeriformes; family Paramythiidae; genus Oreocharis; species Oreocharis arfaki. The sequence continues at coordinate 701,934 of VZRR01001393.1, read as the reverse complement.
TCTCTCTGCATCACACATCACACACCACAGCCCCTTTGCCTTTCTTCCATGGCTCTCCATAAAGGTGAGAAACAGGAAAACTCTTCAGTGAGTGAAAAAATTGCATGGCCCAAAAAGAAAAGGAAAGAGGAAAGACCTTGCTCCAAACCTGCTGCTTCACTCTGGTACAAAACTTCTTTATTTTCCCTTTTTTTTTTTTTTTTTTTGAGGGAGAGCAATTTAGTGTGGCAAATAAAAGCCCAGCTAATTTTTAAATCAGCATGTAGCCAACTCAGCCACCCAGTAGCTCTGTCCTTGGGCAATATTATTGAAGCACACACAATCTATACTAAAGCGATCAGCTTCCTCCGGGCCTGCCAAGGGGATGCGTTAGGCGAGCCCAAAATATGACAGAAGGAAATTTATGTGCAACTTTTACACATAATATCTCATTATGACTCTCCCCAATCTTTCAATTTTAAAAATAAACGGCCTTTGTAATGATTTTACCAGGAGCATGTTGGAAAGGAGATTGAAAAAGAGAAAGGAAAGTGGCTTTGGCCACGGTTATTTCTTTTGCTCTTCTTCTCTCGGGTTTTTCTTTAATTTTCCTGAAGATGTTTCCACTCAATTTAGGAAGAAATGGAATTTCCCCCTCCCTGCCATCGCTCTTTTTCTCTTTTGCCCACGTTTTCAAAGAGTGGAATGGCTGACATAATGAAGCCCACGTCAATAGCAAAGTCATTTTGACCGGTTGGTAAATAATGAAAGTTTCCACTTAACGTGCAAGCCAGCTCACCCAGGGGACGAGGGCTTGGTCCCCTCCCAGGCCAGCAAACTGTCATCCCTTGCACGGCACACGCAGCTGAGAGCTCTGCCTTGCAGCAAGGAGAAACCAGAGTCCAGCCGAGCCCAGAGCCAGATGCTGCTTTGCCATGAAGAACGTGCACTTTTGGACACTGGAGTGCTGATTGCACAACTGTGTCAGCTAGTGATTGCAGCATCAAGCCCAAAATGGAATGGAAAAAAGCTAGAATAAATAAGTATGCACAAATAAGAGGTGGGAAAGCCCCAGCGATGATTGATCTGCCGTACACAACAGGCAGAGCTGAGCTCCAGGGCTCAGTTCGGTGAAAAAAGGGCAATTCTGGTGCTTCTCCCCTGAGATGCCAATCCTTGCATGACTTTCTACTGTTTCATTGTGGGCACCAGCAGGAATGGTGCTGCTCATACTCCACAGACCACAGCCTGAGAACCCAGGGGAGGAACATATACCTGAAGGGAGGATCGGTTATAAGCATTTTCGGGAACTACCTCCTCTGAGTGGGGGTAAGGAAAACAAACAAAGCCGAACTCTCACAGCTTCTGCTGGTGGCAGAGTGGGATGTTCTCAGAGTGGGAAGCAGAATCACTGCCAATGTACACTGACTGGCAGAGAGAGAGCTCCCACTGCGGGCTGATGGGCAAGGGACCATTGTCAGGCAGAGAGAACTGGAGCAAATGTAAAAATATCCCAATCTGTACAAAAAAAGCTTTCACTGCTACACAGTACTGCACTCTGTTTCCTTTGCATCCCAAATATCTTCTGAGGAGACAACAGCCCTTATGTCTGTTGCCCCCTAGGTCATCTCTTCCCCTCTCTGAAGGCCACATGCTGGGACAGGGTCCTGCTTTTAACCATATTTTCTTCACTCATTCACACATGGCTGCTTAATTTTGTATATGACTGCACACTGCTTGGTTCTCACTTCCGATGCACTTGCGAGACCAGCAGTAAAGTTATTGGCACCAAAGACCTGTAAATATCTTGTGGAGGACTCATTATTCTCCTCATCAATCCCACACCCCTTTGGTGTGCCCAGCACAGCCCATCAATATCTGCCCTCGTGGAGTCTGTGGGTGATCCCTTCCCTCAGGTGGCTTTCAGCCACATCTTTGCTCTCAGGGATGAGCTATGAATTATTTGTGTAGTTCTGGGCATACCACAAGAAATATTGAGGCTGGGAACTGAAGTAAATAAGAATAATATATATATATATATATATATATATATATATTTAGTAAATGGCCATGACAAAAATAACATCAGAAAACACAGACAGTGGAAGAAAAGATACATATTTTGGCAAGAAGACTGTGTATTTTCATTGTATTTATGGTGTATTAGTTCTACATTTGAAGACATCATTCAGTTTAGGCAGGAAAATTTCACTTCGTGTACTCTTTTCAAGACAAAAAAAGACAGAAGTCAAAAGGCTGATCCTCAGTAGCTTGTTCATGTTACCTAGAACAAAACAAGTGGAGGTGAGAACTGGACAAGGATCTCCCCAGGGTGAATCTACAGACTAATTCAGCTCTTCTAACCATCCCACCACAACCTGGAAAAAAAAATGTAGTTCATAGAAGGACTCTTCCAACAGAGGGATGGAACTCGACATACTGAATTTAGAAATAATTAAGGCAATTTCCCAGTTGATGGTGGTCAGCAGGGGTGGGTTGTTATAGTAGTTTCACTGCAATATTTGTTTTGTGAGGGAATAGCTGCATGAACTTTAGTACCATTAGTGTTAGTGGCATAAAATGTCATCAGATGAATAGAATTTAGGAGAGAGTGGCAGAAAATCATCAGTCTGGGAGTTTCTGTGGGAACTGGGTCTCTGCACCTCAGTTTTCCCCACTGTTAAACAGGCACAGTTCATCGGGTTGGTGAGAATTCATTTTTTCTCCGATGCTGCTTTGAATTTGGCACCTGCCATGGACACGCAGTGTACGTAAAGAATGGAAGAATCAAGGAATGGTTTGGGTTGGAAGGGACCTTAAAGATCTTTTCTTTCCAATCCCCCCTGTCAGGGACACCTCCCACTAGACCAGGGTGCTCCAAGCTCCCTCCAGCCTGGCCTCGACACCTCCAGGGCTGGGGACTTCAGACTGAGCTCAGTTTGAACAGCCCTGACACAGGCTGGACATGAAACATCCAGCAGTAAAAAACCTGAACACTGAGCATCCAGAGGGGAATGCTGCAAGGCCACTGACTGCAGTGGAAATGTGGAATTATGGAGTGGTTTAAGCTGGAAAAGACCTTTGAGATCAGCGAGTCCACAGGCTTGTGTTGTACCATAATTGCTCAGCTTTTTAATCAAACAGCACAACAATTAGCATGTGGCTGTTCTTCACACACCTTAACATCCCCCACTCCACTGAATCCTTTATATGGAAAAAATTTTCCTCTTACTTTAAACAGATGTAAAGCAAACTTGCCTCAGATCTTTCCATGCTTGCCACATCTCCAGGTATTATCTGGCAATGCTACTGCTCTCACTGAGCAATCTGAGGCTAAAACCCTTGAAGTAAAGGCACCTTTGTTCCACCACTGGATTCTTTGGAAGTACAAGGCATTGGACACTTCCCAAACCCACTTTTCCACTTGTAGAATGAAGAGCCTTTTCTACTGAGTTGTTATAACTGGATCCACCACTACAGAAGTTGGGTGTACCTTTGCCATATTTTCTCCGTGGGATATGAACACATATGTCTTTCCAAACACATTTATTTCCAAAAGAACAGGCTGACTAGAAAGCCCAGAATTCAAGAACATTAAAAATGACAAGAGGCTGGGAATGAGGAGAGCAGAGTACAGTGCAGTGGAGCTGTTTCAGCCTCGTCCTCCTTTGGAGGCCTCCTGTCCCAAGCCAATGCCACACTTTTGCTCCCAACAGGGTGACCACAGAGGAGAGGACCTGGTCTGGCCACTTGGTCACAGCTACCTAAGGCAGCCAAAAAGTTCAGTGCCTGCCTGTGGTTTCGAATCCCAGAACCCGTAAAGCACAAATACAGGTTTCAACTGCGAGGCTGTGACCTCTCCACTCACCAATAAAACATGCCCAAAGTCATAATAAACAAAACATTACAATTCAGGGTGGCAAGGCATAAACCAGTCATATGTATTTTCTTTCTGGCCACTTAAGAAAATCTTAGCCTTTACCAAAAACTACCTCAGTGAACTAAGTTAGCAAAACAATCCTGATTACAACATAGGTTTAAAAAAATAAGTCAAATAAACTTAACCTAGAGTTTCTCATGGGATGTTTTATGTTCTTGTTGTTGCAGAGCGGAATATGGGCCAGGATAAACATGGAAGGGACACAAGTGTGATAATATAATGACACCTTTTACTAGCTCAAAGACAAAATAAAGAATAACAGAACCTTAGATAAATCAAAGGTCTTTTTTCTTCACTTTCAAGATGCAGAAAGGAAAAACCACAGCTTGTATATTCCTGACAATACTCATCTTGTCAGGAGCATGAACTCACGTTGTTGGTTTTTCACATCTCTGGATAGCCAGTGAGAGGGGGAAGGGGAGAAAAAGAGTGGCTTTGTAGGAATTGGAGGAACTGACATCTGGTTATACAACGCTACAAATTTCCAGGTCATACTGAACAGCACGAATAATAAACTGCAAAGAGTTGCTGGCTACTTTCAGAGTGACACTGTGGTAACCTTGTTAAGCTGTTTTCCCTGGGCTACCGATGGAGCCCCAGCCCGCCGCAGCCAGGGCAGGAGCAGAGGCAGAATTTGAGGAAATACTTTTGCAGGAGATAAAGATGAGCACCCCAGTGTATCTGGGGCTCTTCACAGGGGGGACAAGATTCAGAGCTGCTGGATGGAAAAGGACCCAAACCAAACAAACCCCCAAAAACCCCAAACAAAGCAACCAGTGCCCAAGAGGAGATAAACCCACGGATAAAAGAGATGTGCTGGCAGTCTGGTATCTGCTGGCTATTATCAGAGTTGGTGCCGTGGATTAATGATTTCTTTTCCATCCTCCTACATCTTTTTCAGCCCCTCTCATCATTTGTCATAACATCCTTACTTTGTTACTCAGATTGACAAAAGGGGAATAAACTTTACCCTGCAGGTGTTTTCAGGAGAAAAGATCTTTTCCCCAGGAACTGGGTACTAGATTTAGTGAGTAATAGCTATTCTTCCCAACGGTTAAGACACTGCAGTAGCAGACACTTTTTGCCTGGGTATTTCAGATATGCCCACCTATGTCCTGAACAATACTGGTCTCCTGTGAATATACATTTTTCGATGTAGGAAGTATTTTAGAGCAGTATAGAAAATGTATTAAAGGAGCTACCACTTATGTTGATTTTAAAGGATTACATTTTGACATCTTTGTTGCAGACAGACCAAGAAGCTTAAAATGTATTTATCACGCAAGAACCAGATTAAACCCATTTTACCCTTTCTAAGTAGATCTCAAACTTCCCTAGCAATAATGGCATTTTTTTTCAATTGACTAAAAAATAAAAAAAGGGATTAATAGGATTTAGGATGACTGGAAAGAAGAAGAAATCTCTGAAGGAAATTCCTGAATACAGGCGAGGGAGATTGAAAGAGGGGGCTTTCCTAACACTTTGTTTCTTGTTAATACCCTCCTACCTTCATTTAGTACAAAACCACAAATCACTTCTTTCCCTCAATGTCAGTATACAAATATAAAATACATGTGTAGTTGTTATTTATTACATATGTTCATGGTTGCAGAGATGCAAAAAGGGAAAGCACGAGGAATGCAGGGAGGTATTTAGGAGGCAGCCAGAGAAAGGCTGAAGGAACAGGAGAGAAATCATCAACTAATCAGCTCTATCAGGATGGGTTCAGCAAGTGTTTGAGAGGGACAGGGAGAGAGACTGGTCCCACGCAGGGATTGCAGCAGCTGATGGAGAAGCCACAGGCCCTGGTTTGAGCTGCAGCTCTGGCTGTTGACCCCGTGTCTCTGCTAAGCAGCATTTAATGGGATAAGATATTACGTTTTTAAATTTTTGCTCCAACAGCGTCGCTCTGAAACACAGAGGCACAGTAGAAGAAGGAGAACAAAAATCTTTGTGTATATGAGGAGCAGTTTCTGCGTTTTCCACAGAAGAAGGAACCTCTGGACAAAGTGGAAGGGCTGGGAATATCCCCAGGGGCAGCCCTGGGAACGTGTACAACCTCACTGCAACCCAGCAGCCCATGGGCTCAGGCTCACCCACTCTGCCAAGCTCCAGTGCTCCAGGAAAAACCTTGATGAATTTTAAAAACGGCTGGAGAGAACATGTTCTGTCCCCACGGATTGCCTGGAAGCCTGGACCGTAGCACAGGAGTTACCCCGTTTCCAAGGACCGCAGGGAGGATAATTTTGCTGATGCTGGGCGTGCCCTGGCTGATTCAGAGATACTCAGACAGCAGCAGGGAGAGAGCCCAGAGATGGGGAGATAGCGGCCACCGTGAGCTGCTGCCTGCGAGCACTGCAGAGAGAAACGGAGTGCTGGCCATCGGCTCACTCCCACCCAGTTGCTGCTCTAGCTCTGTAAAAACAGCTAGGAGAGGGAACCAAATGGCAAAAATGCATGCCTTATATCCCTTAAAATTGCTTTTCTGCGTTTCTCCTGGTCTCTGGCCAACCAAGCTATTGTTTGCTGCAGCAGTAAGCTGAATAAATATTAAATCTATTTAGGGTGATTTTTATGGATTATACGGATTTTAGTTGACAAATACTCTGCCACTAAGGCTAACATGATTTAGATGTTCTCTTTTGTGGAAGGTTCAGCACTGGCACAGGGACACACTGAGAATGCCAGGTTGCAAAGCAGCTCTGATATCCAGTTAACGTATGGGCAATTTCACGGGACATAGTCCATAGGATTTTTTGTATTTCTTTGCCACAGGAAACTTCGGAGGCTGAATGTTTTTGGAGACAAGGCCTATAGAGTAGGCCAAGCAACAGGATGTAAAACATCAGCTTTATCTAAGTGCACTACACCTTTATCCAGGCCTAAATTGAAATAGTACTCTTTGCAATAAGCATAATGAAAAAAGAGGGAAACCCATTTTGTTACCAATTTTGGAAGGGCAGCGGTGGTCACTATAAGAGAGGCTGAATGGGTATCTGCAATTTACCTGCCTACAAATGTCTGCTTAGACAACAGCTGAAATCGGCCTTGATACAGGAAATGCAAAAGAAAGAGAAATATTTGAGTGATCTACAGCATTATTTATTGTAGCAGCTTTGGGTCATTCCACAGGTCACATGTTTGCTTTATTGGATTAGCAGTGAACACATGTGTGCATCACACACAGAGAGCAAATTCCTGCCTCTTTTGGTCTGGCTTTTTGGCTAGGCAGCAAGAAAACACCATTTCTCCTTTACCACAGTGGAACACTGACAGAAAGCGTTGCCCCAGCACCTGCCAGCCTCATCCCAAATCTCTGTCCAGCCCCCCTTCAGCTGTGCACAGGTATCCCCTTCTTGTCCCACCATGGGACACTGAGCCACTGCTTCAGCCTCCCCTCCAAGCCATTCATGCCACGTGGAGCGGGCAAGTGGCCACCAGTCTCAATCCTGGTTTTGTGGAAATCAAGGACAAATCTCCCATTTCTGGATGGAGCAGCTGCCCTAAATCTCTGTCACCGGTGCAGCTCTTTAAGAGCACAGTAATTCTCCACCAAATCGAATCTTCCCTGACAATTGGCAGCACATCAGAAACGATTCACAGGCATATTTTTTCCCCTCTCCTAACAGGAAATAGGGCTTGTGTTACATTTACAGTGACCTGGAGCTCCGGGGGCAGACTAATATCTCACCTAAACAAACAGACAGTATTTCTTCCCCAATACAGGCAGATGGGCTGAAAGGGAAAGCTGACTTGGCTGTGGCCTTCCCAGCTCCCAGCAGCAGTGTGGGAGGCACCAACAACGTGCAAACCTGTGAACACCGACACGGGGATTCCTGACGCACTGAAGGATGATGGCTCAGAAAGTTTGGAGCTGCAGGTCAGTTTTGCACTTGGTCTTTGTTTTTTTTTTGTGAGATGACCATTGTCTCATCTCCTGTGGGCCTCAGTGGGGGCCCCTCTGATGGTGTGAACTGGGGGATTCATTGCTCAACCCATGGTAAGGCAGAGAGGACCCAACAGCCCCCTCTGCTAAACCTCTCCACCTCCTTGCAGTCTGCAGCATTTCCCCAGGAGGTTCCCACTGGCCTTTGTGGAGACAGGGAGATAATTCTGGGCTTTATTTGTGGTGGATTTGAAAAAGCAAACTCCAAACTGTGTGAAATGACTCTGGGGGACAGTAACTTACACCAGATGTCATGATTGTTCAATGTCTGACTGACGAGAGAGCCCTCAGAAATAATAAATGCCTACATGTGCTTGCAAGACAAATTGTATTCAGATACTATTTTTCTTGGATTTCCCTGCCCTGATATCCTACTGTCTGCTTTGCCCTGAAGTGAGAGCCTGTTCATCCCTTGTAAAAACCAGAGAAACAAACCCAAACTGATGGGGAAATCTCCCGATTGCAAAACTCCACGCCATAAGTGCTCCGCACCAAGCACGCACGCGAAAAGCAGAAGCGAAAAGAAGTTTCACACCCATTAATTCCAAATGCCAAAGGCAGCAGAAAATCCTGCATGTTTCAATGGCTTACCTACCCCAGAAATGGGATTCACCTCTCTGCTGCTCAAAAGCTTAGCAGGAGCTGCTGTTCTGGAATACACAGGCTTTGCTTCAGATCCTCAGCTTCCCCCAGTGTGCAGAGGATCAGGCCTCACGAAGCTCCCGTGCCTCTAGGATAACCAAGAAAAGCACAGTTTAGAGCTGAAGGCAGCATGTCTCCCCAGCCTCAAATATTTTTTGCCTTCCAAAATACCATGAAGAACTAAAAACTCTGCAGCTCCTCCCCTGCATGTCCATCCCCTATGGCCATGAGGGAGTTACAGCAGGGTTGAGGGACTCCCCAATACCTCAGGGTGAGCATCATGTGAGGGAGTCCCTCTGTACAACACCTTCCTGAGCCTTGACCCATCCCATGGGATTCCTGTCTGAATCCAGTATAGGGAAAAATACACTTCGGTCTGCTGAGAGCCAGACAAAGTCTGCCTTTCTAGACAAAACCAGAATAGTGGCAGGAGGAGCGAAATCCGAAGTGGGATAAATGTCTGTGGCAGAAAATATTCTCTCAGGGAGCAGCAGAGAGACAGTGTCAGGCGAAGGAGAGAAGCTGCTGGAATGACTGGCTTTGAGCTGTTGTGTTGGCTTTCCAGTGAAACCACAAGTCTGTTCATGTCAGGCACAGGCCTCTCTCTCCCTGGTTATTTCCAGGAATCGGCCATCGGCAGTTGACAATTAGAAGAGCGGGGTGAGAGCTGTGGCTGGCCGGTCTCCGCAGGTCTGAGGTTCTTGGTTCACTTTTTTTGCGAGAGAACAGCTGTTGACCTTCGGTTTTCTGTGTCACTCATGGCCACGGCGTTGGATGGAGATATTTTAGGATCACCATGTCTGTTTACACCAACAGTTACAACATAACCCCTACAAATCTCACTGTTAGGTGGACAAGCAATGTGCCAGCCAGCCGTCACTCCTACTTGTGTGGATACTCTGTAATCATCCCCTTCTCTACTTCTGCTAGGCCACGGCTGAATTTGGGAAAGCAACTGAATTTTAGCTCCCTGAATCTATTTTGGGGCCCCCAAAACCTCCTGCTGAAGCTCGGTGAAACCCTATGCCAGCCTCAAACGAGTGAGAATTTTCTGTGACTGCATCCTGTGGTTTCAGCTGGTTTTGCAATTAAGTTTGTGTCCTAGTTTCGTTCTGAATTTCAGCTGATGCCATGCTCAGCTCAGATAAATCAGAACCTTAAAATGAAACTCGGCCCTGTGTGAGCCTCTTCTCTGAACTAACTGTTGCCCTACACCTTTTTGTTGTTGTTGTTATTCTCTTCCCCACCTCGCTTCCAGTCAAATCAACCTCTCTCCTAGTCACTCCTCTTTCCTTTATGGCACAAGGAGTCTCCCAGGGTGTTTGGAGGTGGCTACTGGGCCTTTCCTTCCCGATGCACATTAATCAGAGGCTTTGCTTTCAGTCCTCATGCACTGCTGAAAATACAAATGCAAGCAGCTCTGTTCTCCATGGATGATCATGGGGTTTGAAGACTGGGCTCAGGATCCCCCAAAATCCCATCTGGTGTGCACACCTGGGTGACTGCTGCCTGTGCCTCAGGAGAGCTCAGCTGATGTGACAGTGTTTGTGCAGCCTGAGAAGCACTTTCTTGCCTTGTTAATAGTCCAGAGCATGAAAAAGTAGGAAAGATAAACAAGCACTAAAATGGAGAAGAGTGGTCAAGTGGCTCACATCTTTCAAAGGCTCAAGGGCTTCACATCTTTCTAGGAGTCCGAGGTTGAGAAGCTGCAATCTGGAATTTAATCTAAAGCTGAGAAATGAGAGGTCAGGGGGAGGAGGCCACTTGTATGAGCCGAAGGTTTGGAGATGCAGTTGTGTGCTTTTGCTTTTGCAATCGAACGTGTTGCCTCCATCTGTGCAAACAAGGAGCAGAGAAAGTTAACATTACAGCAAAAATACAGGAGAGGGAAAGAGGGCTGAGCAGGTTTTAGCTACACAGCAAAGAAACTCAATGGGATTTCAGCTTCAGCTCAGTCGTGCACTCTTTCCAGTATAAATGATGAAAAAAGGAGCAACCGCCCAACAAAAGGGGGAAAGAGGAAAGACCTTTTGAGGACTGCAACATCCAGGCCAGCCACATGACCTGTGAGAACTCAATTTGATTTTTATGTGGTGGGAAGTGTGCCTAGGACTCTAAATAATGCTGTGTTGTGTGGAATGTTACACAGAGTCCTGGCTAGATGGGGTCCTGAGTCGACACAGCTGGGGGGAGAACTCTGCAGGAGTCCCATGCAAATAAATAAATAGATATAAAAAATTCAGCGTAGTTCAGATATTTATACAGGTTTTGTTATTAGGTACATTAAAATAATCCCCAGCAGCCAATAAAGTGCTTAGCTGTGTTACCTTTGTGTAACTGGTGATCTTTTAAGTATTACCTCTGTATAAATGCACACATTTTCTGTCGGCCTTATCCTGACCTGCCTTGCCCTGCTCAATATTCCCCAGCACTCTCTTTGTTCTCCATAAATTTTTTAGAGTTTCTCTCATATATACTTTTGGGTGCATCTTATCTGCCAGATAAGACACTGAATTTGTTCATTTTGCTAAAAAGCTCCAGCCAAAAAAAAGCATTTGCCTAAAGCTTGTCATGTATTAATAAAAAACTCTGTCTAAACAGGGTGGTAATCAAAGGTGTCACACAAAGTGTTAATAAAGAAATTTTTAATAAAGCCATTTTTAAAAGTCAGATCATCAAATCCTGTGAAATGTGTGAGTAGCTCAGGATGTGATTTCTCTAGATTGCAGAGAAAAGGTGCCCCACTGCAAGGCCTGCATGCTGGGCACTGTGGTGCACATCCCTGTTGGATTCACTGCAGATCCTTTCTGGCCTGTGTTTCCTTAAGTGAAAACTGTGTTTGAGGGAGTCAGGAGGGGGTCTGCTCCAGCATCAGCTTCCACCCAGGAGCTGCAGGGGCTGGGGCTCACATCTCACCCAGGGCACTGGATGTGCTGCAGGCTCCCACGATGGAGTCTGGCCAACTGGAATAAAAGTAAAATATCAATTGACAGCATTTTTTTAACTGTATAAAAGAAATATTAATGATGGATAAAGAGAAAATGTGTGTAGTGAAAAAGAGAAAATGTGTGTAGTGACTAGAATAGAATGATTGAAAGAACCTTAGAAGCTCTTACAAGCAGCTGGCATTGGCTCAGGCTGTGTATTCATCGAGATACAAGAAATCTTCGACAACAAAAAAGAAACCAAGCTGTGGAAAAGCTGGTAAAGTTTCCTTTTCTTAGCTCTGAGTGTGGGCCCATATATGGTTTAAATTTTTTTTTAAGCTATCAGATAATAACAGATGCACAAAGCTTTCCCTGTGACCCTCTCCCTCTCACATACACCCCCCAAAGCAGATCCAAACCGGATAGTGTGGGCAGAACAATGGGAAGCAGATAGCATCTGGTGCTGTAAAACTAAACACAAAGGAAAGGAAGAAGAAAAATCACACACCAAGTGCTTAAGTAACTGTCTGCTTCCCTCTTCCACCTTCTTTTTGTTTGTTTTTTTTTGGTTACTTGACGGAAATTCAAATCTCAAAGCAGACCTTTGGGGTGGAGAGCCAGGGCAGGAGAGGAGGAAGGAGGTAACCTGCACTTTCCTAAGACCAGGTCTGCTGCCTTTTCACACAGGTAATTTATTGAGAGGAGCTGGCCAATGTCTTCTCTGGGCAAGCCTGCACTCCCTAAAATAAAGAGGAACACCTGATACCATCCGTGGACTTTGATTCCACACTTAAGCGAGATTCTTTACTTTTCAATATCAACAGCACTTACTATTTTTCTGCTTCAAAATTGCCAAGGCAGTGAGTCACAGAGTGAAAAAAAAGTGATGCGATTTCGATGACCCATCTTGTACAGGCAGTAATATAAAAGGTGTGAACAATGTATCATTGCTGTCATTCCCGTTGGCACATTATTAAGAGCACTTTGGAATCCACTGGATTCCTCTATCACATCCCAGTACAACACCTTGGTCTGTAGAATATACATAAATTGTGAAAGTACCTGAAACCAACTTAGGGTCTTTTTTCTCTTATCTTTTTCCCATGTATTCAAAAAAAAAAAAAAAAACCAACAAAAAAAACCAAACCAGATTCAATGAAAACTCAAAGGCAGCTTTTGAAAAATCAGAAGTCAAAACGAGATGAAATGTTTCACACCACACAAATACACGAGACTTGTCCTGCCAGCCTAAGTACGTGAGGAACCAGCCCTGTGCTCTACCCTTTTTATCCCTCTTAGCTGTGTAAACTACTCAAAACTGGAGGGCACATGTCACTTACACTGACATGCAAATCATTACTGCTTTGTCTGCCAGGAAATTTGTGTAAACCAATGCTGAGTTCAGGTTCATTATATTGACATTTTTACCAACAAGTAAATTGAAAGGTTACATTGTTGACATACCAGATGTTATGCAAACTGCTTTTCAACCCATGGTTTTCATACATCTCTATAAATAAATAAATTAGACACTTACAAATGGTGTGTGAATCAATAGATGGTAAATCACCAGTGTATATACACACAGCAAAAACTACTGTGTGTAAACCCCATAATTCACACAATGTCAAAACCTCCTTTTCCACCCAGTACTTTTCATTTCCCTGAAAATAGCTGTCATCTATGTAAATGTTTTCCCTCAAGACCAACTGTTCTTCATGGTAAGAACAGTACACGGAAACCTGGGTGCCTGAATTAGCACATGGTGTTATCAATGGGAGTTTAGAATCCAAGTGAGAGTTAGGCTACAACACAGCTTCAAGGATTTGAGTTTATGTAGCTAACAGAGTAGATTTGCATGTGCTAATTTCAGGAACATTCATGTTTTTAATATGGATTTGCTCCAGTTTGGATTTAGCCTCGGGGTATTTTGACCCCCTCCTTCTGCATTTTTTTCTCCCTTGACTCAAATAACAAAAATGAGCAAAATGCTGTTTGTCCAATGAGATACTCATGTGAGACTGTTCTCCCTTCTTGGTGATGCAAATCAGCACTGGCCTTGGAAATCCAGTCCCTATGAAGTACATGAGGCTCAGAACAAAACCACAAAGGTTGATACTGTGATTTTAAAATGGTGCTTCACTCCCTCAGTTTCAGGACCAAAACCAAGGGGGCCTGACCCCAGCTTAGCTTACAAGGGACTTCAGGTACCTCAGGCTCCACTAGTGCAGCAGAGAAAATGGTGTTTGGTCCTCATTTGGTCTCTCACTGCAATCACGATTGCTCTAGAAGTCCCCTGCAGTGCCTGTGACTTCCTGCCATGCTCAGTTTCCAACGTATGAATTTATCATGGTGTAAATCAGGGCAAAACAGATTGATAACCCAAATCTCCAGCTGCAGAGAAACGAGATTTCTTGGAATGACGGTGCTGCCTTCTGCCAGTTGCCTCATCTCCTGATCAAAGCAATGTCATAACAAATCAGCTTTTCTGTAGGGCCTTACATACATTCAACATACAGACACAGAATGGTCTCAATACACTCCAAAAGGCTCCTCCAAGCTGGAAGAAGCCTTGATCAATGCAAACCCTTCTCAACCAGCTGTGACACAGGACTGTGTCTTTCCCACTTTATAATTCTCTGCTGAGTGCTCATGCTGAAATTGTTTCATAACCACATGAATTTGGAGTTTTCATTTCGCCCTTGGAAGAAATGTAGAGCCTGGCACACTGACAAGTATAACAGTGTGTAAAAGCACAATTAACTTATGCTCCCACCCCATTTTTTTACATTTCTAAGGAAGCCCTGAGATTTCAGAGTGATTGTTTTCACTTCAGAGCCAGCAGCACACGCTCACTTCATCAGCAGTGCCGTGCAAAGCCAGCACGTTCGGCCACCAGCACGAGCCCCCGGCCCAGCGCTGGGCGAGAGAGCTCACAGCACATCCTGCTCCTTCCCCCAGCAACGTGCTTCCCAAACCAGGGAAATGGTAATCAGACAGGCCAAGTGGAGTTAAATACGGTGCTAACAGACTTAGACACCATAATCCCTAGGTTTTTTTCTTAGTACAGCCAACTTTTTCATTTCAAAATGTGGATTTGTCTATGCGTAAACAAATAGCACCTTAGAGACTAAAGATCAAACAAAGTTTTTCAGTATGTTTAAGTCAGGTTATGCCCAAAGATGCTGAAGTTATCTGCTTGCCAAGTATTTTGAGGTCTTGAATTCTCAGCTCACCTTGATGAAACACAGAGAGCTAAAAAGAAAATGGTTTCAGTCGCTCCATGTTAGGATCCCAACACTGCAAATGTTTATGAACTTTGGTATTTACCCTCTTTCCAAAGACAGCTTGGGAGAGCATGGTAAATGTAAGTGTTTGCAGAATACGGCCCCTTCTCTCTGACAACAAAGTGCTGTGTGACTGAGACAGAGCAGTGTGTGAGAGTGAAGCTTATTGAGGCAAGAAACTTTTTAATTGTTTTGAGGCTGTTGAATGAGCAAGGCTGAAGATCCCTGTGCTGAACAGGGGTGCTGTATCAAACCATTGCTTTATGTTTGGTTCCCTGATGACTTCAGCTTGCTGCCACATGCTTCCCCCAGGTCTCAATGACACTGTGCAGAGCATCTCACTAGCATTTCATCTTCTTCCTGATGAGTGCAGACTCCAAAAACTCTTTGTTGATCTCCCACTTCATCTTAGCAATTGTCTATTTTCCTTTTTGTCACCGTGGTATTAACCTGTCTTTGGCAGCTACATGTAGATATCTCACTAGTAACTGGTGCTAACACAGATCAGAGAAGCTTTCAGATTTAATCACCTTAATAATCCTGAGTCAAAAAAAAAACCCAAACCAAACCTACAAAGTCCATCTGTCTTAAATTCTCCTAGAGTTTGCTTTAGATATCCACCACACTTCTAACAGAAAATACTTTAAAACCACTATCAAGCCGACTGTCACTTCAGAACCACCATCCCTTGGATCACAAACGGTGTGGGGCTCCAGCCAGGCCTCACATTTCCAGCAGCATTCGATGGCACTGTGCATGCTTTGCATTTAGCACCAGCCCCACACAGACATTCTGCCAGACACAATCATCTCTAGCTGGCCTGGCAACCTGCAAGCTCTCCCAGGCACATGGTCTGGAGAGCCTGGCTGTTACAAGAGGAACAGCCAGCTGCAGCGATGGATAAAATTGCACCTAAAAGCAGAACAAAACACCACCAGGCCGAGCCTTTGCTAGCTCTGTTTCACAAGCCCATGCCCAGATCTGTGCAGGGTTTTAAAACTCTGTTTAAATACATGCATAAATCAGTAAAATCATTCTGCCACTCCCAACAGTTGCAAGGGTCACAAATTAAGAGTAAAACACATATATTCATGGGAAAGGAAAAGAGGACTGGGGAGTTTTACACTGTGATGCTTTACTCTGTGGATTCTGATTATTTTTTTTTTAAATCGATTGATCATTTTTAATGGAGTTCTAATGAAACACCCTTAAGCTCTGCAGTGGCTTGCATCTATGGTTAGCAAGCCAAATACCAGCATGTTTTGTTTCACGAGTAGCCTTAGAGATAAGAGAGGGTAAGATCGTGCCCTGGTTTTACAAGGCTGTAAGAGGCACTTAGGGGCCATACAGTCTCCTGCTTGGCTGCCTAAAGCCTACTCTGGTCATTAAATAATGTGAAAGGCTTATAATAACAGCTGGTGACTAATCTATTCCCTTTGTACAAATGTTTTACATTTGTCACTATAACCACTACGGAGAGACAGCTCTGCTCTCCTGAAGGCTGAATCTTGCCCAGAATTCTTTTTATTTACTCGAAACTGCACCCTTACAAGTCACCACTTGCCAAATATTATCACATCATGATGAGAGCTTACAGTCTGCAGTAGGTATAATCAAAAGATTGTAGTCACAGGATCTTTATGATACCAAGGTAAGATAAAACATTCAGCAGTAAAAAGGAGTGAGAAAGGTGTTAAAGAAACTCTTTCTTTATACTACTTGAAACCACGCTTTCCAACACAAGTTTTCCTCAGTCTGCAAATGAAAAAGAACCCCTCAATTTTGCATGAAGTGAAAAAAAAAATCAAGGAAAAACCAGCAGAGCACTGGGAGTAGAGATGCACCACAGATGCACCACAGCCAAAGTTCTCTATTGTGCAAGTCACAGCTGAGGTCTGTCAGACTCTGACTCTCTGCTTTCCAGACACACAGGTGTATTTTCCCCATATTTCATGGTTTAACAGATCACATATGAATTGCACATGAGTAACACACGCACCAAACACGTCTCTCTATGGGTTCAGTGCCTCTTCCCTCTTATTAAAGAAATAATATTGCATTCTTGGACATCCCAGGACGTCAGTGGGTCGTCCTAGGTGAATGGCAAATTATTTTACTGAATGAATTTCCAGATGAGTTTGTGACTTACACAGAGAGGTACAGCCTGAGAGTGAGCATGAACCTGGACTTGACCCTGACATCTTGGAGAGAGACCAGCAGCCTCTGTGTTCTAAAGAAATGTTAATTGTTCACCTTCCACTCTGTGTGGTCATTTTCTACTGGCCTACTTCCAAGTCAAGGTCCAAGCACTAACCTTGCTTCCAGCACTTCAACTGCACTTCTCAGGAATATCAGCCGAACACTGTCCCACATAATTCAGGGAATACAGACTCCCTTTTTCCTCTGACCCTTTGCCTTCCTGGCAGCACTATGGACACTTCCATATCAAAACCCTTTAAAAAGTTAAAAATTCCAAGTAACAGAGATGGTGATACTTTTCTTCTACCTGTGCAGGTCAGCTTAGGACCAAGGAATAGTACAGCCCTTGTCTTGGCTGAAGCCATGCCCTGTCTTTGTTAGTACCTTAGTTATTCAAGAAGGGAGAAGAGGCAACATTCATGCCTAGAGCTGCTCAAAGTGTTAAAGCAAAGGTTTCACCAAAATCTCATTTCTCATCATCCAAATTGTTCCTCAGCTCTGTGTAAGCTGCTGCAAAATCTAGATGCTTGAAATAACCTTCTCAAAGAATAAAACATTTAAATGTTTAATTTTTAAGTTTTCAGAAGGAAATATCTTCATTTTTCATTAATAGTTTTAAACATTGATTTTTTTTTTAAATTTCAAGCTTAAAAAAATTAAGTTAATAAAACCAATTATATGAGCAAAAATTAAAATCAATTTCCCATTCAACCCCAGAAGGAACTGACTTCACACACTTTTTAAAGACAGATTGTTTTGAATGCGCTCAAAAGTTCTTCACAAATATTTTTCTGCATGTTTTTGGAATTGTCAGAACACAAAAATAGCCACGGCTGCACAGTGAGTTCCATGACTGTGAAGGACACAGACTCACGTGGCCTCCAACAGCTGTATTCCATCTATTTCTCCTACTGCAGCTTTAGTTTCCTATTGGTTTGGCAGCTCTGAAGGTCCAGAATATCTTGTGGACAACATTAGGCACGAGAACATAGGTAGAATTTAGTCTGCCTGAAAACAGCAGTGAATTCATGGACATTTTCCATCTCCTGCTGGTCTTCCAGGAATGGTGCCACTCTAACCTACCTCCTTCTCCTACCTCTGTGTAGGACTGTGTTCCAATGGTACATCTGGGCTCTGCAAATGCATAAATGTAGCACAGTGGTGCCAAGGAAGAAGCCAGGACTGGCATCAGGTGAAGGGAAGGAGAATCTTGCCAAGGGAAAAGAAACCTAGAAGTGGTGAGTCAAGTAAATTCTCAGAAAGAGAGCACTGAGATGAGATGGGATGGGATGCTCTGGTGACAAAAGGAGATGTGACTCACAGGAGAGTCACGTGAAATATCAACCTGTTGCCCAATGGTTCCTGCTGTGTCTGGGGAGAGCTAAGTCCTCACAGAGGTATCACCAGGAGGAAACTCTGCTGGCTGTGTGTGGTCACCTCTTCCCTGAAATCCAGAATCAGAGACTGAAAGAGGAACTAAACAAGATTCTGCAAAATTTGTGCTTCTTCATAAACCTTTCCTAATGTTGCACTCTTTGCATCAAGCTCAGCTATGGGGCTTTCTTCTGTGACTTACACTCAGTATCTATTGTCACCATCAATTGGTCCCAGATCGAGAGCTCCCCTGGAATAAATCTGACTGTTGGAACAATGAATGCCAAATCATGCTCTGTCCCAGAAGCTTAATATCTAAATGCAGGACAAGAGAGAGACAGAGACAAACAAACAAGAAATAAAAGAGGTCTAAAAGAGAACAACTGTGATAAGCGGGAGTCCCAGCACATCGTGTTCCCTGGCGTTGCCAGCTCCCTTTGTAGGCATCGTGGCAGGGGAAAACTATATTCTCTTGGTCCAAAAATAACCTATATTTTGAATGTTTTGTTATAAATCTGATTTGATCAGACATGAGATCTCTGGAATGAGAATAAACATAGGCTATCTTACCAGACAAATAACTCACTGGGTGTTTATCTTCGAGCTGTTTTTCCCAATCAGTTTTATAATCTACACACACACGTATTTAATTGTATGCTTTACATGAAAGGGCATTCATGCTGCACCTTAGCCTCATCATAAAAACACATTTTCTGGATAATTGAGACATTTTTATAAAGAAAAAGATTTTGTGGTTTGTAGTGGACATGATCTTGTAGCAGTTTCTGGCTCATGAGGTTACGGGGATCAGGCCTGTGCTGCACCTCCTGTGTTAGGAAGCAAAGATGTTTCTGATATGAAAATAGGTTGAATTAAAAAGTCGACAAAGAACCACAAATGACGCCATCAAAAATTATTCCTGAGATAATTCAGCCCAAACTAAAATTGGTGGAAATACTCCAAATAACATCAGTAGAGGCAAGTCCTAAGTATAGCACAGAGAATTTTATAAAATAGAAGTGTTGGCATGTTTTATTAGCACAGCAGAACTACAATTTTTTGATTCTTTGAGATATTCATATGCAAGACCCAGTTAAGGTGAAGTCTCTGTCTCTACCTGAATCATTCCTAGAACTCGATGTGACTTGGTCTGTTCCCATGCACAGGAAGCCCCGATAGTCCAGCCACAGAGGAAGAGGTAAATATAATCTATTCAGTGCCTTTCTCATCCTAGTAAAGAGTGGAATTACAGGGGAGGAAATGAGGCAAGCCTCAGCTCAGCTTGCTGGCAAGAGCATCTCAGGCTGTGTGGGGTAGGAGACGGGAAAGCAAAAAGGCCTCCTGAGGTTAAACAGCCACCAGCAAATTACTGGCCTCCCTCAAACTGGAGGAAGCAAGGAGGAGAGGGATTTGAAGGGATACCGAAATTCCTGCTCAAACTAGCAAAAGGATGATGAAGTGTAGATATTACCTACTGCACTGGGAAATACCTGTGGGCACACCATACAACGCTCTCAGGCACAAGTGGGATTGCTGGGGCTGTCCTGTGCAGGGCCAGGAGCTGGACATCGATGGTGCTTGTGTGTCCCTTCCAACCCAGGGTATTTTATGATTCTATGGTTTTATGATAACCTAGCGCAGAGAAATCCAAAGACATCTCAATTTTTTTAACTTAGGTCTGCAGATAGATGTAGATCTAAAAACCTTCACCTGGCACTGCAGTGAGCAG
Source organism: Oreocharis arfaki (assembly GCA_013398015.1). Taxonomy (NCBI): domain Eukaryota; kingdom Metazoa; phylum Chordata; class Aves; order Passeriformes; family Paramythiidae; genus Oreocharis; species Oreocharis arfaki. Next base: position 681,911 of record VZRR01001393.1, on the reverse strand, counting down.
AGGCTATTTTCAAAAAGGACCGTGGCTCCCACCCACAATGGAACCTCTAGCACCAAAACCATTATTGGAGATTTTAGTTTAATTCTCTATAACCTGTAGCTCAGGACGCTAAACCATTTTCCTCTACGTAGCTTGTCCAAACCAGGCTCTGAACAGCAGTGAATTAAAGTGTTTACCACCAAATAATAAGAGTTTGGTGGCCTAAATAAGCTGCCAGTAGCATTGATGAGGGCTCAATTAGGAAGAATTTAGCAGTCCTGCACCACCAGCGTTGCCCAAAGCAGGCTGGAAAAGGACTGTCTGACCACTGCTTCCCTGGGGACCTCCAGGGAAATGAGATGTGTCTCACGAGCTTCTCAATCAGCAGAAACTGGAAGAAAAACAAATAAAACAGTAGGTGGTCTCATCTGTGTGTCTTGTGGGCAGTCACCCATGTTGCAAAAGCTTTCCTTGTGATGGGCACTAATTGCTGTCCCTTGTGAGAGGTCTTAGCCAAGAAGTCAGAAGTGAAATTAGAGAGTAAAGGTCGGGATGACAAAAGCATTTAGGTGCCTTGCCCCAAATAAGGAGTCTGAACATCCAATAGAACCAATGGGAATGCTGGTCCCTACGCAGGAAAAGTGACCTGGACTCACCTGGCCCACATTTAATCCAATGCAGGTAATCAGTGAGTTGCTGTTTCGAGGTTTTCTTCGAAGGAGGAAGAAAGGCACCTCCAAAATCAGAGCAGAGCTTCTGTGGGACACACAGCTTCCATGAAGGTGCCCATTTCAAACATCAACAGAAAGAAAGATCAGCCCTAAAACCTCAGAAAACTGCCCAGTCTGAGGTGTCCTGAACCTTGGCCTGTGTGTCTACACCACTCTGCAGACCAGCCCTGATTGTAGGGTCTCTCTCACCTCATCCTAAAATACAAGTTTAAGCTGGTCTTCCTCATGCTCCCTGTTGGGAAGCACTTCTCCATCGACCTAGATGGACCTTTCACCAAAATTTGAGGCTTTGAGCTTCTTCAAACTCAGCTTGGTGTTTGGTCTCCGCTGCATGGTCTGTGAATGAACCTTAGAGCTGTCACCAGGTTGGAGAGGAAGATCTTGAATTTTGGATTTGAGATCTTGATTCCTGAATCATCAGTGAGCTATCACAGTTATCGGAAGGTGCCAGGCTGGGAGAGGTACACGCCCTCTCTGCCGTGAAATTTATGGAGAAATGTACAAAGCAGTGTGAAAAAGCAGTTCTGAAACTGCACGTTTTCAGAGAAGCCAGATGAAACAGGCAGTGATTCTCAAACCCAAGTGTCAGTTCTCTAATCAGAAAGCAGGTCACTGCGTGTTTCTCATGAGCAATATAATTGTGGTAAACCATACAGATGCAGTTTCTAACACAAATGGAGTATTTCCATTGCTAGTAAGCTCAGCACATACGCATGTCTTTTCCAGTTAAAAATATGTTCTTAATTGCATATCTAATCATATTTTCAATAGTTAACATATAGCTTTGTTTATAGAATTGAGATTTTTTTTTAAATTGTAGAAAATACCATTTCTTCATGTTTATCCTCTGTGGCCCATATGTGTATAAGAATAGATTCTAGATATTCTTCTCATTACAGAGATATCCTCAAACCCTTAATTCTAAGGCATTCCCAATCAGAATCTCGATCTTGAGGGATCATGGGGAGCTGGCAGAAGGCTCTCATGAAAGACACTGTGAAGTGGTGCATTGGTGGCAAGAACGGGGTATCTGGTGTGCTGTGGACAAGTCCTTTAAGTCAGTCATTGCTGCAGCTTTTCCCCTCTGAGGCGGAATCCTAGGTTTTATTCTTCTGTGTGTTCCCTGCAGGAATGATGTAGAGTGGCAGATCTTCAGGCAAGCAAATTTACAAATGGACTATGTCACACAGTGTCAGAGGACACATTCTGGAGGCTACAAAGAAACAGAATCAAATGAAATATTAACAGTCAGATTCGATATGACAAAATTGGTCATATGGAATTTTATTGAAATCAGTTTAATATTTCTAAGAAGTTGGTAGCTGGTGGGGATGATTTTCTTATGTGATATTTCAAGACTCAGAAATGCCAAATGTTTTAAAAGTCACCAATGGCGGTGTTTCAGTGGAAAATGTTGACATTTTTTCACTTGAACATCACTGATTCTTGGGGAATATTTTATTCTAGAAAAGCTTTCCAATACTTAGCCAACCATACAAACTACTCTCCAAAGGAGAGTAGAAAGGGAAGGGGGACATTCTTAGCAGAGCAAACGGGGTTTAGGATAACAGGAGCAACCTGATGCTGAGTGGGATGGTGAGTTTGTGCAGTAACTGCTCTGATCTGAAACGTAATGTCCAACCCCATCTCCTTTTTAACTTCAGCTCGGAGAGAGTGTCAGATCCCAATGTAAACTTTCCCATCTGTGTTATTCTATTAACTGAAAGGGAAAGGGATTAGCATGTGTACTTGTCACATCTTTTGACTTGTTGCATACTGAGACCCAAGGTAATGTTAAAGCAAACAGCATTCTTCTCCCTCTGCCAGGATAAGCAGGGCACAGGGGTGGCGTTTTGTGAGAAGAAAAGAAAGCCAGACCACGTAAAACAAAGTATGTACCCTGTGCAAAAATAAATCTTGGATGCTGAAGATTTCCAAAGGGTATACCTTAAACAGGGTGAGAGAGAGAGAGGGAGAGAGAGAGAGAAAACATTTGAGAGGAAAGTTCCCTTCCCTGCCAAGCACCAGATGGAGGGCCTTCCCACGGAAATAGCTGCAGAAGACAGATCGCTGACAGAAACCTCTGCCAAGAGAAGGGGGTCCCACTCACTGTGCTGGTAAAAGCTCAGTGGATGAGAACAGAACCCTCAGATTAAAACTGGTGCTCCAGAGAAGGGGGGTGGGAATGTGGCACAACGCTCTTTAACAGCGTGGCCCACGCCCCAAAGGAGAGCAGGTTTTGGAAGGATTAGATGGTTTGGGGCTTCGTTCCTTCTTTTCATGCAGATCCTGTTTTCGCCCTCGCTGTGAGTTTGTAGAGCACATGTGCACACACACAGGCATGCCTAATGGCAACAATAATCTGCTTTGCCTCTCCCTTCCTCTGCATTTTATTTCCACAAGGCCTTTGCAGTGATTGGGACAAGATGAAGTGTTGGATGCTGACACTGATAGAGAATCCATTTGGGGACAGAGGGTTTAATGAAGCTGGGCACCAAAAATCCCTTTTCCAAAGGTTTCAGTTAACTTGGCACTAAATTATTCATAGAAGAAGAAATTGAGGGCTTTCTGCTCCTTCTGCTATTTTTTCCTGGATGTTTCTGATTCCTTTGTAAAAGTCCATAGGAGTATATGCACTTTGTGAAAGAAGAAAACAAACTCAGCATCTCCAGGACAAACCAGTCAGTTCAGCGATGAGAAAAAAGGCAATTAAAGGTATTGCTATCACAGAGAGCCAAAGGAATGGGACAGGATGACCAGGGCACAGGGTGTTAGGAGAGAGGCTCTTCCAAGCAGGCCTAGCAGGTACACCCAGATATTCCCAACATTTGAACAAGAGCCATTGCATTACTGTTATGGCCAAGGCCTGAGCATCTGATGTCAACAGAGTTGAAAATTAATACAAAATATTAGCCACAACTGAGGCCCAAATCCACTTTTGGATGGTTTTCCCTGCTTACACTGCAAGAACATCAACAAATTAAATTGAGTCCAGCAGTAGACTATCAAGATAGCAAAACACATGAGGAAAAGATGAGGGAGGTGAATTTGCTCAGCCTGAAAAATCTAGAAGTTAAAGAAGGGGCTTTAACTGGTGCCTTCTACTACTGATAGATGGCTACACAGGAGATTGAGTCCAGCTTTTCTCAGATACAGTGAAAGGATGAAAGGCAACAATCACAAGTTGCAGCAAGACAAATTCCTACTTCATTAAAAAATAAATTGAAAGGAAGACAGTTAAGTTCTGGAACAGGTTGCACAAAAAGATGGTAAAACGCCTAACCTTGCAGATTTTTAAAACTTGACAGAACATGGCCCTGAGAAACCTTAGCTACCTTTGAAGCTGGCCCTCTTTTAAGCAGGGGCAAGATGATCTACAAATGCCAGTTTCAATGTGAACGAGTCCATGATTCTGAGAGTACCAATTATAATTTTTGCATTGATATAGACAATCACCTTCTGAAATCCCCATCTCCTACCTCAACCCTAATGTCCTCCTCTAAATGAAAACTTTTTCTTTCACTCCTACAAACCAGAAAAGTTCTGCAGGAAATAAAGTTTGCGTCACCTGCCCTTTGTGCCTCACGGCAGGGTTTTAAATTCTCTGTGAGCATCATCATCATCACCATCTATGACAAAGAGGCCTTCAGAAAACAGTGCAACAATATTGGCAAAAAATTCCCTTGAAACAGAGTGCATTTCTTCTCTCTGGCAAAGCCATAATGGCAGGAGTCCTTCGAGAAGACAGCTATGAGTGACACACAACTTTCCTGCAGTGACAGTTAGGGGTATCAAAATGAATTTATCAGGGTCAGACAAAGAGGAATATCCTGATTTTCCCTCGATCATTCTACCAGGAAATATTTCCCTGTATTTTGTAAAATATTAGGGAAACCATGGTTAAAGCTATAGAGAAACTCAAGGGGGATGGAGCACGGAGTGCAGGGAGCAACACTGAGCTTGTCCTGTGTTGTGGGGCACTAAATGAGGTCCCAGACGCTCCAGCTGGGATCCGTCATCACGGCTAATGGTGTTCCCAGAGCAGGTATCAGCCCCCTTCTGAGCAGACTACTGAACCAAAATCTGTGGCAGGCTGCTGTAATAAATGCAGCCACTTCAGCGCTGTGATTGGAAATGTTCACAGGGTGTAATTATTGGCTAAACAAAGAAGGCATTTTTGGGAGGCCGTGTGGCCTGGGTCATTGTTTTGCTGAAAGATAGAAAGAGATAAGAGCCCTCACACTTCACCAGATTTAGTCTCATCCCTTTTCGTTACTGGAAGGGTCCAGGCTGACAGTACAGGGCAGTGTTATCCCAAATTTCCTCATACAGCAACATTACCTCCCCGTTTTCTTCTCAGTTCTTGAATCATCTTTATGGACTTGTCTTAGAGCAGTACATAAACTGCTGCATCCACAGGCTAAGCTCCACACGCTGTGCGAGCACAGGATGCAACCTTGACACCACTTCCATGGTGCCATCCTTCCAGAAGAGATGCATATAGTGGTACTTGCTAAAATTTACAGCCTGATGCCTCTAAAATGACATTTTCTAAGTTCACTGTAAATGCACTGACTGACAGAATAATTCCAAACACAGAGTCTTGACAATATCCGTGCAGAAGTTTCTGGATTTATCTAGCTCTGATATTAGATATTAAGAGGTCTAATTACCCAAAGTCAGACGTGAAGGTGTCTGAGTTCTAGGCTTGATATTCACACAGAATGACCTTTTTAATCAAGTAAATAGCTTTTTTATAGCTGTGTCTAATAATGTCCATGTAAATATGCATGCACATAAATACAGAAACACACACACACGTTTTTGAACTGCATACTCCAAATAAAGAGGAGCAGGGAAAAACACATCAGGGCCCTGTTTCACATCATAAATTCCAAGTCTCCTGAAACAGACAGACAATACATGTTTTCTCCAGGATTATTCAATCTGTGTACCAAGTTAGTGGCTTTAAAATACCCCCAAACAATCAACAGAACTTACTAGGACTGCTCAGCAGCTTTCCCCTCTAGGTCTGTACTGGACGAATGAGCTGCCTAATGCATTTTAAGTTTCAACTAAATTTTTGTTGAATTTTTTTTTAATTCTGTCTGAAGAGAATATTAGTTCAAGGACCGAGTATTTGTAGCCCATTTGGTGGTGTTCTGACACCAAAATGCCAATATTCCCACCAGCAGGTGCTGAAAGGCTGAAGGATGCACACCCCTGTGTGCACCCACAGGCAGGCACACACCCCCCAACCCCTGCCCTGCTCTGTGGGCAAGAGACTTCTGGTGATTTGTCCTTATTTAGTAGGAGCAGAGTGAAAGGAAAACATGATATGGGACATTCAAATGCTTTAAGAATTTCTATTTACTTGCTTAAATAATGTTGCAGTTTCATAAATCAGGATTGTTCAATACCTTCTTTTCCATTGCCTATTCAAGTTAACCACAATTTATGCTTTCAAATTCTCACTAACAGTTCTTATCATCTGCTTTATGTCATACTTGGTGGGGTCTGAAATCTGTACAGGATGGTGACATTTCTGATAAGAATATCTTCAATTTTTTATTCTTTAGAACAGGTGAACAAAAGGATCACCAAAGCATTGCTCAAAGCTTTTGCAAAGAGACCTTTCTTTAGAGGGAGGAATTCAGATCAAGTCTCTCTCTAAAACCATAAGTAATAGTGAATGGCACTTGTATGATCACATAGGTTAAAAAAAGTGGGGTTTTTTACCTAAGTTGTGAAGAGCAGCAAACTGCAAATCATCCACTGGCTTCAGTGGAGTTGGGGTTTTACAGTGAAGAGAGATATATCCTCTGGCTGCCTAAGTGAGAGCAGGATAGGTCTGGTTTGCACTTGATCTTCTCTAATTTCACTCATTACGCCCCAGCCTTTGGGTACCTCTAAACTCAGTGTAGACCCTCTTCTGCCACCATCCTCCCTGCAATCAGTGCTGTCCACACTGATATAAATGGTAAATAAAAAGCGATTGTGCCAGTGAAAAATAATTTCAGATTTGTCTGTCTACCCTACGTGGATATGGGTGTGAATAACACCAAACAGAAGTAGAGTTCATTCAGCATCAGTCTGAGTTTTTAACCACGGTACATCATGATCTAGAAGCAAACAAATTGCTATCACTTTGCTTATTCCTTCCCACTAACAAAGTCCATCTACACCAACATGGAGTCCACAGAGAAGTCTTTAAAAGGAAAAAAGAAAAAAAAAATCAAGCTAAATCAACTCTCAAATTCCCATGTAAACTGAGTTTAAGAGTGGAAAATTTCTTTTACCTATTCTTTGGGTGGTACAAAAATCTAAAATTCCTATAGCCCTGCTTCTCTGGGCCAAGTCAAACAAGGATATTGTCCTTTTAATGTCTTAAAGGCTCTGTTTTCTTGTAATGCCAAATGCAATATTTTTTTGAAAACACTACACCAGAAGTTTCCCAGCTGAGAAAACAGGCTGGTGAAAAATGGTTTCAGAAAACGAAATAAACCATGCAAAAGCTGTTCAGGGTGTGTGTATGAAATGAACATCTGGATTTGGCTTGTTAAACTGCCTCTTTTTTTTACCTCTCTCCCTCCCCCTTTTCTTTTTCTCACAGCTGTTCGAAAGAGTCCTAAGGGCAAAGAGACAGGTCAATGGACTGGGTTACACCTTTTTTCTTTTCCTTTTTTTTTTCCAAACCTCTTTGCACCTACGCAAGGAATCCAGGCCACATGTGTGTTTAATAAGTAGGCACAAACACAAGAGAGAAAAAAAATATATCTCAATTCCTGTTGGTTCTTAGGAGAGACACTGAAGGAAAAATAAACTCCGGATTTCAAATTTTCTCTCTCAAAAAAAGAAACCTTATGGTTCCAATAAAATATTTCTTTAAAAACCCAATGGATTTTTTTTTTTTTAAGTCATGGTCTTTGCAGAATATATCTTTTTCTCTGTTCCTTTAGAGAGGAGTAGCAATGAGTTAATCCCTTACCTGCTGGAGCAGGAGGAAATTATAAAACGCCAGTGGCCTGGGTTCACTGAACTGAGTCTTCCTACAGCACGAAAAAGATGCACACATTTATATTGAGTGGGTTCTCACTTAATTTCAGGCTGCAACTTCCCCAGTCCAGAAATGAAACAGAGAACAAAAGGAACTGAGAAATGATCTGGAGGTGAGATTTTCTGAGCAGCAGAGGACTCTCCTCTTCCTCCTGCCAGGATATTCCTGACACTGCTACAGCCATGGCCAAGAGCAGAGCATCTCCCAGCTGTGACAGGGCTGCAGGAAGCTCCCTCACCTGGCTCTTTTAGACAAGGTCTAAGAGTTCTGCAAGGTCTGACCTTAGCCTTGGGTCCAACATCTCAGCCATCAGCCAGGGCTGCTGAGATACCTCCAGTCCCCTGCCAATGACCTGCATGTAAATACCCCATTCCTCTGAGACAGCCACGAGCCACTGAACCCTCACAGAGGCAGCCATGGAACGAGGCCACCCGACCTCAGCAAACACTGACAGCAAACCCACCCTCTTTATCTGAAGCTCTATTTTCTGCCCAGCTATTGACAATTTCTGTGCTCCCTGGGCACACTTCCACATATATTGTAGCATGATAACAGCTAGAAGGGACCTGTTGGGATCATCAAGCCCAACTTCTGGCCCTGCACAGGACACCCCAAGAATCCCACCCTGTGCCTGAGAGCGTTGTCCAAACACTTCCTGAACTCAGGCTCGGTGCTGTGGCCACTGCCCAGGGGAGCCTGTTCCAGTGCTCACTCTCTGGATGAAAATTTCTTTCCTGATATTCAGCCTAAACCTCCCCTGACCCAGCTTTTCAGCTTAGACAGAAGTATTGCACTTGTGGGTTGATCTATATGAACACCCACCTCCTGCTGCTCAGAGGCTTTGCACACACAGGTGGAAGAGTTTGTGACCCTTGTAGAAAATCTGAACCATGAATATTTACTCCACTTCCTTTTACTGTTGCTCCTCTGAATTCTGCTTGGGGTTGGTTGCAATACTGCAGTCCGGTAAGTACAAAAACAAGTCCCCAGATCCTTGAGTTTGTTTGAGGAAACTTACTTTGGACAGAAAACTGATGCTGAAAATTAAATACCTGAGTAAAAACCCTTTGTAAAACACAAGTGCTGGTGCCAGGAAAGAAGCTGTATTGCTGAACATTATTGCTACAACTGAGACAAGGCAGTGATATTTCCTGGAAAAAGCCTTTGCACAGTGGCCTACATTGGAAAGCCAGTGCTCGGCAACAGGGGCTGCACATACAGAGCAGATGAAACACACAGTGACAGTGTTGAGCTTTGGGCAGCTCTTCCACAGAGGAGAGGGCAGTGCCCTTCATTGGTGTGATGACCCTGGATTTGAACTGTGTAAATACTACCAAAAAAAGTGAACAACAAACAAACAGTGCACAGAAAAAAGATCCCACTCCAACCCCAGCACCAGCCTGCTTGTCAATCCCAGGTTTTCACGGGATCCATGACAAGAAGATAAATCTAATTCTGAAATAGAAACATGCCAGTGGGACTTTTTACAAGGGTATGCAGGGCCAGGACAAGGGGAATGGGTTCAGACTGAAAGGGAATAGGTTTAGATTAGATATAAGGAAGAAATCCTTCCCTGTGAAGGTGGTGAGGCCCTGGCACAGGGTGCCTAGAGAAGCTGTGGCTGCTCCTGGATCCCTGGAAGTGTCCAAGGTCAGGTTGGACAGGGCTTGGAGCACCCTGGGGTAGTGGAAGGGGTCCCTGCCCACGGCAGGGGGTGGAATAAGATGAGTTTTAAGGTCTCTTTCAACCCAAACCATTCTGGGATTCTATGATGGTTCTATGACTCTCACATAAAGCTGGCCCAATGGTTGTCCTAGGCCACAATATTTGGTCAGTAAGGAATTAATTTGCCCATATTTTCCAAGTTCATATCTGCTTCAGTAGGGCTCAAAGACAGAATTACCTCAAAATCCAGCTGAAAGTAAAGTGAATTCCCCTTCTTTTCTCTCTTACCTTGTTGTTTTTTTTTTTGTGAAAGACCGTGAGAAGAGCATGGCAGTGAATATTATTTATGGAGCACCTAATAAAAATGCTGTGGGGAAATAATTACTGGAAACATCTGACTTTGTGACTGTAAATGCCTGGGCCCCAGCACGCTGATTTAATGGACCACTGCTCTAGTCTGTTATGCCTTGTGCTACTGACTGCAAGCCCCCTGCCCTCCTATTAAACCCCTCACATCGCTGCTAGATCAGGACTGGATTCTGCAAGGTTTGTGGCAATTTTCCAGAGAGGGATAATGTGAGCAGGGGTGACTGTGTGTTCACAGGGAGGCCTGGAGCCAGCCCTGGGAGAGAAAAAGTGCTTCGTGAAGAAATCACAGCAAAAACCTGGAGAGTTTGTGGTTCTGGGACTGAATAACGTTTCATAATCCAGACACCAGGTGCTTCAGGTTTTTCTGAAAGACACTGGTTAGATGTTAACTCTTCCCCTTTTTCTTTTTTTCCAATCCATCTATCATTCACAAGCCACCAAATGCTTTCATTATTGGCAGTTTTTTTCTCTTCAATCTCCCTTTATGACCTCCTGAACCCAGTGGTACAGAGCCGTGCAGCCTCACCTCACAAAGGGCGCTTCTTACTCAGAAATACTCACATGCCCTCCACTCTTTCACAGACAGATGCAAAAATGTTAAAATTCACAAAACACCTTCTAAGCGATATGAAAAACACAAGGATTTGAAGTTCCTGCCTTCATTTGCAAAAACAGTCCTGAAGAAAGACCGGAGGGCTATCATTTAACTGCTGCTGCTGACTTGCTAAATGAAGAGGAGAAAGTAAAAGGCAGCTCACTGCCACGCTGACAGCAAGAACAAAATCACATCCACTCCTTCTGAACCCAGCAGTTAACACATTTCTTCAGTTTTCTCTCTCTCTCTTTTTTTTTTTATTGATGGTTTTAATGTAATATTTAAGTTGGAGCTAAAACAGACCATGGAACATTAAATCACTACCAAATGCAAATTTACCTATATATCTGAACTCCATTTTCTCCTACATTTACAAAGCAAAATTCTACCATTTGAACTGCAAGCTCCTATTGCATTTAATGGGAGGCAGCAAACTCCAGACATTACTTGGAATATACATGCACTTATCTTGTTGTTACAGGTCTCCCTCGCAGAACTGAGAGAGAGCTTTAGTACCAGACAGTATCTCTCCGGGGTCATACCCAATGAATAGTGTTTTTTGAAAGGATTATTTCAAAGGAACTCTGAAAAAGAATCTAATGACTTGCAAGCTACAGGATTGCAGCATGGGAGGAAGTAGATAATGGAATATGACAGCAATGCATTTTTCATAAACCCAGTGATTTCTATCATAATGAGAAGCCCATCTATAATTCGGAGAACTCCCCCCAGAAGGAGACCTGCGCTGTTGCAGAAAGTGCACTGGAGTACGAAATGAAACAATAATGATGATGATGTTACTGATGAGTCCCGTAGCTCTGTCTTCTCTTCTGTCTCGCTGAGGTTCAGGCAAGAGGAGCCGTTCCAATCCCTCTCTGCCTCGGCATCACTAACCAGGGAAGCTCGGAGCACACATCAGAGACCTCATGATAGATGCGAAGCCCCAGAGAAGAGGCTGCTCTTTATCTGCCGAAAGTTAAGGCCCGCATCTGCTCTCAATTAGCAGGCAATTAGGGGAGTTGAAAACAAACCTGTTTACATTGGCTATGAAGTCTAAAATAATTTGTGAGATGTCAGGGCAGGGTATTAAGATGTTAATGATCTTGTTTCTGTACTTTGTTGCGTGCACTGTAGCATTGCATCTTCCTTTCATGGCTCCGCATGCAGTGCCGGATTGATTGACTCCTGGGAGGGAGAGAAACCCCCAGAGGTGCTTGGGATGGGAGGAGAAGTTGTGTTTACAAATAATATATATGGGACACCTGAGGACAAAGGGTTCTTTGAGAAAAAAAAACAAAAAAGGGGTGGATGTTCATTTGTAACTGTGAAATAATGTCATGTCATGGATTACAGCCTTCAGAGGTTTCAGCCACAATTCCCATAGCAAAGGCCCAGGCTGTAATCTCCTGTGAGTGTCAGAAACACTGAAAAAACCCAAAAAAGGCTGTTTGCAACCCTTTCCTTGGCTTATTCCCCCAGCTCTCCCTCCACAAAAGCCGCCCCAGGCAGGTGATCATGGCACAGGGAAGCTGTTTGCCCCACTGAGACATCTAAGGACAGCTGTGATCTCTGAACTTCAGCCTAACAGCTGAGATAGGGTCCTGCTTATTTCTGTGTCCCTTCCTTACAAACATCTATTTACACCATTAACTCTTTCAGAAGAAAGTTTTCACCACTGACCTCTCGTTTCAGCAGCATCACCAGTGGGACGTTGCTTAATATTCATCTTCTTGGCTTCACTTGGGCCATTTCTGGGCAGCCATGAAGAAAAGTTTGCACAAACATTTATTCTCCTTAGGCAGAAAATGAAAAGCAGCATCAGCATCCTTTGTTTCTGAAATCACAGAATTCGTTCCCATCAGCACAATACGGTACAAGAACAGTGGAATTGATGAGGAAAGTGCAGAAACACCTGCCTGGAATGTGCATTTTGTATCTCATTTAATACAATCAGTACATTCTTACTGGCTGCCCACATTAATTCTGTCAGACTTGCAGTGGGGCTTATTGCCATATTGACCTTACACGACACAGTCATCACATCTACCTTTGAGCCACAAAAAAAAAAAAAAAAATTAATTCTAGTAAATAATCCACTCCAAGTTGACAAAATTAAATTTTTACTGTTCCCACTAATGAACCCTGTTACCGTAATTATTTATGTCATGTAAACAGAGCTCTGAATTCACCGGCCCTCAACAATTCAAAAAGCCAGAGAACAAAAAGTGCACCACAGGTGCCACTGTGCCCTCTTGTGTTCTCCTTTGGGCCATCTCCTCTCTTGTCCTCTTGGCTTTTTTCACCACACGCTGTGGATCCAGCTCTAATAAGAGCCAGGTGCTCAAGCCCCCAGGCTACAAAATAGCTTTAATTACAGTATCAATGGCATTCTGCTAAATCAGAAAAAAATCCCAAATAGGTCAGTATTTGTGGTTATATTTTTCAATGTCCTGGTGCTTGTTTTCTTTCAAATTTTATGTTTCTTACTGCCATTTATAATGCCTAAGAGACATTCCAGAGGCCAAAATAGAGGTGATCTGATCTTCACATGATATTCCTAACTTTCCACAAAAAGAAACGGCAGGAGGAGATCAGATCTACATTATACCAGCCCCAGAGGTACACTCTTGAGTCTTGACCTCCTTAGATGAAAAGGAGAAGAGCTCAGTATTATTTGTATTTATTGTTATTATCTTAATTGCTACTATTATTAAGCAGTCCATGAAATATATTAACATAAATAACACACAGACATTTGCAACATAAATTCAAGCACAAAGAAAAGGCAACTCCTATTTACCAAATATTAAACTAAATTTCTTTAATACTTTCCATTAACAACTCCTGCAGATGCATAGTGCATGAGTCAGTAAATACTAAAGGTTAGGATGAACATGGACAGTATTGGAATGCCAGCTGAGCTCCTTGGTGGATACTTATTATTGAAAAGATTTTAAAAAGGGGCTCTGTTACAAGAAAAATATTATTTTAATGTAGATTCTGTTGTTAACATTCAGATCAAGCCAGTTCCATTCAAAAGTTGAAGAAATCAAACTGTTGCTGGTCCATTTGCTGGTGGAGGGAGCCTGTCCTGCAGCGGGGGCAGAGGGAGCCGCAGGCTGACAGAGCTGTTCCATGAAGGCTTGGAAAGACATTTCTGCTCTGCAGGGTGCTGGAAAGAAAACTTTTCCAGAGCTTTCACAGAAGGAGAATCACGGCCATGGGCATCACAGCTCTCCTGGCTGTGCTGCCCTCATGCAGCCCCACCACGGGGTGCCAGTGATGCCTTGAACGACTACCTGAAAACAGAGGCTACACGAGACCAAGAGAATAAAAGCAGGCATTTGTTTGAAGGGCCCTCAAAGGTACACCCTGGGCAGTCAAGAGGCTCCACCCAAGATGGACCTCGGGTCACGGGTTCTTCACACTTTTCTAAGTTTGGTCCATTTGCGTATCAGGGTTAATTCTCCAATTATGATTTCAGGTAATGATGTCATTACCCCAAGTTTGCCCCCCCTGTCCAGAGGCTCAGTTTACGTATTTTGGGGCCTTGGACAACAAGGTGTCCTTGAGTTCAGGCCTAGAGAGGGTTTGTTATGTGCAGCCAAAGCGTGAGAACAGCAGAAACAGGCCCTATGACATTTCAGAGTTACACACTCAGCAGTTTTTCAGCAGGACCTGAAAAACATAAAAGCTAGAACCTAAGGCATCACCAGGCAGTGATCTCTCCTCCACAGCTTCTTCATCCCAGACAAGCAAACCAACATCCCACTTGCCAAATCATGTCCCTTCTGCTGCTTCCCCCCCTCTCACCACCACCAAAGCCTGGGCAGGCACCAAACCCATTCTAAGCACCCTGGGATAGTGGAAGGTGGGGTGGCAAGAGATGGCCTTTAAGATCCCTTCCAACCCAAAGCTTTCCATGATTCTGTCATTCAGCTGGCGACCACGCAACGAGCTCAACACTTTCACTCCCAGCTCTATTGGCTCCTGACTACCAGGAGTAGTAAAACATGTTTTTGTCAGTAAACTACAGCGCTGTGACTCAGCCCCTGACACACAGGGTGCAGTCGGCATGTGTACAGTAACATGGTGCCATATTTAGAGTTTCTGACCATAACCACACTTGCAAAAACTGCATTAGATCAGCAGCCAGTTTCCCGGACTCCCACTCCTTATTTCTGACTTCAGGAATTCAGGTTATTTGTCTTGTACCAAATAAAGTTGCTTAGGAGATAAAACAGTAAGAAGGAAAAACAGAGGGGCCTAACAATTAGCTTTAATCCATGTTGTCTTGAATAGATAATGCTTGCAGAGGAAAACAGCAGATAGTAAGGACTAAAAAAGAATAGCAGCAAATTGAAACCTAACATGAAAACAAACCTTTTCCCTTGATTTTTATTCTTAAACTTTGAATGTTATCCTTAGCAGCACGTAAGTAATTTGCAGAAGTGTTGTCCAATCCTCATTAACTGTATTTGTCCTCATTAAGGCTGCCTGTAAATATCAGGAGAGGCAGAGGACAAGAGCCACAGAGGAAGGTGTTTGAGTTTGCACGGTGGCTCCTGCTGCCTTCTGCACTCAGCCCTCAGGAGGGGATGTTGCAGCTGGCTTAGTTCAAGATATTTTTTTTCCATGAAGAGCAGGTTTGCTGCAGTGTAAAGACTCTCTTACTCAGTTTCCTTTTGTTGGATTTTTTTTTTCTGGTCTTTTGTTTTGTTTTGTTTTTTGTTTTTGTGGGGTTTTTTTTTAATAACTTCAGGTATTGCTGGTAGGATGAAGAAAGTCAAGAGACTCAATCACACAGGATGTTTTGGGATTAGAGAGGATCAGAAGCTCATGCTTTCATCGCGAGAGAGAGTGTTTAACAGTGAGACCAGATGAGACTGAAGATACCTGTCCTGGGAAAAGAAAGGCAGATAAACATCATCAGTTAGAGAAGGTGACGAGTGCTGGGAGAGGGGATCCGGGACATATCAGATAACTCTGACCTAGGTCCCAAAACATCTCCTGCCTGCAAGGAAAGGGAGGCTTGTACAGGTGTATTTATTATTTTGACTACACTAGTTTCTTTCCCATGCTGTTTCAGAGAGAATCACCTGCACACAGCTGCTCCCAGGGAATTGCAAGGATAACACCTGTGGGGTTGGCAGTCTAATAAGAAAAGCACAGACATCAAGTCCAAAAGGTCACGGCCGGTCCTCTGGTTTTAGGGCAGCTGCACCACAGAGCTTCACTGCCTCGAGGACACTGCCAGGCACCGAAGGAGAGAGTGTCCCAGCAGATGAGACCTGGCACAGAGGCCAGGGGAAGTCCAGAGTCTGGGAGAGCTGCCCTGGAGAGCAGGAACTGAAGCCTTTCCAGTGTCCACTCACTTGTCCATTGTTGGCAGAGGGCACAGCACTGGCACACCCTGATCAGTGCATAGCAGAGTGACCTCTGCATAGCAGAAACTCAGTCAATCCACTCCGAAGGCAAAACTGTGTTGGAAAACTGCTCAGCATATTCTTTTCTTTGTTTTTTAGTCATTCTTTCAATGAATATACACAGCTTCTATGAGGATGGGGCTTTGTTTGGTTTTTGTTTCGGTTTTTTTTCTCATTTTTACAGAAATAATCACAGAATGGTTTGGGTTGGAATGGACCTTAAAGATTGTCTAGTTCCAAGCCCTTGCCACGGGCAGGGATGTCACCCTGTAGATCAGGATGCTCAGAACCCCATCCAGACTGGCCTTGGACACTTCCAGGGATGGGGCAGCCACAGCTTCTCTGGGCAACTTGTGCCAGGGCCTCACCACCCTCACAAGGAAGAGTTCTTTCCTAACAACTAATCTGAATCTCTCCCCTTTAGTTTAAACCATTGCCCCTTGAAAACAAGAGATAACAGTAAAAATGGTCATGAAAGGAAATTGGCTTTTGCCCTGTTTGGATTAGTTTAAGTGCTGGGTTTTGAAGAATCCTCTTCTAGCAAGAGCACTAACAGATCCTACTGACCTGATTCCTTTGGGTCTATTTCCAGGGCAGGGAAATAGTTGTGTCCAGCTATCCAACCGAGACTGAAACAAGAGAAAAATCAGAACTGTGAGAATTAAGACACTCAGCAACATTGCTATTACACAGCAGACCCCAGAAATCCTTTAGGTGGGCTCCCCACCGTCTTCTCCACTACAAAAAGCCCAGAACTGTTCTGGGTCACCCGCCAGCTCTCTGGAGGCTGGCAGCTCCAGGAGAGGGGGCTGGCTGGCTCTGGCCTCTCTGTTTGTTTTCTGGGAAGTCAGGCTTGGTCAAGTGGAATGAATCTTGTGTTCATTTTAAGAAAGTTTATATTTGACTCCGGTAGGGCTGGGGAGGAGGTGAATGATAGGAAAAGCAGGGAAGGACCAGAGACCTTGTGGGGCTGCCCCCACAACACTACAAGCAGCCCCACGGCCAAGGCAGCGAGAAGATGGAGCAAAGCACCAAAATCGAGCATTCCTATTGCTGTTTTTTCTTTCTTCAAAGCTGAGAGATGACTCTGAAGCTAAATCCAGCTCTCACTCACTCCACAATCGACCTTGTAGCTCATGAAAAAATGTAAACTAAATCCCCTACTTTTAAAAATCATCTTCTAAACTGCGGAAAAAACGCTTCCTAACGTTGCAGCACAACCTGAGTCACCCTGCAGCAACAATCTCTCTTTGCCACCCACACCTTGTGGAACTCAAAGTGTCATCTGCCACTGCAGCCCACAAGACAAAGCAAGGGGATGCTTTTTTCATGCAGCTCTTGGAGCCACTCTGCTGGGACAAATGACAGAGCGGAAGTGGAGAAAGGAGCTGAACTAGCCCGGACTTTCACACCACTTTTGCACAGTTGCATGAAGCACTTCTAAAGGTTCTTAGGCTGTATCCTCAAAGAGAGATAACAGAGAGAGTTGATGCAAATCCGTGGTTTTGCATCTTTTGCAGGGCATCATTCCCTGCCTGGGAACTGTGTGGAGGGAGTGTCAGCAATCCTGCCTTGGCTGCTCGCAGAGGAAGCAGTAAATGGAGATGCTCTGTGCAGACTCTGCGTTCCCCATGCGGTGTAAACCAAAACCAGTTCCTGCAATTCTCTGCAATAATATAGAAGGTTTGCTGGCTGCTTCTCCCATCCGTCTCCTGTGGGTATAGACTCCTGGCCTCTGAGGAAACCGAGAATGACATCCTTCTAGATTTATAACCACAGGGATTTATAAAATACAGTGTTGTTGTTAGGTGCCTTGGAGTGAAAGGGGAAAATAAATAAATAAACTGCATGGGCGTCGCCACTGGAAAAAATAAAAAAAAATCTGATCTCAATCAACCAACCACATTTACTGCTCTGCATCCATGGCCAGGCTCGCTGCATAAACCACCCCTGTCAGCCCTTCATTCTTTCCAATACTTCTTAGGAGCATCCATCTTCTTCAACACAACATCCCTGATTTCAAAAGCCAGACACAAATTAATTCCGGGAATCCTACGGCGGGGAGACATTAAAACCCATTTAGAGGTTTCTGTGGACGCCTCTCTCCATGCCTATTTCAGGCAGCTCAGCCCCGGCGTGGCTCGCTGGAGCCAGCCTGGAGGAGCAGGAGGTCACAGGTCTGCGGCGGATTGCAGGATATTCCAGCCCGGGATGAGGCAGCCACCGAGGGGATGTCTCTGTGGAAGGCTGGGAAGAGGACACTGGGTAGATCTCTGTTGTAGGGAACTAAATTAAGTATTTCTTTTACTTTCTTTTTAACTCCTTCATTCTAAGTCAAGGCATTAAATCTCACAGAGTTCTTTTCCAGAGACCAGCCGCCTTCAAGATTTCTGCTACAGCTCTCCATGGCTAGGAAGAAGAAAAGCAGAACAAAAAGGAGAGAGACTTGAGCCTCTGTGTTCAGAAGAAATGTGCCTAACACTTCTCCTGGTGTCTGAAGAAAGAAAGAGGCTTTCTATAGATTTGGGGGGTTAAATTACCCCTGGGGGTTAGGTGTTAAGAAGCAGCTCTCCTTCCAACACGTAAATATTTATTCTTGTTAAGTACCTCACTGGTTCTCTTTGTGAATGGCTGTGTTAAGATGTGCAAATGGCTGGGAGGACAAGGACAGGGACCTGTCCCCTGCCTCACCTGGCCTGCAGTCGGGAGGGTGCATGGGTCACACATCAGCTGCACCGCAGTCGCCGGGTTGCACTTTAGCTGCTGGCACAGAGCATTACAGCACATTTTCTTCTCTCTAGCTCATAAAAATCATGCATTTTGTCAATAACCCCACCTATTTTTATATTAATTTTATGGGGACTTTTTTTTTTCCGGGTATTGTCAAATCTTGCTTCAGACAATCCATGGGGAAAATAAACATTTCCTGAAGATACATTTCCTTCCTTTGTGCTTCAGAAGAGGAAGAACACCTTGTCCTAAGCGGATATGGTGAAAGGTTTGGGTTGTTTCAGGGAATTGACCACCATTTGGAGCTAAGCTCACGCCTTCATTTGTGACTTACCTGCTATTTTTGAGAGCAGAGAAGAGCACTGAGTGTCATGTCCACCTTTTAGGACTGGTGTGGTCAATACTGAACAATTGCCTCCAAACTCCCTGGATCCACAACCACATCTGCAGTGGATGTTGCTGAACATCCCCCATCTTCAGCAAGGACCAACCCAAAACCTCAGCCCTGCTGATTCCCGCAGCACTGGGCTGTGTTTGAATCAGCCACTGACGCTATGACTATATTGGTTTATGTCCCTTCAGGAGCTACAGGCTGAAGCCAAAGTGTCAGCTGGTACTCAGGGAACACAGTTGGTGATAAAAAGGATGAGCTGCTGTGTTACAGTCGACATCCTCCTCACACCAACAGCCTGGATTCGGGATGAAGGCAAAAAAATTCCCCAGATTTTCAGGTGTTGTGATAAACAAGAAACAAAGCCTATTCCAGCCATCTGGGGGAGCCAGCCCAACCACAAAGACACAAAGGAAAATCTGAAAAAGGACACAAAAACTTGAGAGGACTAGTTCCTACCAGTATTTCTCCCCCCAACTATTTATATGATATTGTAGTTTATATGATATTTGTAGTGACAGGACAAAAGGCAATAAGTTTTAAACCTTCTCCCTTTAAGGGAATAATTTTAAACTTTAAACATTTTTAAAGGGTAGGTTTAGATTAGGTATTTTGAAGAAATTCCTCCCTGTGAGGGCAGGGAGGCCCTGGCACAGGGTGCCCAGAGAAGCTGTGGCTGCCCCATCCCTGGAAGTGTCCAAGGCTGTGTTGGATGGGGCTTGGAGCAACCTGGGATAGTGGAAGGTGTCCCTGCCCCAGGGGGGTGGAACAAGATGAGTTTTAAGGTCCCTTCCAGCCCAAACTTTTCTGTGTTTCTGTGATATTTCTGCATTGTGGGAGTCAGCAAAGTGAGATCGCAAAGCCAGTGCAACGCACTGATATTTTCAGTCCAGACAACAAGAGAACAGACATTTTATTTACAGGTGGAGATGGAGAAAAGAGTATTATGTAGAACCCCTGGAGGCCTAGGATTCAGACAGCTCACTTTAGTAGATTTTAGAGCTCCATTAATGTTTTTCTTTGTGTTAGTCAAAGGACAAGACTTGTTCTTGCCTATTATAGAGACCCATGGCTTGCCTTTGGCAATCCCATTTCAGCTGGTTACACCTCAGTTTCCAAACTACAGCAGGAGAACAAAGAGAGCTATCTGCCTCCTTACACACCTGGGGCTAAATGCTTTTTGACCATAACAGACAGGAACTGCTATTAGAAATCTGCCTTACAGACCATGTCTATAAGTGCTTGAGAAGACAGGCTCAAAAGCAACATTTCAGGGAACAGAAACTAAATGCAAAGGAACAGAAACTAAATTCCTTGAAAGATCTATAAGGAAAAAACACAACAGACACATTAATTATTTAGCAAAACTCAGATGTCCATTAATGGCCACTTAGACGGCGTTTTGGCAGGATATCCTATTTACTGTACCACTCTTGTATGCCTATAGCTGCCCACTTTGCTTTGGTGTGTTTGCGAGTCATTTCTGCTCCTGTCAATGGAGTGAGGCTCTGCAGCTCCCCAGCTCGTTATGGGCACTCCCTGTTACCATACCAGTTCCAGAAGCCAGCACCCAAAAAGCCTTCCATGGACCACCGAACAACAAAATCAAGCCATCAGCCCTGCGAGGAAAGGAACTGTGGCAGATTTTTTTTTTCAGCTGTAAATCAGTGAAGCCTCATTTTACTAAAATTAGGGATCAGATCCTTGTCTCCAGAACCCAGCAAAGCTTTGTGAGGTGACAGAGATCAGGATCTGGCCAAGGAGCACAGAAAGCTTGGAGAAGTAAGATTCCGTGCTCTTGGGTGCCGCCTGCAGGCTTTGGAAATTCAGGTTTCAAACCCACTTTGAAAGTAGTCACTTGTGGAATAAAAAGGGGACTTATTACACTAAAATTCTAGAGAAATCAAGGGTTGAAAATACGAGCTTTCTTTGAATGAGTTTTGAGTAAGCAGAGGATGAGGTGAACATTTTTTTTCTCACAATGAGTCTTCACAATGATTTAAACCCCCAAAATGAAATTTAATTAACAAGCCAGAGGGCTGTAAACTCAAGGAGATCAACCTGGGAGGAAACACATCCAGGAATATCCCCAGATGTTGCTCTCTCTAACACAACACTTTGCTTTGACGAGGCCTCACAGACTTTCAGCCACATAAGTGCCTTTGAGGATACTCATTCCAGCCCCAAGAGCTAGACCACATAGAGAGACTTACAGAGTTGCTGCTATTTTCAAGCTCTTTTTTCCCTTTTTTTCTTTTTTCCATTCATTTTTGTAATGTTTCATGCTCCTGGACTACAGAAGTCCAGAGGCTCTGGCCTCAGTGTCCACAGACAACCTCCTCTAAGCTGTGATAACAGCGCAGGACGGGAATGTGCCACCTGGCCACACGGATTGGAGCCACCTGCCCATGGCCAAGGGCTCTCCTGGAGGTCTGGCACCATCAGTGCTTTCCTTCACCCCTTTGTTCTCTGGCTTTCTCGTGAGACCTCGGAGCAGTTTCCCAAAAGGCTCAGCATTTGTTCTGGCAGCCATCCATATTTTGCTTCCTCGCAGTGCTCTGGGTCTGAGGCTGCCCCTGTCTCCCCTCCTGCTCTGGTCCCACCACTTCCTCCCCACGTCCCATGCCTGAGGTAGGACTCGGCTCGTAACGACCCAGTTAAAACAACACAGGTTATTTGTTTACAGAGCACATTGCACTCCCCAAGTCCAAAACAGCTCAGAGGGGATGTGGGGGCCCCTCCTTGGGTAAGTAAAAGTAGTTTCTGATACTCAGCTCACTCGGGCTATGCTGGGGATGTGGGGTTTGCCATGGGATTGTGTGTGCAAGGGCTGTAGGGAATGGCAGCACCTCCTGCTCCCCAGGAATGCCAGGGGGATCCATCAGGGGCACGGGAGGGTGTGGGGAGGGCGACCGAGTCCCTTGCATGGCACCTTGTCTGCTCTGAAACAGGCGATGACGGGAAGGTAAAGCAGAAGGGGAAGGAGTCAAAACAATTCCAACAGGAGAAAAATTAATTTACCTTTTCCGATGATCTCAGACCCAGCCAGTATTGGGTCCTGGATGTTTGGACCTGTGACACTGATGGCCATTAAAATGTAGCTTTCAAATTCCTTTTTTCTTATAAAAAAAGAAGGTTGCTCTACCCACCTTCCCCTATAAATATATACTCATTTCTCTAAAGAACAGTAGGTTTTTTCAAAATAGATCCATAATGGTTTTCACGTTTTTGCCAGCTTGATTCGAACTGCAAATACTGATTTGGTTTTAAAATTTATAGAATCATAATAAAGTTGGAAAGTTACTGGTTTACTGGTTGAGTTTTTCTTTAAACTTTATAACTAGGGGTTATGTGTCTTGTATAAATATAAAAGAAAAATGAAAAGAATAAAAAGAGGGAAGAGGAAAAATCAACAAGAAATACAGAAATGGTAAGTCTGTAAAAGGACTATAATAATTTTAAATCTTCTTTTTCCCCAGAAAAATGAAACCTTTTACTACTCTAAGAATTTTTCATGGAAATTGCTGCATTGTCCACCAGACTATACTCAACTTAAAAAAATTGTACTTCAAGAATACATTTTAACCATCACTCATAAAACACAGTCCTTTCTCCTTTTCAGTGCTTCCTCTCATATGTCAAGTCTCTGCCAGAAGTTCAAGGCCCTTCTCACTGAAGAAGAAAAAAAGGAATGAGGAGCAAGAGCGAGTGAGATTGAAAAAGGAGGAGAGAGGAGCAGCCCTGACACAGCAGAACTGGGAACGGTTCAGTGTCCTGTGGAAAATCTCCAGAGGGAGCCACTGAAATCCATCAGCGCCCCGAGTGCCTGGCCAGCTGGGGGTTCTGGGGCACACGGAGCACCAGCTGGGCAGGAGCCAGCTGGCAGCACAGCAGAGCTCACAGGGATGCTGGGCCCAGCACTGGGAACGAGCATGAAACAAAACCAGCACCAGGCACCGCACGGGTGCAGCCCTGAGAGGTCCAGCTGCACTTAAGGACTGGCACAGGGCTGGGCAGGGGAAAAGGGGAAAGAGGTGTCCAGCTGGCAATTGCCAGTTAGGTGTTTGATTTTAATAGGGGTCTGAGTGATGTGTTGTTTCTGGTTTAGGTTGAAACTTCTTACTGCCTCTTCCTCTAGAAAGAAAAACACCAGCCAAACCCTCTAAAAGATGGCTACTCTTCTTATTAGCAGATTTTTCTTCTGAAGGAGGAAGAACTAGATCTAGAAGTGTTTAGGGAAAGCATTATGATTTCTTTTCTCCTCTTATAGAAATCCAGAAACTTGAGTGTTGACATCCATGTGAGAATGTGTGGGAGCAAAGAACATGGATTAAAGGTCTATCTTTAAGGAGAATTTTTTCATCCAGAGGATCCCAGTGAACTCTCCACCACCACTAACACTAATTTTACTGGAGAGCTACAAGCCCACAGTGAGTAAAGAATAGGCAAGACACCAAAAAAACAAGGTCCAAGGAACCAAACAATGTCAAGAGGTCCAAAGGAGGGGATCTCTGTGGGTAAGTGCGGTCTGCCTGTGCTGGCTCCAGCAGCATTCCCACGTGCCAAGCCCTGTAGCTGTATCAGCACAGCCCACACCTGTTCCTTCAGTGTCAAAAATCTCCCTTTTACCTCAGCTTGTTACGGATCTGGTCAAGCTTGGTCTTCTGTTACTTCTGAAATCAGCAGGAAAAATCTAGTGTGGGAGAGGATCAAACCTATTTCCCTATCTCCAGCTTCTATTAAATGCCTGACTCTCCTCATGCAATGCAACATGAAGTCCTCTGCTCTGACCAGTCCTATTCCTTCAGCAGCTTGGCTTATTCTCTGGTGTTTGTATCCCGGAGTCCCAGCAGCAGCAAAACCAGCTGCCAACATCCTGGGAATATCTGCCTTGGAATCTCAACTACTGTGTGAAGCTGCTGCTCTCCAGCTTGAGATTTGTGTTTGCAAAGGAAATCTGTCCAACAACAACATCGAGAGAGGAAAAAAGAAGGAAAAAGGGCTTTATATAACAGAATTAACAGAGCTGTTGCAATAGTAACGTGAAGTTAACAGGCAACTTTTCCTCCTCCTTCTCTGCCCCCACCCCAACGTCCTCCTCTAACAGCGGTTTCATTTGTTTTTGTTTCCAAGCTTCTTTTACTGGCCACTCACACAGCCCCGCTCCCTTTGTCTAATTTGGATCTCCAACTTCCATGCAACAGACTCTTGCTGTAACTGTAAATCTTTTTATGGCCCTTCTGCCTCTGAACTGTAAAAGCAATGCCACTGTAAGCTGCCTAAATGGGTCGTAAATCCACTTAGTGCACTGAAAGAGGAAAAAAAAAAGATTTTAAGGGAAAGAAGAAAAAAAAAGGCAAACTAAGGTGGCTGGAGGGACACAGGGGAAAAAAACCCAAGAATGTACTTGCTAAATGGAACCAAAATAACAGGAGTCAAAGGGAAAATATGAACACTGAGGTGGGGACGAGGATGAAATAATGCATCTTGGTGGCAAAAACAAACAGCTTCTGCAGGGCTGTGCAGTTCATTAACACCCAGCAATTTATGGGACAATGTTGGTCGCCCTCTCCACTCCTGTTGGCACTGCTGGGATCTGGGAGCACCAGGAGAGTCTGTGAGTCTGCGAGCAGCTAATAGACTGGGTGGTCCAGGGACTGGGTCTAATTCCAGCTCCTTTGCACTGCCTGACTTCCAGGCTTAGTCGTGGCTCTGTGTCTTAGTTTATTCCCTCCTGTAAATGGGAGATAAAGATATCCCCCGTGTTTGCAAACTGTTTTGAGAGCTGCTTAAATGCCACCAAGGAAGGGGCAGAATCAATTCTTTTGGCAGTCAATAGCAACAGTTTAATTTGTTTCTGTAGAAGCAGAGCTAGTCCAAAATGGGCCACCTTTGTCTATGTAATTTATTGCATTTATCACCATGGTATCTGAGCTCTAAGAGTATTATCCAAATTCCACTGAATTCACTGAGTGTCTTTCCACTGCTTTCAATAGTTTTGGATTTGACCCCAAAGTCACAAAAAACCCCAAACCTGAGGAATATGTCAAAAGAATGTAAGTGGGTGTGAGTTGAAATTGAGGAGTTTGGAGACGGGAATATGCAGAACAGTAGCTATTTAAAGACCAAGTTTGCTGCTGAGTGTTCCCTTTTAATAGGGTTATATAAATACATTCCCGTCTCAATACATGTGGAAAAACAGGCAGTGAGGTGAGACTCTATTGCTTTATTTCTTATGGGAAATATTGTGCATAGCTGAACTACCTCTTCCCCTTTCCTCACCCGCCACCCACAGTCCCTGGAAGCCTTCAGCAGCTGTGTACGGTGCAAAGAGGCACATCCGGCAGCACTGAGAGAGTTAAAAAGTTCACAGCTCTGCCCTTAAAATAAAGCCCCTGTTCTCACTGCATTCTCACCTTGCCTTACAGACTTGATCTGAGTTTTGGCACTCAACATGTCAGAGTGGGAGGGGAGACTGGTTATGCCTTTTATTATTATTACTGTTTTATTGGTCTACTTCTTTGCAAGGAAAAGAGGAGGGGGGAATGTTCTTGCTTGGCTTTCTGTGAGAGACCAAACAAATTTCAGTACAGCTCCCCCCAAGAAAGGCCCTGCCCAGGTGGGCACCAGTGGGCATCTCAATTCCCATTCTCAGGACATAAAGCCAGTGATAAAAGAGAACTGAGAGGTCAAGCCTCTCTTTTTCCCCAGTGCCATGCGTGCAGTGCACTGGCTGATTGCTCAGGTCGGGAGATGCTGATATAAATATAACTTAAAAGAATACTGTTAAAATTATGGAAATCTTGGACTGTGAAAGGTGGGGACTGCACCTGGATAGCAATTACATTTCAAAGGATATCCATCTGGTATTTTATTGTTTATTTTCTCCATGCACTTTGTGTACAAGTACAATACAAGGGCTGGAATATTTCATATTGGGAGACTTTCAAAAAAGCTGTTTGCTTGGTCAGGCCAATGGGCTACACAGATTTTTGCAATATTGTGTCAATTAAGGGTAAAAGTTGGAATACACTCCTTTTTAAAAACCTTCCTAGAAACACTGGCACAGCTCCTTGGAGCAGGCAAACTCTATCAAACTCTGAGGAGTTCATATACAGAAAAGTAGTGAAGTCTTCAGGGTCTGGAAAGTTTTACAACTACAGCTGAAGTCAAGTGCATCTAATTTTTGCCATCACCAGAGCAAGAGCAATCTGCTGCACTGAGCACTGAACCCTGCCTCAGGTACAGGCTGGGCAGTGGGACACAGATGTCACAGGGTGCAGCACAGGACAGCTGGAGGGAATCCTTCGGGCAGGTGAGAACTAGGTCCAAGATGAAGACTGTTCATGTTTTAATAACACCAAGGTAGAGCTGGACTGGGCCTGTCTGCTTGCAAACCACCGTGCCTGTATATCACAAAGAGCACATTTTGAAAGAAAACCTATATAAAGTCTATCAGTCTTTAAAGACTCTGAGAATGCAGCAACAGACTTAAAATAGAATCCCATACAGGCAGAGCAACTTATGACAAGACAACCTCCCCTTCATTGCCAGCTCAAGTGATTTTGTTAATTCCTGAGAATATATCACAGGTCTCAAGATGACTGATGCTTTCATTACCACCTTGGCCTCAGCCATTAGGTGATTGTTATGAATTTCAACTTTCATTTTCAAAATTTTAGCTGTCACCATTCAAATAAATTATGAAAACAAGACTTAGAAAGAGGAAAAAATGTAAGGTAAACCCTACAGAAAAGCAGAAGACAATTTAAAAATATTATTGTATTAATTACTTCTTACCTATCTTGAACTTTTAATGATGATGTTTGATGGCAAGAATAGAGGTTACTGGCTAGCTGACAACAGCAACGTTACTGTAAATGAAACCCATGCAACAAAATTTGGCTATAACCCACACTCGCTTTAAATTTGTGCAACCTCTAGTACAGAACTAGGAAACAGTCACAGATTTAATTTACTTTTCACTTCTGATGCTCTCTGCATATTGTGGGGGATATGGTTTTGGCAAGGAGTTTGCATTTATTAGCACGTATAAATATACCAAGAATGTTTGGTCTTGCTGTTAAAGCTCAGATCTAGAAGACAGGAATATGTCAGAAGCTGAGTGTCATTTTTAAAAGCAAGCTTCAAACCCATGTATTTCTGCTGAAATACTTCACAAGTAAACCAGCTGCACCCAAAAGAGTTCAGAAGGCAGAAATTAGACATAACCTGAAATATTCTTTTTAAAAAACTAATTCATTATTTCTAAGATTTGGAAAACTGATTCATGATTTCTAAATATTTGGAATTGCAAATACTGCTGTTAACTGCTTGTCATTGTTTCACATAACAATACCCGGGTACAAGGACAGATTTCTTCTTCATAGCTAAATAGGAGAGAGAAGATTTATTGAAATAATGTGCAGGGCCATACTTCAGCAGCCCAGGTTCAGCAGCAGATGCTGGCCCTGGGTCTCCCTGCCCCTTCCTGTGTTGACATCCCTGAAGGCATTGCAAGGCCAAGCATCCCAGGGCACTGCAAGGTGTTTTGGAAGGTTCAGGTGAGAGATTTTGCTCTGAACCATACTGTGTGACCCTGGCACAGACAAGCCCAGGTCCCCTGGGAGAAGGGTAACATCACACCGGAGAGAACAACACGGCAAGAGATACTAAAAATATTCTTATTTCTGAAGTTTTCAAAAAGCTGCTTAGAAGTGTTATAGTTCAGAGAAGCCCTTTTATTCTTCCTTAAGCAGGTTAAAAAACAAAAGAGATTTGGATGAAGATTTGTGCCTAGCTCTGAACTGCCTCTTTATTTCTGCTCGCTTTGTTTTACTCCTCTTGCCAATGTTTAGGATGAGAACAATTTCTTTTGGGGTCAGCCTCAACTTTCTTTTCTTGTCAGTTTGTTTCGGATCAGACTCCTAAATCCATTTACATCCACACACAACCTACACACACTATTAAAGGGAAGAAGCTTCCTCTCAGCTTGAGAAGAACCTGCTGCCTACAAACTCCTTCTCCTCTGGACCATAACCTTTGACTCCTCCTGTGGGGGAGAAGGGAGAAATGCAATCAGGTGCAGAACTCCAGTACGTCCCTCTGGGGTGCCAGACATCCAATTTCCAAGCAACCATTGAAAAGTCCATATGGAATTTCATTTTTAATATGAAGCAACAAGGAACAGGAAAACCCAGCGGCGAACACATGCCGTGTGTTACTCCTGCCTGCGGGCTTGGGACGGGCTCTGAGCCTTTCCAGGTGCTCCACTCTGCACAGAGCGTGAGCTGTGGGGAGCTTCAGCACGCTTGGGGTGCTCTTACACTTTATTATTATTATTTTAACTGAGAAACTAGCTGCTTGGTCCATTTGAGGAGGGTATGGCTTGGAGACAGATGTGGAAATAATCTGAAAACATGAGGGTCAGGCAGTGGAACGCTTCCAAGATTATATGAAACATTAAGCAAGTGAATGGAGAACATTTATTTTCCCATCTCATATTCCACCCCAACACTGGATTTCTCAGGCTTATCTTCATATCTGCATTCTAACTGAACACTAATTGTGTTTTCCTCTGTATTTTTTCCTGTAGATCAAAAAAGTTCCAATCTAGAGCCTCCCCTTTCACACCCAAGAGCTGGTTTTTTTCCACCTCTGGCATGAGCTGAGCAGCCAGGAGCTGGCTGCAGTGCCAGAGACACTGATGGACTGCAGGGGCACGCTGCAGCCCGTGGACCTCTGGAAATGAAGATGAAATGAGGCTCCGTTGTGTGCTGCACATTGATAAGATTTTGGCCCCCATTTCAGTGTGACCCAAT
Organism: Oreocharis arfaki; assembly: GCA_013398015.1. NCBI lineage: Eukaryota > Metazoa > Chordata > Aves > Passeriformes > Paramythiidae > Oreocharis > Oreocharis arfaki. The sequence continues at coordinate 653,147 of VZRR01001393.1, read as the reverse complement.
AGGTTTAAATTGCTTCATTTCTCAGCCAGCCAAGAGCAAATGGGTGGTAGATGTGATATGGCTGTTCACTGGAAATCACCCTTGATTGATTTACCTTCTCCTCCTCCGTAGTGTATGGGCTCAGTATGTGGCTGGGGCACATAAATTACAGAGAAAAAAACCTTTCATGGTTGTGTATAGTCTATATATGTTGTCACCCCATCAGAGGAGAAGCTTTTATGAAGTATTAGCTCTAAGTGTATACAGAATAGAAATGATAATTTTTACTTGCTTGTCAGAAGCTAAGTCACATTTCAAAGTAATATGCGTGTGTTAAAATCAAATAGAACCAGGTAACTTTGATCTTTTTTTTGGTTAAAGAAACAACCAGAAAATGCTGTGGCTGGTTATAAATACGAAAAGAGAGTTTTAGAAGATTTTTTGTTTGTTTTTTTGAAAACAAATAAGAGTTGTGAAATTCAAAAATTTTCAGTTTTCATTAGGGAGACTTCAACAGTTTGGGATTTGCTTTTGCCTTTTTTGAAAGAAGATAGGAAGATGTTTCATTTTAATGTGCTTGCAGAAAAAGAAAAATAAATTTCTACCAGCACTGTTACATTGTTATTTCTGGGGGCTGAGTAACAGGAGATTGCAGAACTACTCCTCAGAATCATTTGGGTGATTTATAAACTTCACCGTGATTGGAACATGGCCCTCATTTGAGGCTGTAACACTCACACTGCCACCCCCTCATACTGAAAACAGTCACTCGAACACAAATTTTAAAAAAAAATTGAGATTAAAATCAGGGAATAAAGACAAGGGGTGGGTTTGTCATGGGTTTGTGCAGCACACGAGAGCATGGTCCTGACTCCAGACTGCGTTTCCCCAGGGACACAGCAGTGACATCTGTACAGACACACAACAGCAGGAGCTGGGCACACAGCAGGGTCGCTGCTCCAGGCTGGCTGGGATGCTCTGGAGAGCCAGGCTTTGGCTGGGAGAGGCAGCTGTGAGAAGGAAAAAGGAGGAAAGGATCTTGCAGGCCTAGGCCTAATATTCATTAAAATTGGGGTTTAGATCAGGTAAATTTGGACAAACATGCAAGGTGAGGTTTTTAGACTCTTTATCTGAGTATCGCAGCTTTTAGGACGCTCGTAGTCCACCCACCTCTAACTAACCGGTCTCACAGTGATTTTCCATCCCTATGCTCAAAACTCCAAAACTACCCCAAGTGGGAAGACTTCTTTCTGTCCATACCAAAGTCAGCTCCCACTGAACGCAATGATTTCCCCCCCCTCCCCAAGGTCAGTACAGATTTACAAGATTCAGATCTATTTTAACATTTTAATGTCCCTTCAGTTCCGAAATCTGACGTGCTTCTCTGGTTCCTGTGGGGTAAATAGTGCATAACTGCTGACTGCAGAAACCCTGGAGAAAGCTACCATCACAACATTTAATAATTAATAGTTACTAGCAAAATTCCACTGTTCATATCAATCTGGTGAAAGAAGAAGGGAAATTGATATATTTGAACCACAAAATATTACTTGTCCAATGCAATGTGAACTCCTGCAGCATAAAGACCATCCTTTCAAACCACTGCCAGAAACCCCTGCCAGTCTGCCAGGATCCCAACCAACACCTCCCCATTTTGCCCAGCCAAATCTCTGCACTGAGCAAAGCACACCTGCCACAAACCTCAGAGCATCACCAGCTCCCAGGGCAAACTGGTAACGCTGTGGCTGGGGGGTGATGCACGGGGATGTCACCAGCTCCCTCCCCTCCTGCACATGCCCCTTTCCCCTCCTGCAGGCATTTTTTATGGGCTCCAGTGACTCAGGAGTTCCAGCTCTCCCAGCAGGGTGACAGGGGGCCGGTGGCAGCTGTCCCCTGCGGCCGGTGGGGACGGGAGGCTGCAGGAGGGAGGCAGGAGCTGGGTGTAATTAACGGGACAATTGAATGGGTTATGCCTCTCTGATTTCAATTAACCCCTGAACTTTGCAGAGACAAGATCTCATGGCTACCAACTAACTTCAGCAAAAACCAGACGTGATAGCTGGTTAACCCAAGATCTCAGGGTATAGCTGGGGTTTGACAAGGCTCTTCTCAGACCACTCAATGCTCACCGAGAGAAAAAAGGAGCAACTGTGGGTCTGATTATTGTATCAGAGCTGGAGTCTGATTTGTTCCCATTCCAAATCAACTGCAGGATTCAATAATGGGAGAAATAATAAGTCAAGAAACCCAGAGAAATATATTAATGGCATTAAGGATGCAGGTATTCAGAGCTTGCAAAACAGATTAAGGTAAACAGACAGATAAATAAGAAAAAATATCTTTGTTCAAGAAAGGCTGAGATAAGCACAGAGCTGACATCAGGGAACAAACCAATCTGGCTATGTTAGGAATAGAGCTTCTTATTATTTACTCATGTATTTTAGAAAGCACTTTTTAGTTCTAAAATCAGCACAGAGTTTGAGAGTTTCAACACAAGAGGTTCTTTTAAAATCCTCTATGAACTACAAAGATTTCTAGCTTACAACAAAGCTACAACTAAGAATTAATATCAATCAAAGGAATGCAAATTTTTAAATTAAACAGCTTTTTTATTGTTCTACCTTTAAAATTCAGGCACTAGAGAGAAAAATCCTGGTTCTGCTGGCCTTTCTTTTCAATAGAATTTCAATCACTTAAATTGTTGACCCTCTTTGGTTATTGGAATAGATTTAATTCTGCTATCATGAGTAGGGCCGACATGGCCAGAGGATAAACTGTTATCACTTTGCCTGTTGGTTTAAATTCATTTGTTCTTAATATTTAAGCAGTTATAAATGAAAAACTAATCTGAATTTATGATAGTAGAGCCTGAATTTTCATGTAGTTACAGCTACAGCAGCAGGTATGGGAGACACAGAAAGGTGTTGAAGCAAAACCAAAGGTTACAGGGCAAAAAGGATTATAAATACCAGAAACTGTGACCAGACTCATAACATCTCAAACAGATGTGTTATCCCATAAGCAATTTCAAGCAAATTTGAAAAAAAAAAAAATCAATGTTGATGACTGGACAATAAACCTCAAATACATTAATAAAAAATCAATTTAAAAAGAAAAAATAATGCAGAAAGATAAAAAATTTATTTTAAAAATCCACTGACTGAACTGTGCAGACTATTGTCAACCACCACTGAGACTTTGCTATGCGTTCTTCATAGCCTAAATACCACAATTCATCAAATTAATTGCAAGCCTGCAAATTCCTTATTCATAACAGTAAATAACAACATCCATTAAGGGCCTTCTTGCAATGAAAATCTCACTGCCTGGGCTGATATTATGATGTGTTTTTACCCTAATGGATTTAAAGCACCTACAGGAAACAAGAGCCAAAAGCCAAAGCTTTTTTAAAGCAAGAGATATGATTTTTAATACATAAGAAATTCCTTTCAGACACTGGAAGACGCCCATGTCACAGCAGACTTCAGCTCCTTACACATTATCAACCCTATTTAATACAGGCTCATGTCTCAATGAAAGAATCTGGCTCTTCTCCCCTAATCAATAACATTCAGGAAAAGTCCCTTCTTCCAGCAGCAGCATAAATTACCAGATATATGCAAATAGACTTGCTAATGTTAATTGCCAGGGCTGATTGGTGATTAATTTTTTGATTATGATCAATCATTCTGCACGAATTTTAATAAGGCATTCCAGGCAATCTGCAAATTGGTAATAATTAGGGATCCCAACCGGTGACACATCCACAGCCAGCTAAAACACATCCCTGGGATCGAGCATGCTCTGTGAACAACAGGCTTGGAAGAAGAGAAAAGGGAATGATCAAAACCTCCAGAGCCTGCTGGGACCGTGGTGTCACCTCTAACAAGAAGTCCCTTTTTGGCCATTTTTAGGCAAGATGGGGTTTGGCATCGTCTAGCACAGCTGCCCACCTTCTTCGTGTCCCTCAGCCGGTCAGAAGTTAAATGGGAGTTTCAATTCCACAGCAATGCCTTGGAAACCTCACCTCAATTCGCAGTCTTCCAGATAGGAAAATGAACACGAGATCCTGAAGAAAGCCAGCCAAAAAGATCTCTCAGAGCAGTCCTGCCGGACCTGCAGGGAACATGGCTAAAGGCAGCACACAATTAGATTTTCAGGCCCTGCAAATTAAAAAAGGGCCAAGCAGAAAGCTCATGCGATATCTTTTTTTTTTCCTTTTTAGTGCACAGCAGGCAGCAGCACTAAATTTTTAGCAACAAGAGAAATGTTTTCCCTGTGTGGCACTTGTTTGTGTACTTTATGGTGAAAGTTCAGACATTGCTGTAAATACAACAGCTCAAAATGCAACGTGATTAATAATATTTCCTTTTAAAGGGAATGCTCTGGCAAACATAAATATCCTCATACAACACTTTAAACCCAAACACTATTGCTGTGTACAAACCAGAAAGTGCAAGTGGCTGGAAGAGGACATGAAGTTTTCTAAACTTTCAGAGCAAGTGTTTGACTTTGCTCTGCATTCAGCTTGGACAGACAGACCTTGACACTTGCAAAGAGGAGCTGAAAAGGCATCACCTGCTGTCAAAAATGAGTGAAATGCGAGTGAGGGGTATAGAGGAGAGTAAATTAAGGATTCATTGTGTCTCAGCACTGCCCTGTCTTGTTTGACTAATACTCGAAGCTTTTGAAATTTCTGCCTCCACGGCCTGATTCTGATTTGCACAAAATGCCCCTCTTTATGTGTCAAGAATGTGTAAAGGAGTTTGAATATAAATGAAAATAAATCCCCAAGGTCTACAATTCTTTCAGTTCTTTCCCTGCTGCCAAATGGACCATTTTATGATGAGGTCCCAGGTATTTGCTCTTTCATTTGAAGAGCTTGCAGTTAGCACAGTGTAAGTAGCTCAGCTTCTGCTTTTATTAAAATGACAGAGCAGGATTAGCCCCAACTTTTATGTTAAATTTTCTGACACAAGTTAGCTTTCAGTTGAATGTTGTTTTGCACAGGAAATATTTTCTTCCTGAAAAAGGCATCTTTTCATCGAGACACCGAAACATGGTTTTTACAAAGTGCAGTTTTAAGTGAAGCTTTTAAACAAACAGAGAAATATTTTCTTTTTCTCCCAACAGTTTCAACAGGAAAAAAATGCCAAGCAGTAAAGAAGTGTGTGCTTGCTATCTTTCCTATATAGCAAACAAGAAATGCTTTCAAGCAACACATATTCCTGTGGGTTTTAACCATAAAATTGTTTTTACCGAGGTGTTTTGAAAATCTTGGCTCCATTCTTGCCTTAATCTTCTAATTCCCAGCCAGTTTCAAGAATTTTAGACACTTAGAGAGGGAATTTAGTGGCCACAGCAAGCCCGGAAAAACACAAGGAGTGAACATGAGCATGTACCAAAGGAATTTACCTTAGACAAAGCCAGACCAATCCTTTGCCAGTTGTTCCAGGTCAAGAACAGCTCCTCTATAATCAGGGGAACAATTCTACTGTTAAACTGATGTCTTTGATAAACATACTAGGTCCTTATTTTTTAAAACAATATTCCATTAATTTTAATTTTTTTAAAAATTCTGCATATTTTCTTGAACCAAATAAATTTAAAAAATGTTTACATGCTCTTTTCAGCTGAGGTTCCTCACTGTTCCCTTTATAAATCTCATTCAGGAAAACTGAAATGCTGACACGTTCCTGGGATTTGGTCTGTCATTCCTCTCTAGCTCCTCGCACTTGTACAATTCACAAGGTCACGAGTACAAAATGTGCTTGTTAACTTACACAAGAATAAAGCTGTCAGATGGGCTGAGGGCTCCTTGTGTACCAGTTTAGTGAAATATGATTATCCAAGCTGTAAAATGGATAAACCTATTAAATTAATAAATCTGCTGCCCTGAAGACTGCGGCTGATGTCGTTGCCTTACCTACAAGGCACCCTTTCTTAAATTAATACTTGATAAAGGAGTAAATCTTTTAAAGACACACACTAAAGCTTTGCACTGAAGAGTTATCTTTTGTGTTACAAACTGTAAGTACTTTTTACTGCAATGGATGTAAGCGAGAGGAAATGAATTCCAGGGGAAAAAAAAAGGAGTCTTAGAAAATGTTATTACCCAGCTAACACTGTGGGCTGCTTCTTATCTGTACACAACTAATCACAGCCCTGTTTCTTTTTTTATTCTAATGTGTGAGTGGATTTTAGTGCTCATGAAAGTGGAGGATAATTAGTAGGGTAGTGGATAAAGTGGAAGGGCACTGCCTTATCAAAGGCAGATTGGGTCAGCTACACATGGGCAAAAGAAATCACGAGTCTCTTCTTTCAGCTGCTTTGATTTATTACTCTCAAGGTCTAACAATGAAGTTTCACATCAGGGGAGAGAGAAAGAAAGAGAGTTTCAAAGGGTTCATCCTTCTTGACTTCTTAGAAAGCCTTCAGCATATTGTGTTTGTTAGGGCACAGTATCACTGTTCTTTATTATTATTAATAGTCTATTACACAGACAACCTCACAGAAACAAAAAAACACTCTACAAGGCACCGACCAAATGTAGGCCAAGACAAAATATCTGTCGCTGAGATTTTACTGTCTAAAATAAAAACCCTAAAAAGTAGAAGGGAAATGAGCACAGACATACAAAAGGAGCTGCTTTAAGATCACATGGCAACCAACCGGCAAAAACATGGAACAGAAAACAGATTCCCTGATCCACCCCAGGACCCACTGATAAACTTGTACTGCAACAATGTTAAAAATGAGTCAAAAATAAAATCTCGCTGCATCCAAAGGCATCCAACATCGTGCTCAAAATTCAAGAGTGAATTTGTAAAAGGAAACAGGAAATGAAAACTAAGGAGGGTTGACATGATTACGGGGTGTTAATAAGAAAAGACATAAGCCAGGGGCCTTGATGTACAACTAGACAACAAGAGGTTACGTTTGGAGTCAGGGCTATGCTAATTTGCAAACTTGGGTCCATTTCATTAAGTGAGCTGAGAGACAGGCTGTCTCAGTCCAGCAGAGAGGGATCTCATTATCCATGTAGGGAGCAAGAGATAAGAATCTTTTAATAATTGCTGGGAAGTTTTTTTTATGATGATATGGAATGCCAATTTATGCCTCTCCACTCAATGTGGATAAAAACCAGCCTCCTCCACAGTTCAAACCAGCCCCCCTCTGGCTGTGGCCATTAGGACAGGGAGGGAAAACAGAGACTAATACACTTGCCCGGGAGACCAATGCTGCAAAACTCCATTAAATGCATTTCATATTGGGAACATGTTTGTTTACGGCGGTTGGAATACTTTGCCAAGGCTTTTTACTTAATTTTTAATGGGCACAGCTGTAGGATTTAGGGCTAAATCCAAACCCCAATGCAGCCAACGGGCAGGACTGCTACTGACAACTAGCCTTTGGATCAAACCCTTCACACATTCCTTCTTGAGGAATGGTTCTGAACTGACAATTTTGGAAAAAGTTGAAGGGTTTATATTAGTTTGGCAAAAGCATTGTTTGCAGCGCTTTCCCTTTGTCCCTCTCTTCAAAACCCAACCACGGCAGCCATGAGAAAGGAGATTTCTAGCAGACAGAGGTTTGTACAGCTTTTCCCTTCCCTGCTGTAAGTATTCTGCCTACTTCAGGCTAAGCACAGCACAGATTTTGTGACAGGGACAAGTTTAGACTATGAGACTGATTTTGAGACACTTGTGCCTTTCACATGACAGTACCAAATGCAGTTCTGACCACCTCTGAAAGCACTTGCATAAAAAAGCAGGGGTCAAGTAAGACAAGGTCTCATACTCATGTACTACACAGTATTTGCTAAAATCTGAGATACAGACACAAAAACTTAGCAAATACACACTAACAGCATTAAACTTTTAAGAGTAAACTTTTCCCTCTGCACAAACTTACACTGCAAGGAAAGGAGGAAGCAGAACTATTTCCACAGCCAAATCTGTTTATTTAGTTGAAGTCCCTGCGTTGGACTGTACATTAGTGCTGGAAAACACTGTCCAGGGAACTCTGAAGCTGTGCTTATCTCTAAAGCTGGCTGCATGATTTGTTTTTATGCACCGGGTCAACCTAAGGACTACGTACAACTTATCTGTCTCCTCAGCAGGAACTACATTATAAGGCTGACCTTGCCTCTTTTCCCAGTTTCTGGCTGTTCATGAACCATCTTTAGTTTCTCATATGCCCATTTGCTATTGGAAGTCATTCGGCCAATATTTTTTCTGAAAGGCAATCCCAGATTTCCCTTTGCAAGCAAGACTGGAGACAGGAGTATTGGCGAAATGGAAACTGATTTTTTTGGATAAAAATCTCATGTTCTGGGTCCCTAATTTGATGGGAACAACATAAGAATCAGCTATGTGGGCACAGATACTCACCCAGGATGACAACATTGTCTCCTGTGAGCATTTAATAGTATTTATATTTAAGGAAAAAAGCGAAGGAAGTGGCGATTTAAGTGTGCTTACAAGGACAAGGTTAGTCAAGGGAAACCCAGAAGTCTGGAAAGAGGAGCAGAGGGCAGGAGTGGCACAAAAGGGCACACATTTCTCCCTGGAGACTGTGTGGCTGCCTGAGGACAGCTCTCATCACGTGCCAAACCAACAGAAAGTGTCCCATCCCAGACCTGAGACTGAATGGGCTGCAGTACATCCCAATCTTTACTCACAGCTGGAAGAAAAGAGCTTGAGGTTTACACAGAGCACCTTCTCACAGCCTCACTGCAGAGGGGCCTGATACAAACTGGTTTTCAGCAGCTGGTGTGCAGTCCTCTAAGCCAACAGTGCCCACCACCACCATCCCACCCCTCAGGGCTATGAAGAAATACGGGCAAAGGCTGCAGTAGATCATGCCCAGCCAATATTAAATGGCTCTAATGGAGTTTACATTACACCAGTCAAGTTAAATGTCTGTGTGTTCCCTGTAAACACCCAGGGACTTGGCCACTGAAAGTCTTGGTCACTGGGCAGTATAAGCATGGCTGGAAGCACCAGCCTCGTGCCTGCAAAACACCCTGAGCTCTTCATATCCTAAGACTTATCCTACAAGTGTCATCACCATCCTATAAAGTGACGCTTGCAGTCCTCTCTTCTAATATTTTTTAACACAATGGAAAAGCCTCTATAGTAACCATGTTGTGTGAGCTCTCCTAACTGTGCACTTAAGCCAGAGCTGAAGTATCCAAATAACATAATTTCAGACTGAGAACATTTCAGTCAATACTCATCAAGCCAATAGGCAAATTCTATGACTTTTTCAGGTTTGGGTTTCCCACATCTATGCAAGTGCTGTATTGTATCACACTGCACCCCAGGCAGCAGCCAGATGATGTACATCACCCTTCACTTTTAAAAGCTTCCATCTCCCAGTCCTACCTAAGGATACTCCAAGCCTCACTTTGCCATCAGAGACCTCATCATGGTAAAACATATGGTGATCTTTCCAAGTGGGCAGATGATTTCCATCAAGGGCTTGTGTGAGACCACTGAATTCAGTTTTGCATTCAAATTAAGTCACCAAATTTCAGCCCAGGTATTTAAAGAAGAAAAAACTAAAATTCATAAAGTGGCACTCCTGACTCTTCACGCTGATTCCTCTGTTCTCTTCTGTCTACTGCCCACAGGTTCCTGGTTTTGAGTTAGGAAGCATATATCCCAGCTACCTTGGCCTGAGTTTATTTGCAGCGTACTGAGATAAAAGTCCAGCTGTAATATAATTGGAATTAAGTGGGGTAATAAGCTCCAGATTTTTTAAAACATATTAAAAGGAGATCTCTCTTTCTCTCTGCTTATTTCTCATAATTACAATATGAATTTAAGGCACTATAAAATTAATAGAATCCTGACTGGTGACTGAAGTCTCCTAAGCAGGCAGACAGACAGCCTGTCCCTGCCCGTGCCCTCCAGCTGTGACTGTAACCCTACACACGATAACAACAAATTCACCTCTAGGCAATCTCATTTATTGACCCTTTAAGACGGATGTTAAAAAACCAATTGAAGCTAATAATGTGTAATGCTTTCTGTGAGCTCAAACCTTGACCATACACAGAAGATTTTAAATTACTCACCTCATTACATGCTACAGAAAAGCTGTGGGAAAATCACCCTCTACTACTGATGAGATACATATATATATATATATATATACACACACACATGGGGAGATTTGCAAGCTGGAAGTGCAGATATGGTAAAGTCACCTTAACTTATGATGGCTATGGTTTGATTTCATGTTTAGGGAGGTTTTGGCAAACTTGAATACCAAAACCATTTTTCTTGTCCCATTTTCTTGCAAGATATTTTTGGCCTGCTGCTGGTGTCCGAGCAGGTCAGGGCAGAGTGAGCCACAGTCTGGAAATGTCACAGCCACTGTCCCATCACCCTGAGGCTCTGAAAAGGATGCACTGTGCATCTAGGTCCACTTAGGAAAAAAATCTTCTGTTCTCTGTGCTCTCATTTCACAAATAGGTGTGGTCATAGCTGGAAGGCAGCAGCTGCGTGTTGTGAATGCAAGAGCGAGGAGATGGAAAGGGAGGCTCTTGTTAGCAGCTCCTGCAGATGAGCCTTTGTGTCCAGCCACATACCTGGGATACGTGCAAGCAAACCAGATCCGTGCACACAGGCAGATTCACTCAAGTGTGGGACATGATATAATTATAGCCAATTAAATCATTTTCCCTAAGATGCTTTTCAGAAATCAAGTTGTTACTTATTCATCAGGCTGTCAGTAAACACAACCCTCTCACATACAACATGTTTAACTTCTGCTCAGGTTACATTACTTGAACACAATCTTCACGGTAGTTAATGACACCTCTATCAGTTCCCAGCTTTTCCGGACCTCTGCAAACAAACAAAAATAATAATTGAGGGAATTTTCCTGTACCCGTTTGAGAATGGGAAGGCTTGGTTAATTTGTTTGCTTTTTACTATTTCTATATTCAATCCAACTTCCACAGGTGGGGAGGGAGTCACTCTGACCCCAGTCCTGGGAATGCTCAGTCATGCCAGCACCTTCAGGTTAGGGAATAGATCACAAACAAAAATTGAGAACTCATCTTTACAGAGTTCAAGGCTTGCTTTCCTAGGTGGGCATTTGAAACTGATTCCTGTTCACTTCACAAACATATATATATGCTCATTTTGGGTCACAAACATACTTGTTTTTGCCAGTACATACATATATACATATATTTACCTGTCCTTTAAACACATACAAGTGAGCCCTGGGCCTGCAGCCCTGCTGATTACAGTTCTGGGGGTTATGTTAGCTCAGGCTCAGTTTTCTGAAGTTATGTCTACACTTTTCCCTTGCATCAGGCAGTTCCTTCAGAGGCACTTTGTGTTGCAGTCAGAGATGGATAACGATGTATTGCCTGGCCCAGAAATGTTGAGTGGACTGGTGAGAAGCGCATTTTGTGATGTTCCTGGCAGCAGCATCACTAAAATTCAGTTTGTAAAGCTGAAAGGCTGTCTTAGCCCCTTCTACAACCTGGGCTTGTCCTCAGCATCTACCAGCTAGGCCCACTTTAATTCATCACAAACAGCTTCTGTCTCTGTCCTAAAAAAGTCACAGAGCTTAAACAATGTTATTTAACCTCCCGTGCCCTCTCCCCATATTTCTACCAGCGCCAAACACCCGTAAACTCATTCCAAAAAGCCACACATTACCCAACCAGTGCTGCCTAAGGAAAGCATTCAGGAGTGTTTATGGGGCAGCTGAAGTGTAATGATTTAGTAGATGTTTATAAATGTTTATACTGTACAGATTAACATTCCCCAGGGGGCCTGTAATGAAGAGAGTGCTCCAACTGGAATCAAACCAGCCAGCCTGGGCTGAATGAGCATGAATGAATCCTGCTGGCCTACCCTCACGAGCTGTTTACTCAGTTTGAACGGATTTCCTCCATCCATGCTCCCTCGGCATTTTATTTTGGGAGAGGCAGTACAGGAATCTGGTCTCAGAAAAAGCACAGTTTGGAAACACGTTAGAAAATCCAGCCCATCACTTGGATCATAGGAATTACTCACAAATTGCACTAGACAAAAGAACAAAGAGCCCAACCCTTGGGCCGTGGAAGTGGAGGCTGAAACTCCTATTGACTTCAAAGGGAGCTGCGTCTCGCTCTCAGAACCTGGATTTCAAACATCATTTCCAAGTGTAAACACTGAAAATCATATTGAAGCAGCCAAGCCCTGCTACTGGGCCTTGGCATTTACAATTTGTTTCACATTAGGCCACTGTGGTTAAAAAATGTGACTTCAGGTAGTGAGAGGTGCTGGAGGCTCCCAGCAATGGCTGATGCGAGAAACACTGAGCTACCGTGGTGGGCACCTCCCCAAGCCTTTCCCTGAAGGTGATAGACATCTTTTATTCAGAGTAAATGAAGGAACAACTTCAGTTTGTTGGCTGATGGCTCAAAGAACGAAAACATCTGTTCCTGGTACTGGCGGCATGAAGCGGGTTTCAAATTGCTGTGGGTTTCACAAGGTGAACACCAAACTCAAAAATTAAGGCTGGGAAGTGGTGGATGAAGCTGGGCCTGCCTTGATGCTTCAGAAGCAATAAGCAAGCAGGTTTTAAAAGATCCTAACAGCAGTGATGACTGGGAGAAGTACAAGAGGAAGATCATTCTTTTGGGCATGGTACGAAGTGAAAAAAAACCCCAGCCTTTAAAATCACAAGTAAAGAAACAAACCCCTCTGGATTTCTGCTGTGGTCAGGAGAGTAAGATTTTTGTACATGACACATGTATATATTCAGAGAGTGAATCATCTCAAAGGGTCCAGGGAAGGGTGGGAAGAAAATAGAAAGGATCATGGCATGGCCATAGTCAGCATGGCCCAAAAAGAGTGGCCAGAAACACCAAGCAGAGCGAACTGTATCTTCAAGAAATCTATATCTTCTGCTGCCAGTGGATTTCTGCAGAGGGCCTTCTTCCAGCTGTGCTTTTCTTTTTTTGCTGCTGTGATAAGATTTCTCACTTCTCTGAAAATTATTCTGCCTCTGGCTCAGATAGTGATATGCCTGCATTGGACAAACAGCAGCACCATGCACTTCAGGTATTCTCAAAATAAAATACAAATATTCCTTGAAAACTCTTAAACCACAGCACTGGAGGCTGGAAATGGGTGCCGTGATTCTGGAGCCTCTCCAATGGGTCAGAGAGATTGAGAAGGCTCAAGACATAAAAACATTACTTTCAATGGCTCTCTGAGATGTTTTTAAAGGCGCAAAAATTAGTTTGCTTTGAATCTTGGATGGAGACAGTGGACAAAGGTAATTTTGTTTGCAGTGGTTTATTTGCCCATCTGACGAAGCTGTCTGAGCTCGTTACAGTGTTTGGCAAACACTCCTGGTACAAGTTCTGTGCTGTAACCCCACTTGGGTCTTTAGAGCAGTGGAAAAGACAGATATTTGAAATCTTCTAGAGTGCTGTAACCATCAGGTAATTAGCTGGAGCAGGCTTACAGAGTAGGAAATGCTCACGAGAGCTCTGAAATGAAAGCAAAAAAATGCCTCCTGGAACTAATTTTAGAGTGGCTTGAAGTATTTAATCCTGCAAATTATTGCCAGTGAAGAAACATCAAGGTACTGCTGGATCTTAATGGCAGCAAAGCAGCAGGAATGGTTCACCCTAAGCTGCCTCCTGCTGATGGCTAAGCAATCAGACACGCTGTACACCCCTCACAAGGTGCAGGGGCAGCTGTGTTTTGCTGCCAGTGACTTACAAAGTGGCCTGGAATTGTTCCTCTCCTCTTTGTGTCTGGGAAGGATCCTTTATCAGCAAAGCCAATTCAGGCCTACTTTGCAAACAGCAGAGAATAAGGAAGAGGAGAGCAAACACTGGGGTACAGATAGCATCCACCACTGCATCATGCTGGACCCCTCTTCCATGGGGGCTCTCTACCCTTCAGAAAGAAGGGAAGGGTTTGTGGAGGGGCACAAGAAGGCAGAGCACTTTTCTCTTTCATAAGTAGGACTTGTCTCATTTGGAAAGATGCCTTTCTGATTTCTTGCTCTGCTCATGAGTCTTCATTAATGAAGCTGAAGAGATTGGATTTATTCTTTCATCCCTCCAGGAGTCAGTTTCCCCCATGTGGAGAAAAAACATGTCAACCCCATGAGGACTGCTTTTAGCAATGAGAAATACCAGATATGAGACCAGAAACAGATTTCTTAGGGTCTTACAGATCTTCAGATTTGCAAACCCATTCTTTATTTTTACCAGACATCTTCTGAGGAAAAAAGGAAACTCCATGTTTCCTCCCAATGGGAAGGTACTCAAGAATCCTATTCCTGTGATGGTTTAAAAAACCCTCATTTACTTTCCACACAGAATTTACTCATAGCCAATTAATACCCTTCTGTTCTTGTGCCAAAATATTCTTGTATCTTTAATAAGTACTCTGTCTAGCTCTGTGAGAGCTCTGCACTTGGTTGCTACAGAACTTAGGAGTTCCCTCTTCCACAAGCCATAGAAAGAAGTGTTAATAACAGAATGTGCTGTAATTCCCCATGCAAATTTTGCAGGAGCCCATCCAGGTGTGTGCAAGAATACAAGCACTAATCTCAAAACTATTTCCACCACCAGCTTTCCCAGCTTTTCTCATCATTTGAAAACAAAGGAGAGGCAACAAGCGACACTTCCACATTTGCTTGAAAATGGTTTCCCAAATAGGAGAGCTGCAGTGTCTTCCCAAAACCCACCAGGCACCAAGAAACAGTTCCTTTGCAGAGACCAGAATGAAGATGCTGCATATTTCATTGAACAGCAAGCAGTTTTGAATTCAGATTTTGCTTCTTTTTAGGCACAGGTATCCTTTTGCACATGCACCCCTTATATCTGGTAACCCAAGTGATCAAAACATCAGAACCAAGGCTAACCATAAACCCCTATTCATCTGCATTATGAGTCACTCTTTAAATACAGGATTATGCCTTGTTTTCCACCAGATCTTACCTCAGGATGGACACTGTTCACTTAATAAGCAGATATTCAATATTTTGTTACAGTGTCATTATTCAGCGTGTGGCTTGAGGCCTCATTCAGCACATACTACCCCAAACCTGCTTGGAAGACACAATTGCTAATTTTCTTGTGAGTTTTTCTAGGGCTCTTATCAGTATGGCATAGGAGTGTTTCACAACCCCCGTTTCTCCTAACAACACCCTGTAAGACGAGAGGATATTATTATTCTTGTTTAACAGATGGGAAACCGAAACACAAAGAGATTCAGGTCAAAACATTCTGCTAGAGTTGGGCCCTCAAACTGAGATGTCTGGGAATTGATTTCTCAGAATGTTTAACGTTGTGCAGCATCATATGTCAGGAGAAATAGCACTGGCAGGGTACCCTGCAAATGGAAACACAGAAAGCAAAATAAAATTAATAGCCAGTTGGGAAGAATTTAGTTCAAATTGGCTTCTCTGAGACTGGATGAAAGTTTTGCAGGATTCAGATGCTTGAACCATGAGATCTCCCATTTTCTTTTCAATTCTCTGCCTTTTACTATGCTCTCCCTGCTTCAGAGCAAGCACAGGCAAAGTCCTGCAGCCTCCTGCTCTCCCCAGCCCTGACTCGTGTCCTGAGCTGCTCCACCTTCTGAAGTGAATGAGACCAGGGTCCGCTCCTAAATATAGCACATGGTCAAGTAATTAAAGACTAGACCAAGCCCAGGTACAAAAGGAAGCCAAATAAACACTTTGCAGGAAACCCTAATTTCATGATTTCCCGACACCCATTTCTAAATAATAAGCTTTTCAAGGAGAACAGTCCTCCTTATACATACGTATATATATAAAATATAAATTTTATATATAAATGTAATTTTAAACTAAAATATAAATGTATTTTTATATGATAAATGTAATATATAGGATAAAAATATTATTATATATGTGTAATAATATAAACTCATGTATACTTATACTCTTGTTACTGATTCATAATCAGTCAAAATTTTCCAAAGACTGGAAAAGGTACCTGGCGTGGTATATTATGCCCAAATGATTAAAGTTTTCAATTTAAAATTAAAGGTGTACAAAATCTTCCCAATAGGTTTCAGTTCAGCTTTCTGACTGTGTCTTTCTGTTTCAGGAAATCAGGATACATATGCAGGGTAAATCAGAATCACTCATATTTTATATCAGTCCCTGCTGAAGGAGTATGTAGAAGCAGAGCTCCAAGTTTCCAGTATTCAGGAAATTCAGTTATTTCATAATTTCATTTCATTCTGAATCGAGAGAACACCTATGCCTCCCCTGCCTCAAACTTCCAAATTCCCTTAAAATTTTATTTGTGTTGGGTTTAAATTGTTCTAAGTAAATCAACCAGAGCTGATACCAGCACTAGAAATTTTAATGTGAATATTTGGACAGAGTTACAAGGAAATAAAGAAGCCTGAAAAGTTTCAAGCAATCCTAGTTACAGGTATGCCACCAGCTATTTCTAAAATACCACTGCATTAATATCTACATTTTGTAATAAAAAACTTATTAAATGTGCTACATGTTATTTTCAATACAGTGATACTCAGGAATGCATCCTCATTTTCCAGGTATTTTACTGTCTCTCCCACTTAGGGCGGAGTGAGGAGTAGAGCTCTGTTCTCTCCTCACACGCAGGTCTCTCTCGTTTCATACACTCATGAAAAAAGACCCGAATCTGAACTTTTTTAACCTAAAGGACCGATCACCAACTTGTGCGAGAAGGAGCAGCAGCTCTGAGTTCCCCGTGCAGACGCAGTGACTGCAGCGGGCAGAGCCAGCCCACCTCAGCTCCCGGCACAGAGCATACACTTGTGTGCAGATCAAGGGGGCTTTTAAGAGATGAAACCAGGGTCTGCTTTAATTAAATGCCATAGAAAGTTAGAAAACCTGGCACTTTCACCGATTAATAATTTTGTTCATTGTTTTCTTATCAAGCGGACAGGCAATTTGACTCAGCCACCTTTGGAGGGACACGCTGCGGCTTGTGTGAATCTGGGCTTCTCCCAGTTCTCAAAGGAACAGTCATGAGAACTGNAAAAAAAAAAAAAAAAAAACCACCCAAAAAAACAACAACAAAAACCCCTTATGTCAGGATCTTCTATTTTGAAGGGAGTTGAGAAATGAGAATTCAGCACTCAGCTGAGAAGGGCTCTTTCCGTGCTGCTCGGGCAGTGGAAAGCGCCCAGCTCCACAGCTGCCAGCAGCCAGCGAGGAATTCCCCTGTCACGAGGGCCATGACTCACACGTGCCCCTGCTGCTGCTCTCCTCAGATGTAGGGGCCATAGCTGTGGTCTGGGATGTGTCAGGAGAAAGGAGCTGGCAGAGCTCTCCTCTGTTACACAACCTCGCTGTCCCTGCCCGGGGAGGCACGGTCCACCCAGGGCAGGGAGCTGCTGCAGGTGGCACGGGCTACAAAATCCTTTTGCTGCTGAAATTTCCTTTCTCTCTTCGTTTTCCTCAATCCTCTGCTCCTCTGGAATAACCAGAGTAACCCAGTCAGCTCCTGAGCAATCACAGTACTGTTATAAAAGCCACCCCATAAAAAAGGGATTTTTAGCATGGGTCTCAGCGGTGTGAAATGAGGCTCCACACAGAGCAGAGCTGACACAGGTACCGAGGTCCCTCATCAGTTTTGCTCAATAAATTCACAGCAGAGCTGCTGCCACAGCAGCACGAGCAGTTTGCAACATTTGTATTTGTGCTCTGGCTATTTATTACTGTGTTTTTCACAAGTCCTTTTAATGCCTCCAGGAGTAATTTACAGGGACAGAATAGCACAAAAAGAGCAGATCCCACTTATTTAAATCTCTGGATGATAAAAATCACATGAGAAGAGCAGGTTTCACATTGTTTCCTCTCCATAAATGGCTTTCTGAGGCAGTAAAAGCCACGTAAAAGCAAACATAAACACTGTACAAACACCAAGATATTCAGGTTTGTTTGGACTTATCCAAACACTGCCCAGAGATTTTCAGGTTTATGCAGGTTTGGGCTCTGTTTTGTTAATTCATTCCATAAGACATTGCAGGTTGCAGTTATTCTTAATATAACCCACTAGATATATGCACTAAAATTTCTTCAAACTAATTTTACTGCACAAGAGGATTACTTTAATAAAAACATTTCTTAGTATAAATCTTGTTACTTTTCAGATTGATGAGTAATGCATGTGACTGTGGTGATTCCATTTTCCTTTTTTTTTCTTTCTTTATTTGGCAGTTCCCACAGGTTCTGCTCCAGCACATGAAGCAGACTGATCTGGACACCCAGGATGATCCAAGTTTCCAGCAACTGACATGCTGGTTATTAATTTTATAAAATAAGCAAAGTAGTGAAGCATGACTAACAAACTTTTTGATCCAGTGAACACCCATTTGTGCAGTCACATTAGGAATTATAACCTTTTAGTGCTAAGAGTAATAGCAGGGACATGGAGAGGTCACCAAGTTCCCTTCCTAGGGCTGGAGGTATAATTTTGGAGGTATCTGTCACACACAAAAGTTTGAAACTACATGAAATTTCTAAAATAAGAAGCATTTGCCCATAAAAGGCAAATTAAAAAGGTTTCTTTCCCCTGTCTTTTTTCATTAATTAACTTTCTGATTCCCCAGCTTCCAGATAAAGTCATAGAATCACAGAATGGTTTGGGGTGGAGGAGACCTTAAAGATCCTCTCATTTCAACCCCCTGCCATGGGCAGGGACACCTTCCACTGTCCCAGGTTGCTCCATGCCCCGTCCAACCTGACCTTGGGCACTGCCAGGGATCCAGGGGCAGCCACAGCTTCTCTGGGCACCCTGTGCCAGGGCCTCCCCATCCTCACAGGGAAGAATTTCTCCCTAATATCCAATCTAAACTTACTCTCTTTCAGTCTAAAGCCATCCCCTCTTGTCACAGGATACAACACTTTCTACTTCAGCTCTACCATATTTCATGTTTTGCCTCATGAGACCAAATTTATTACAGTGAAGGAAGTAATTTAATAGTATATTTCAAACAACCATGAGTGTACCTTCTTGGCTGCTCATTTTTCACAAAGTCATTTCAAGAAACGTTTAAAAGTCAGAAGACTGCCCCAAAATTTGTTTGAGCAATCCAGGCTTCATAATTCTGCAAGAGAGAATAGAAAGTTAACTCGAGAGGTTTTCTCGGATGCTTGTCACACCAAAATGCTATAAAGGCAGGCAGATCCTTTACCACACTGTTTTCTTACAGGTTCATGGAGAGAAATCTCAACCTAGACCTTCATCCAGCAAAAAATCTTGCACTCATTCTCGCCTTCCTTCATTATTACCTCTGTGTAATAAGAGGAAATAATCCACATTGCACACGAAGCAGCCATCACGTTCAAGTCTTTGCAAAATCCCTGCCCCTCCAGACCTGAGCTGTGCAAAGCCTCAGGATTATTCATGATTTCACCAGCCTGATCTAGCAGAAAGAACGTGGGACCATTTTGAGTCACATTTAAAGCTGTTTATGGGGATGGGGAAAAGTTGTGTCCCCTGAACAAAATGTTGCTTTCTCTCAGCTTCATTTCTGGGTTAGAGGAGAATAAAACTGTTCTGGAACTTGCTGGGAAAAGGGGGAGCAGGGGGATAGAGAAGGACAATTTATCTCTAAATTACATTGCTCTTCAGAGTAAACCACAGAGAGCTGTAATGGGACAAGTAATTTTTTTACATAGTATAATTAATTAGAACCCATAAACCCCAATTAAACAGCACTTTTGAGACTATCAAGTGGTGCATGTTTGAAACTGCAAATATGACAGTATAAGTACGTTTTTATAGCTGGGCACACTCCTCAGGATTATTTTCAGTGCTCTACTAAAATGGGAAATGGCACCAGTTAGGCCCCTGCTAATAAATCGCTTGGAAACAGGCGATATTAATAATCTTTATGGGGGTAGGATGGAAGCCAGATGGGGCAGGGAGGGGAGTGTGAAAGTGGCATAATATATTGGCCTGGAAAACATAATCCAGGCCAAAGCAGAAATGTAATCTTGGTGTGTATCAGAGAGGGCTGGGAATATAAAAGCAGAGGTGATGCCTGAAAGGGGACTCGCCCTGGGAGATCAGGAGGACGATTTCTGAGGTAAGGAAAGCAACATCCTGCAAGGTGAGCATCTGCATGGGTGAGGAAGCAGAAGAAAGAGACGCTCCAGGGGATTGAACAGCCCCTAGCACGGAGGGGACTTTGTCCCTTGGCCTGTAAATGGGACACGGGCTGGGAGCTCCCCGGTGTCCTGCCCTGGAGGAGCCGTGCGTGCAAGCGATAGGACGCGTGTGCACGGGCTCCGCACACAACCAGCGCGAGGAAAAGCTCCCCGTGCCCTTGTTTATTTACACGAGGCCCCACTCGTGTTTGCCTTGGCAGGCGGGAGCCCCGCGCCGTGTGCCAAGCGCTAATTCCCGGCTGCCCCGCGGGCCCTGGCGCGCACCTGACAGCCATTAGCGCCCGGGCCCGTTTTGTTCTCACATTTCGGGCACTGACCCGCGGCCGCGCACGGCTCCGGCAGACACTCCATCACCTCCCTGTCAGCGGCTCCAGCCCGGCGGCCCCTGCCCTGCCAGCGAGCACGGAGCTCATGAGGGCTGGGGAGAGGCCTCCACCTTCAGACAGATGCCCCTCTTCGCACGGAGGCCTTCTTGCTCCTTAAATTATGACTTAGTTCGGGTTTGGGATGTTTTATCCTTCAGAAAATAGCAATGCAGAGTGACAAGTAAACAACTGGTGACAGCTGAGCCTTGGTGACAGAACCAGATGTTAAATTCTAGCATTCCTGTTCAGCTGTACAATGCTCCTCGTGCTAGCTGCTCCCCGAAAGGCGCATCTTTATCTTCTCAGTCACTCAGAAAATTCCTCCAGTCACCTATCAACGTACGAACATTTAATCTAGAAGTGCAGAAAAATGCACTTTCAGATGAAGGAGAAATGGAGGGAACAGCTCGTCTGGATAGGAAGCGTTGTGGCGAAGACTCGCAACATCCACGGGAGGATATGGGGAGGCCTTAAGAGCATCGAGGAGCTTTCTGCAGAAATGCTTTGCACTACATGCTCTGCTCTGTGGAGGTCTGCAGAGTGCTGTCACATTCTTTATATACACAGGAAGGCTACACAGCTCCTAGTTTTTAAGAATCCATTTACTAAATTAGAGAATCTTATAAATATTTGCATTTCTTAAGTCTTATGCCAATTTATGTTCACTGAGACCCTTAAGCTTTCTCACCAACATAAATTATTCTAAGATCTGATTCCTTAAAAGCTCCTAAATACTGTCATTTTGGTTTGATGGAGACATCTTTTCTTTCTATTTACTTTGTACACAATTTTCTCAATTCAGTATCAATAGGGACAGAGACTCTGACAAGTCAGCACTCAGTCCTAGGTTGCAGACAGGTTTTGGACTAAGTTCTTATGAACTTCAAAGGAAGGAATGGGAGACTTCAATCAATGGAGAGCTCCAGATTTCCATGAGAGAGAAGAGCATTATCATTTTTTTCTATGTCAGTCTCAAGGCAAGGGACTTTTCAGTGATCCCTTACTAAAATTTATTTTCAAAAAAGCAAACATTCCAAACAAGCAAAGACTCATTTTGGATTTGTCTTGGAGTCTTTTTTCCAAAGCTCTCTGGAGCCGGCAGTGTTGAATGTGTGGTAATTTAGCACAAGACCTTATAGTCAGATCTACAGTTGCATATCTAATAAAATGCTTATACCATGTTTCCAGACATTGCAAAAGCAGTATTTTATCTGAAATACATAAAGTAGATGCTGATTTTGACATTTTTTCCTGAGTCTGTATATTCACACACAGCTTCTCTACAAGCCTTGTACTTCAGGTCTCACTCCTGTGCTCCTTAAACTGCGGGGTTTTGGAGGATAATTTCCCATTTGAAAGTTGAGGCACTGGCAGACAGGCTATAAATGCATAGAAATTAAAATGGACCTGAGCATGTAAAAGCTGGGATGATTTGATGTAAAATACACAAGCTTCTTGCTCCAACAGCACAAAATACAGGTTTTATTCCTAATATAGGTTTTATTTTTCTTAGTCCCAAAAATTACAAGGGTGCTCTGCACTCTACAAGGCATAGCGGGATGAAGAACCCTCTCCTCAATTTAAGCAACAGACATGGCAAGAATAATCTGTCTGGACACTGCAGAACTGGACATTTAGTAGAGATTCATGCAGACACAAACAGGGTCACCACAGAATGAAGGAAGGACAGAAAAACTGCTTTAATCTCAAATCCTGGTTTAGATATTTCAAGAAAAAAAAGAAGCACATTTCAAGGAAATTGGAAAGCTGTGACTGCAGCAGACTCATGGTCTAGTTAGTTAGGGGGTAGAGGCACGAAGAATATCAGCAACCATCAACAGGATGGCAAATGCCATTTGAATAGACATGTGTCATTGCTGTACCGCAGCCAAGTGAAACTACAAACACTATTAAAAGTATAAAGAGGCTTTAATTTACATTCCTGCTAAGGCATCTTTCTGTTGCCAGAATATTGCTAGTGGGCTTAGTATAAATGAGAATCTGGCCTTAATATTCTCAAATAGCAAAGTGAAATACACAGACATATTGACTTGGATTCGTATGCTCTGTTCTGTTAACCCAAGGTATCTGCACGGACCAAAACTGGCAGAAAGAATATGAATCTGTACCTACAGTGCATAGCAGCTTCAGTGAGCACACGTGATCTAAAGAGTCACTTCCTATGACAGCAAAATCAGCCCTCTAGAATCATAAAGGTTGGAAAAGACCTGCAAGATCATGGAGTGCAATAATTAACCCAGCACTGCCAGGTCCATCACTAAATTGTGTCCTGGAGTGTGCATCTAAACATTTTCTGCACACTTCAATATTGCATATTTCCTTTATTTTTAGCATCACATCCCCCAACCACACACCACACAACTCAAAACATTGTCTCCTTCATTTTACCCCTGCCGTGGCAGCAATCTTTGTGCTAAAGTCAGAACTCCAACATCCCCCTAAACACAAGCCACCCAGGAAGATCCAACACCTTACAACAAACTTCAGACTTTTAGCACAAAAGACAAAGAGCCTTGAATACCACCAGTGCCGAGGGAGGAAGTTGTGTCCTTTGCTGGAGAGAGGCACAGCAATAAAGCAAAGGACAGAAATCCCTGCCAACGTGACCAGGGGCAATACACAGCAGCCAGGAGCTGGAGGAGCTTCCTTCTATCACCAGAGGCATCTCTGCACCCAGCCCATTAGCCCATTTTCAGCTGCGACCCATTCCAGATGCTCCAGAGGAAGAGGGAAGAACAAACAAACCCAGAGGGCAAGTTAGGCATGAAAAGGGAGAGGAAAAAAAACAAAACAAAACAAAACACCGTCTCATGCCTGTGAGGAAGCCCTCGAGCAAAGGGATGAGATGTGTTTCAGGCTCTAAAAAGAGCTTTCCACCAAAAAGAAAAAAATCATCATATGAAAAACACAGGAGAGAAAAAGGTAGCTCCAAACCTGTGTAAGAAAAAGGCTGGGAGTTGGAACTAGATGATCTTTAAGGTCCATTCCAACCAAAGCCTTTCTATGATTCTATGAAAATGGGCAAAATTCTGAGGTGTTTGAAATCAGTGGCAAATCCCTCAGAATTTATTCGTGCCAGGATTTTGAGGTGAACACATTTAAGTAGATTCCTACATTTATTTCTAAATAAGAGATGTGTAGCTCTTGAAATGTCTTCTTGGGATGTGTTAATTTTGATAGGAAAATGAAAAGTGTTAATTTGTCCCTGTCGCCGTATAATATTAAACAGTTAAATGTGGGCTGATTTTGGAAACAGCACATGGCAGACACACTTAAAAAAATAATTCAAAAGGTACTGAAAGAACAATCTTTTCCAAATCTGTCAACAAGATTCTATCCACTGTTTCTGGCAAGAAATGTAGCCTAATTTGGTAAAACAATCACTTTTGCTCTCCCAAACATTTTAAAACAAGTGGGGTCATGGAAAGAAAAGTGGGAACATTAAAAAGACTCTTGATAAATACTCAGGACTGTGCTGCTGTTATCGTGGGGTATTTCCAAGGACCTGCACAGGTTTTAAAAGTACAAGCAAATGAGGAGAGCAGGAGGGAGCTCAGACTGCAAGGGTTGAGGCACTGCAAATTCAATTCACTGCGTGGTTTTGCTGTGAATGCTTTTCCAGCTCTCACACCATTACATAGGATGTAGCATCATAATGATGTCAACTCTTGGACCAAAGAACAAGCTGATTTAAGTTTTATGAGGGGAAGGATGAATACTTTCAAAGGAATGGTGAATCGAATAATACAGAACTGGTAGGATCACAGTTCAGGGAACTCATGGTTATGCTTTGAACTATTTTTAGCAAGGTGCTGCAAGTTCAGGGATAGTTAGATGGAAAAGGCCTGTGCAGCTCAAGTGAAGCACAGCCTCTCAAAGCATTGACAATTTGCTACCAATTTTGCAGTGAGAGAATCAAAACCTCTCTTCCCTTTCACTGAAGGTGACTGCTGCAGCAAGGCTGCTCTGTGTGTGTGACTGAGCATCAGAGGCTGAGCAAAGCCGTCCCTCGTGTGCCCCACCCTGGCACAAAGGACAAACACTCACCTTGCATTCGAATCAGCACACGCCCCTCTCTGCTTTCTTCAGGATTCTCCAAGGCACAGGGTAGCAGGAGGGTGCAGCAGAAGGATCCAGGCTCCCTCCATCCCTGCCTTGCCTACAGCAGGCACGGTCAGTCCCTCCTTGTCACTCTCCATCTCTCTCCCAGGGGTGCTGTGACCCTGTCCTGCCCACCCAAGGAGGTACTGGATCAACACGGGTTTAGCCCCAGCATTTTCCATCTGTAGGGAAACACAACCCCCCTGAAATTCAGATACAAAGAGATCACAAGTAGGGAGGTTTTCAGTCAAAGCTGCTGCTCTTCCTGCAGTTACAGCAGGTCAATAAAGACCTTCCCCCAACTCCCTTTGGAAAGTCACTGCAGATGACTTCTGCCAGCTCTTGCTATGTTTTTCCCTCTTTTAAATGCATGCTTGAGAATACCCAGTAAGTGCAGATCACCAGGAACACACAAGGAATGAGTTGCTTTATAAGCTTTGCTACAATTATGGATAATGCTGGAAATAGATACTGTATATTTCCTGTATGGTGGGACTGCTACGAGCACAGAAAATCCACATTGAAGGGGATTTCTATGCAAGCTATGCAGCAGATGAAGATTGTATTGCAAGCTTGAATTACTGATTCAAGCTGCTTCTTCGCCTCTCTCCACCCACTTCTCTAATAGCTTTTAAACTTAAATAGCCATATAAGTTAAAATGTTCTTTTATAGGGTGAAATAAACAGATTTTATGGTTCAGAAACTGCAAGTTTAGAGATCAACACTTTACCACTAATTCATGCAGGTTCAAGCTAAGGAAATGGCTCATTTTCCTCTCTACAGTCTCTGATACTTTTTTTTTCTTCCAAAAAATCCAAGATGCAATTTAAATTAGATGTTATGAAAACTCTGGATGCAGGCAATGCTTTCTCTTGACAAAGTACATCTAGGTTGCTGCATTCCAGGTCCCAGATCCCAGGAAATCAGAGGAAAATTACTGGTGAAAACCTCAGATTGGCTAGAAATTGGTACAAAACTTTAGAATTGTTTGCACATATTATTGATTGGGCCTTAAAGCAAAAAACCAGAAAATACCCAACAAAATAATAATAATAAAAAATCACAAGAAAGCTTTCATGTGCCACTCTGGAAATCTAAAAAAGTCTTATGACTGCAAATGTAATTTATGCTTCATCTTCTCTTTAACTCTCAAAATGCTGCAAAGAATATTCAGCCCCAGTCCATTCAGTACAATCCTTTCCAGTGAAATAGTAGGAAATGTCAGTTCCAGCTGTCCCAGGAAAGCTGAGGAGAAGCAGGACTGACAAGTCCCATACCTTCTACAACACATTTCCATTACTAGAATTATCCAGTGGACTTCATGGGTAACTGGCATTCCAGTGAGCCAGGGGAATAACCATGACCCAGAGATGTGAATTCCAGATGCATGCAGAAATAATTGGGGGGTAGAAAAACCCAGGAAGATGCAGCTCTGAAATCTTGGTATGATCTAAATGCACAGAAAGTTATTTTCAAACCAAGGAAGAGCAAGAACTGATTCTACTGAGCAGTGGGAGACTCTGCCCTAAACAGTCTAAAGAAAAATTGTGGTGCCCTGATCATTGTATCAGAAAAAATTACAGTGATTTTGTTTCATTAGTCCATCTATCTGTTTATTCAACCCTCTTCACTATGATTGTTGAGTGTCTCATATAACCAGTAACAGCAGGGGCGTATTTTTCTTCCCATTTATCAGCTACATTAACCAGCATTTAAGTGGTTAAAATGGAGGTTTTGTTTCCAAGCAAAGATGATCCTGTTCCTGAGGACACCAGTAATGGTGGTATATGACAACATAATCAGCAGCACAAGGATATAAACAACTCCCAATTATCCCAAACCAAAATTTTTGAACATCTTGTTACATTTTTTCCTTAGGCCTTAAAATTACTGAGTTGTTATGGTTGGATGCTTTGTGGTGAATAAATCTACAATAATTCCCTGGAAAGAGTGAATTGCACCGAAATTGTGTTAGTGCAAAAGACCACAGTACCAAGCTTGCCCTGGCTTTCCCATCCATGGGGAAAAAACCAGACCATGTTCTCACTGCATGGGGACAGGAGATAAAGGGGGAGGAGCAGTGGTGATGAGATTTCTAGGAAGTGGGAAGCAGCTGCACGGAAAACAGGCAAGAGGGAGAGTGCAATAAGAACGCCACACAACAGTGGGATTTCTTGCACTTTTGCTTCTGTCAAAGGGCCAAATTCCCTGTGCCTCCAGGCAAGTAACAAAACAATAACTGTGAAAAAAACCCCACTGCACACGAACACAACCTGAATGGAATTTGAGAGGATCCATCAGTGCCGTTTCCCACACGAGGTGCTCGATGGCACCCGTCATGTCTCAGAGCTCTCACACAGATAGGAACACGAGATTCTGTGCTAGAAACAGAGATGGCACAGGACACGGCATTCAGATCCGAAGACAGATCAAAGTAACCACACTGAGAGCCAAATCCAAGCTTGGGCTTTGAATTTACCTCTAAAACATGGATGTTTTTGGAGCTAGAGTTTGGGTTCTGTCATCCATCTAATCTTGAAATGGGTGGATCAAAGATGTTCAGTCTGAGGCTTAGCACAGTGCTAACAGATACTTCTGAATAGAAACAGTTCAGTGGAACGCTCCAAGCGAGAAATAAATTTGTTGGTGGGCAAGTTGTGAAGTGAAGGAGAAGTGAAACTGGCTGAGGAAATTGCTGTGTACCTGTTGATGGCTTTGATATGTTACCTCGTGAGGTTGGATTTATGTGCAACAGGAGTGAAGGAGAGGCGCAATGTGGTTGAGGAATTGGACCACAAAGTTGGTAGCAATGCCAGAAAAGACTGGAAATTAAGAAGGATGCCCAGTGTTTTGAGCGCTGGCTTGGAAACCAGCAGCAATCATATGTTTGGTTCTCCATCCCAAATTTCCTGTATGACCTTGGCCAAGTCATCTAGTGCCTCAGCTTCCAACGACTCAAACGGAGCTCATAAACCCTGTTAAAAAATAAGAAAACTTTTGGGGATGAAGGACCATCTCTCACCCATTGCTGCCTCACAGCTTAGAGGTGGCTTGATAGAATCGTTAAACAAAGGAGACTGGATGGCTTCCTGAGTTAGTCAAAATAGAAATACAAATATAAAATTATAGAAAAGAACCGCCTGCAGAACGCTTCAAGCTGTAGGGACCAGCCTGGTTATAGATCTTCCAACATTTCCATGCTCTAAGGAAGCCACACTCCTGTTCAAGCTATAGGAAAAACACACAAAACATTGCACAACTCTGGCTGGCACTGGCATTTGCTCTGTAGATGGCACAAGTGCTAACCTTATTTTCTACAACGTTTATGCCAATGTAAAGTGGAAACAACTGTAGGAATTAATCCTGACATACATATGTGCGACATCTGGCCACATCAATACTATCATTTATTCCAGAGCATGCATTTTCCTGGCCACCATTTTTCAGCCTACCTTAGTCAACTGCAATAACATTTTTGGCCAGTACAAATTTTTGACCTGATGTCTGTGTAGATCTGAAAGGAATTTCCCCTTCCACACACACGATCTTCCATTAAGCAAAGCCAGTTCCATGATTCCTGGAAGAATTAAGTGGTACAAATACCCTGTAACTCTGGATCCCTGCAGTTAATGCTTTGGTCTCCTTTTAAGGGACAAGAAGTTAATTCTTTCACACCGAGGGCTGGTGGGTCATTTGGGGACAATCTTATCACTCTGAGAGGAAAGGTACATTCCTAAATAATTCAAAATCTCAGATGTTTATTCTTCTGCTCTAACTGACCAAATGTTATGCAAATTTTAGAGTGAAAAATATGCATTCAGCCTTGCAAATGAAATTACAGCCTAGATGGGTTGCTCTGTTCTGGAGAAAACAAAGGATAAGGATTTACTAATCATGGAGAAAGTTTTCTCCTGCTGTTACACACATTCACTTCATCAATAGTGCCAGTTAGAGAGGGCCAAGGATTTCTACCACTGTGTCATCCCAGCTTGGCCCATAGCACTTTCTGAAGAGGGGTTTTTCTAGAGGCACAGATATCTTTAATGGAACAACACTCATAGGCAAATGTTAGTATAGAGTATAGAAAGGAAGCAACCACTTAAATACCTACAAAATTAGAAATTGAACTTCTACTGAAAGCCAAGTGAATGTTTGCATTAAAGGTCAATCTTGATAAAGATATTTGGGCAATAAAAACAATGAAAATAATCAAATTGATCAGTAAAATCAGGACAATGATAATAATCAGCAGCAGAGACATGAAAAAAAAAAAACCAAAACCCTGAGCTTACAACAAAATATGGATTTGAAAAGAAGTTGAAACTCTTCCTCTTCCTAATTATTCCTTCAAGCTGTGATTTTCAAACTTCCATTCAGCTGCTACCTAAGCCTGATAGCTCATGGCTGCCTGGTACACCTGTGTTAGAAGTCCCCAGAAGCCTACATGGTGCTTCCCTTACAGAGCACAACTGCTCTGCTTGGAGAGGGCAAAGCTGTTGCCTTCCTGCTGGAAATGTTAAGGCAAATTGTGGAAAACAAGGGTAATGTCCTAAACCTCGCTCACTCGTTGTTTTACACTTTTCCATCTTGGGAATGAAAAAAACTTTGATATGTATGATTGGGAGAAAATGCTCAGGTCTAAAACTTGCAGTTTCCTGCCTCCTGCAGGAAGGTCACTCAGCAAAGATATCCAGGTCCATGCATGTCCCACATGTGAACACGGTTATTTTCCTCTTCCAAGCAATGTCCAGCTGAAAACCACGGAAGCCTCTTTAGCCACAGAGACATAAAGATGCATCAGAGAACATTCTCACAAATTACATGCATCTTTATGCACAAGCAAAGCCAAAGTTAGCTGCTTCCCCCTGGAGTGTAAAAATTCCTGTACAGATTATACACCTTATTAATTCTAGACCAGTGAACTTCCCTCCTAGTTTATAACAAAGTGTTACATTATTAGTCAGGCTTCCCAGCAACTTTTGATAAAAATGGTGTTTTTATTGCTGTATAAAAAATACAAGGCGAGTTAAATGTTCAGTATTTTCTTATAAAATATTTAAGTTTATAAACTGTTGCAAACAGGCTGGTGTTTATATAATATTCACAGACATCTGTAATGCCTCTCATGAAAGCTAATGTATAAGCTCTTAGCTACTGCAAAAGGGTTTTAAAGATGCTCTGCCCATCTTAAAGTGTAATTCTACATAGTCTGAAGAGCTACTTTGATAACAGTTTGTTTTGAGCTTAATGTTTATTCCTCCCACTGCTGTCTAGGCTGAAATTTGCTTACTTTATGAGTGAGGGCCCCAGTGCATTTAAAATTTAAATACTTGACTAGGACACACTTACTCAGCAGAAAGCACACACATGCCTAATTTCAGGTACATGCTTACATCCTTTATGTCTCAGGACTCAAATCATATGCCCACATTATTTAACAGACAGAAGAGCAGTTGGGAATACAGGCATTTCTGAGGCACAAGAATGTATTTCCCAAAGGAAAGAAGCTCTAATGACCTCTTTTCCAGATATTGCCCAAGTATCTGCCACTACTAAGAAACTATTGCTGTTTCAGGTTCTGAGTTGCTGTAATTCTTGTTCTGTGTTTCTGCAGATATTTTATTTTTGTTGCTAAAATAAATAATAAAGCTACTGAGACTGCAAGCACGCAACTGCTTGTACATCCAACAAAACGCCAAGCAGAAGTGAGATTCTTCTCCCACCATCAATAGACTGCCATGTGTCGTATTTGCACCTTGTGACATTTTGATGTCAAACACCAGGAAGAATCAAGAACTTTTATAATTCTGAGTGCCTTGTTTAAAACTGAGCAATGTCAGAGAGACTCTCCTTGGATTTCTCCTTCAGCTCATTTAGAGGCAGCAGAGCTGATGCAAGAAGACTGTAAGTCTCAACCACACGACCTGATGCCAACAGCTGACCAGCACAGTCTGAAGAGAGTCGTGGCATTCCCCTCAAACCTATTCCCACTACACATCAAGTGTAAACTTGGATCAAACGTGGTTCTGAGTCCAAAGGCTCACAGAGAGGATCTCAGGTTACCCTCATCTGGCTCCACTCAATGCCTCCAGAGCAGTGAAGACCAGCCATCACTTTATGGCTTCTGCAGATGGAGGGCTTGCAGCATTCCATATTTGAAAAGGCCAAGTGGTTGGTGATCAGTACCAAACCCCGAACAACAGGCTTTGTGCTCCCTCACACAGGCCACAGGCTGGAAAACAGCAATGCAAAATCCCACAGCAATATTTACTATTAAGGGGCAATTTCCATATCTACCTTTCTTCTCACAGCTACATTTTATAAGTTCCAACACAGCTGATTGCCAGGTGATGGTCAGAACTGTGATCTCACATCAGGGACGAGCATTTCTCACACATGCTTTGGGCCAGGTGAAGACAGCCACAGGCTGGATGGCAACTCCAGACTGAGGAGCAAGAGCAAGCTGCAGGAATGGAGCAGATGGACTGTAAGCAGCTACAAGAATCTGAAATGGGGATCACATGGGTGCCACACAAGCAGACCTCGTGAAAGAAACAGCTCTGAAATTCTGTGAGATCTATGAGTTCCAGGCTTGGCACCTGATGGAGAAAGGTTGTGAGCAGCTCACTGTGTACTGGATAAATAAGGTGCACACTGACCATCTCTCTCATCCTTACCGTGGCTGTACTGGGACTTTGACCATCCAAATGTCATCACAGATTAATATGGTGGGAGTCAAGTGCTACGAGTTTTAAAACTCACTTATCCCAGTCAAAAGACTGATTAAAGGAACACAAAACATGTCACCAGACTACTCCTCTGGGCAGCCGTACTCATAAATAAATACAGGTTGTGAAAGCAAGGAGCAAGGGCAGCTGAAGAATACATTGGGAGAATATCTTTCCCCTCCACAGCACACAGATGATTGCAGTCTCAGAGCTTTTTCTATTTATTTATGATGACTGATACATAGTTTGTACTTGATTTTAAGGAAAGTTACAATGAGGAGTAAGTTAATGTGCTGTTTTCCAGGAAACATGTGGCAGAGCTGGTATTCGTCAATGTGGAGAACATGTGACAGGTTATCTGATGGGAGGGGAAAACCTGCACTTGACACAAAGTGCATTCAGAGAAGACTTAAAAGAGAAACTAGATGTCCTTACATCCCACTCTGTTTCTCAAACAGTGCCCAAAAGTAACTCTAGCCTGCTTTTTTCTTCTTTACATCACCTCTCTTTCAAGGGCGTGAGGAAGTATTTGGCACCTTCTGTTGTCTGCATCCCATGCTCATAGATAATCTGGGAATTTTCTGTTACATATAATAGCCAGAAATGTAGGGGACTGGAGCTGTCCTCAGTGTATTCCCCCACAGCTTTTCTCTGGTGAAGAACACCAGATTTTTATGTTGTTCCTCTGTGCCATTTTCCAGGATCTGTGATCATGGAGGGGAAGTCCCATAGCACTAAAAGGCCTAAAGCAACCCCAGGACAAGAGCTCTTATCCCGTGAGAAAAATTTCAGAGTCCTTAAGGGTTTGGGTTTTTTTTTCACAGTTTCCACTCCTGTGTTAGGTGTAAGCAAATTATTTTTCCCCATCATTGGCAGATCTGCCACCTTATGGGTCTGTGTCCTCGAGAAAACTCACCCTCTACAGTAAATGCAGAAGCACCTAATTCCTCCCCAAGCTCTTGCAGGATGACAGATGGAGCCAGTGCAGCAGGTCATATTTCTGCTAAACTCACACAAGTAATATTTCCTTCACAGATCCAGCCCTCCTGGAGCTCCTTCTCCACCCACACCTAAATAGCCTCCTTTAGAGCTTTGCAAGCCAGGACTGGGCAAACTGACAGGTCCCCTCTGCAACCCTCTATGCACTGCAACATCATCTCTGGTACCTACACATAGTGGCCAGAAAGGTGCCCACTCTTTTGGTAGGTAAATGGCATCTGGTCCAGAGAGCAACACAGAACAGCAGAAATACCTGCACAGACAAACAGCTGTTCTCAAAGATCCTTGGTGCAATGCTAATGGCACTGAATAAGACCTTCAAAAATTCCTTGGGTAGTACATTGACTCTCCTCAAAGCACGAATTTATAGAAGAAGGGAAAAAACCCCAAAAAACGTCAAGACTGAAGAGCTTTCCTTTTTAGGACAAGCGTATTCTGATAAATTTTTTTTAAATTCTTTTAAAATAAATTTAAATAATTATAAGCGAGAAACAGCCTGAAAATATTCCCTTCCCTGCCCTTTTTAATTTAATGAGGGGCACTAGTTACCACTGCCAGTAATAGACTGTTGTGATAACTCATCACCATCACTACAACCCAGCTGCAATCAGACAGAAAGGTACCAAGGGTTGGCCAGTGCAATCATTATCAGATTGAGATTATTCAAAAAAAGAAAAAAAAAAGAGCAAGAGGGTTTTTTTTTTTAAAAAAAGGAACCTTTGTTTATTTGATTAACTCCTTGCCATCTATTTTAATTCTTCCCTCTTCTTCATGTAGTCATTTTCCACTCATCTCTCCCAGCTCCCCTGCTTGCTTTGCTTAGCAATGCACTTCTTGCAAGCACATGAAAACTATTCCAATGGTAGCAATCATGCATATTCTCAAAAGGCAGGCTTACCCTAAAAAGCACTCAGAGTCAGAACAAGATGCAAGACAAGTGGATCCAGCAAATGAATAGGAGGCATCACAGTGAGACAATTATGATGAATATAAATAAGCTGGCGAAAAGAAATATCATTTCACTGAAACATGCAATTTTGCTGAACCCAAAATCATTCGTGGAGACAAATCTGTCTTCAGAGAGCTTTCAGGATGAGGATTTTTGAGGTTGCGTCAGCTCTGATCAAAGAGAGCAACATCCCAGATATTTAGACGGAGTCTGTCCTCATCCTGCAATGGCAAATCCTGAATGTGAGAATTGCTATTATCTGACCATCTCACGGTGCAAAGTTCACAACAGCCACTTTTGGAAAGGAGAATATTGTTAAAGCCAGTCAGTCCACACCCTCTCTTGCTTTTATTTAGAAGTCACTGTGCAGCACTAGGTAGAAATACCTGAGCCAGCCCAGCACGAAGCAGCTGGAGCACAGAGAGCAGCACAGACATGCTCAGCTGCCCAGAGCCATCAGGTGGAGATCCCCACCACCAGATACTGCAGTGGGGACAGCTTGGGCAAGTTCCTCCATACACGACTGCACAGCCTCCTCCAGGCACCCACAGCCTCCTCCGGGCATCCACAGCCTCCTCTGAGCATCCACAGCCTCCTCTGGGCATCCACAGCCTCCTCTGAGCATCCACAGCCTCCTCTGAGCATCCACAGCCTCCTCTGGGCATCCACAGCCTCCTCTGGGCATCCACAGCCTCCTCTGGGCACTGCACACACCTCTCTGCTTTAGCCTGAACAGTCAAAGCTGTAACAGCTTGTGGGGCACTGCACATTTCTGACATGGTGCAATAAGTCAGACAAATCCAATCACCCAAACACTGCCAGTAACTCTGGTTAGCAATGATCTACAGGATGAAAAATATCCAGCAAAATACAGCAGTTTTCAGGGGTTTATTGAGGTTTATTTCTTTTCCTTTTCTCTTACTTTTTTGCCCATAAGGGAATTACTAATAGTTCCAAACTGATATTAATTGGCTCACAGCTCCACATGCATTGTCAAACTGCTGGTCAGCTGGCGGGCACGCCGTGCTTTCCCAGCAGTTTCTTTCACAGCTGGATTTGCCATCTGAAAGGTCCTTCCCATTTCCAGCTCTGCAATCCTTCCAGGCAGAAGGGAGAAGAGGAACAGGCAGATGCCTTTCCACAGAGATGTAACAACCCTAGCAGGTTCTCAGCATGTCAATAACAATCTAATCAGGCTGCATTATACTGAGGGGAAAATGAGGTCTCTGACTTTGCCAGAACACTTCACACATCCGCTTGCTCTTACAAACACATACAACACACTCCAGTTTCCAGATGCAGATAAGGATAACCACAGCATGGAAAACAATCCAAGAACTAGTCTAGCCAACTCCTAGCTGGACCTCAGCCTCTTTCCACCTCCTCTCCTTGCTCTGGAATAACAATCTCTGCCTGCAAATTTAATGAAATTTCACAGACAACTGCTCTGCGTTGATGCTGCAGACAGTGCCCTGCTGCTCTGAGCATACACAGGAAAGCTGTCCCACCTTGCCTCTCCCCCTGTCCTGGTGCAATCACAAGGAAAAGCCAAGCTAGCTCTGCCCAGGAAGCAGGAATTCATCCTGGAAGAGTCCTGATGGTACCTTGAGAAAGAACAGCTGCAAGGACCTCTCCTCCCTACATGTGCAACCAGTTGTACAGAAACGTCCTGCAGCTCACCAAAAAATAGTGCACCAGGATTTTCTGTGCAGCCCAGTTCCTGCCAGAGCTCCCTCCCTGGGCAGGGCTGATTAAAGCTGACCTAACCCTGGCTGTAAAACAGGCTCTGATCCTGAGATGACCATAGTTAAGCACAATTAGTCAGTGACTTGTGAATCAGAGAGCAATGAACCACCCCAGACAGCAGAGCTGCATGCTGGCTGCTTCTCCATTGTGCTCTGAGGCAAGGACTCATACCCAGTAGCAATCTGTTTTTGTAAAAAAAAAAAAAAAGAAAAAAATTATAAAACAGCAAAATACTATTCCGAGTCCAGACTCACTGCCTGCAGGAAGGAGGAGGAGATTTTATTTTTTTGGTCTTTCCTGGCTGATTACCTAAAGAAAAAAAAAATAGGGAGAAAAAAAAATTACTAGCTCCAGTGAATGAAAAAGAACCTTTTAGACCAAACTCCTCAGTCAGGCCATCCAAATTCCCGGTTGCCTTGATCTCTTTTCCAGCCAATGAGCTCCTCTTTTGCTCTGACTGATGGTGTTGTATATTTAAAAATGTGTTTATCCTGACAATTTGCTCCTCTTTTATGTAAGAAGACAGGCAAGCAACTCATCCCCCAAACCTCAGGGAAAGAGCACAAACCTTGGCTGCAAGACTGTTTGGCTCCCTGAAGACTGTTGATTCTCGGACAAACTGTTATTCCATCCCTAAAAGATGTACTTACCCTGAAAAAGAAAATGCAGACCCAAACATACAACTGGGTATTAAGAGCTCTGGTAGATCTGTGACTCTGGCCTTGTGACTAAAGTGTCAGCTGCTTCTGCAGAAATGGACATGGTAGTGGAAAAAAAAATCCCAAACCAAAAAGGAAAGGAAGGGCGAACGCTGAACTGCCCACAGCTGGACTGAGCTGAACTTCCATGGCTAAGCCACTAACACTGGGCTCTCCTCAGTGCCTCGGTGTCAGTGAGGTTATGCAAACCAGAGAGGCAAACAAGTGGGAATTTCTAAACAGATCAAGGGCTAAAGGAAGGGGGGAAAAGGGTGTGGGGGAGAAAAGGCAGAGAACATCCGTTCTGGGAAGGGCTGTGTGTTTCTCAGGGTACCCAGGAGAAGGGGAGATATGCCTATACAAGAGAGGTCAGCGGGTATCAGATCACATCACCCCTTTCCTCTTTCCCTTGGCTGCCTCTTAACACTCCCTTTTGAGAGCATTTCCCTTTGCTTGTGGGAAAAGCATGTTCCACCAGCCCTCTTAAAAAGCGTGCTGCAGTGGCACTGCCTGAAATAGAAACCAGATTTTTGCCTTCAAGACCCCTACCTTAGCCTCTACTGCTAAGGCCTGGCCTTAATCTGAGCAGCAAAGACAGGTCTGGAAAGGTGTGCACAACCCCACTGTACACTCAGAGAGCACGTGAATTACTCCAAACAGAGCTGGTGGGGCTCCTTAGTCCCTTTCACTCCCTTTTCCTAATGAGTTCACCCCTGGTTTTAACAGGAATGCCTGAACAGACATGGTGGAAATACATCTCCAGCTCTGCATAAGCCTCTGCATGCTCAGGGGTCAGCAACCCTGAAAAGGATGACCAGCCAGCCACATGATGAATAGAGCACAGGGGCCAGATTAAAATAGACTTTCAAATTAAGTCCAATTTCAATAAATCCCCCTATTTTTGTTACCATTGGCTAGCTTAAACTGCATTCAGTGTCTACCATTTGTCTTCTTTTTGCACAACCTTTTTGTAGTTAGCAGAGATTGCCCTTAACAAAACCAAAAAGAAGCAGATGAGCTCATCACCTCCCAGGTTACACCCTCACATGCCATGGCCTCATTCCCAAGGGCCTCCCCATTTAAAGTCACTCCTGACATCCAGGCCTTGATCTTCTGAGATGTCACCCACATGCTGCCCTGGGGAGAGAAGGGGTTGAAGGTTTCACTGAGGGCTGGCCAGGGAGGGGACACAACCTCCATGGAGGTAGCAGACAGCCATGAGAGCCCTGGGGAGCAGCAGCCAGGCTGAGTGAGTCCCTGCCCAGTCCCTGCCTCCAGCTGAGCTGCTGCAGGAGCCCTCGGCCAAGCTCACACCGAGTACCTGCCCACAGTTCATAGCCCCTACCAGCAGGACACAAGTGCTCTCCTCCATGCCCGGTTCCAGGCTGCTAATAGGAATGGAAAAGGATAAGAAATTCATGCTTGGTCATCTTCAGATGGCATCAACTCTGGAATGCAGCCAGACAGGCATCCTGGACCAGCAGCTTCCTTGCAAAAAATTTCCTGCAAAACCTCCCACCTGTAGCAGTCCTGCATTTCCCACCCACATGGTTTTCCTGAATCTTTCCAGATGGGACATGTGGCACTTAGGGACATGGTTTAACAATGTAATTGGCAGTGCTAGATTAACAGTTGGGCTCTATGATTTTAGAGTTCTTTTCCAACCTAACCAGCTCTGTGATTCAGACAGCCCTGGAAGGGCTTGTGACCTCCGGGGCACTGTGTCAGGGCTGCACAGATCCCATTGATCTCCTCCCTTTTAACTTGGCGGAAAGCTCAAGCTTTCAAAAATGATTCTCTTTAACCTCTGTGAGGAAGGAGAGATCTCAGGGATTTGAGTGCTCATCGTCTTAACGCTGCATTAGCGGGGAAGGAGCTTGTTTGGGATTCTGCTCAGGGAAGGGCGGCTCGGAGGAGGGGTCAGGGAATGTCAAAGGCAGATCAACACTGAAGAAGATGGTTGTGTTTTTTAACAAGCTCTGCTGCTAAACATGGCAGAGTGCAGGAGCTAGGAGGGAGGGAAAGGGTGTATGGTGACATGGAAGAAGAGAGAGAAAGCCTTAGCCAGCAAGACAAGCATCCTGAGTCAGCTGCTAGGGAGGTGAGGCTGCTCTGCCAAGGAAAGGCTGACAGAAGAAGTCAGATGCCTGGAGTAATTCCACAATGTTATAAAAAAATAAAAAAAAAAAAAAATTTACAAAGGGCTGGTGCAATTCTAGCCACAACCAGAATGCAAAATCCCACTGATGGGAACACCAGCCACCCACAGCTCCAACTGCCAGAGCTGCCCCTGTTTGTGTGTACCAGCGAGGGGTGAGTGAGGGGGTGGGCACGGCCCATGCCAGGGGTTTGGATGAGCTGCAGCCCTGGGCTCACGCAGAGCAGCTCCTGATTAATGAGGCAGGCACGTGAGGCAGAGAGCTCCAGCCACAGCTCCCGTGGCCACGACCAGCATCGCTCCACGCAAGCGTCGAGAGGAGCCGTGTGCTCGGTCCCAGCCCCAAACCCCGGACTGGGAGAGAGCTGAGCCCTGTGCCCGCCTCCGCCCCGCCCTGCTCGGCCTGGGAAGCACCACGGCTGTGAACATGGCCAAGATGAACATTTTTAGATGAGAGAGGAGCTTGTTTTGCTGACTCATAGATGTGATTTTCATAAAGATGCAGGGAATTTGTTGAACTCTGGTTTCACTTTGTTGAACTCTGGTCTCCACGGCTTCTCTCTATGGCTATAATCCTTTTCTTATTTACTTTTAATTTTTGCGGTAAAACCCCCCTACATTTCACTGAGCTTTTAATTAGAAATGCAACAATGAAAATCGGATTTTTTTTAATATATACCAAAAGCACTATGCTACACACCAAGGCCTTTGCAAACACACCAGAGTTTCCCTGCCAGCAAACCTCAGCTATTTTTTTTCAACTGACAAAGTGTAAAGTGAATACAAAATCCTGAAAAATGAAAATAACATTTTTTCCGTCATTACTTAGGCATTAATAAAGCACAACATTTCATAGTCCACTGAGAACTGGGGTAAAGTTGGGACTGACAACAGGAGGAAACCACATTTCCATTTTGTCTTGTAAATATTTTTCTTGCCATGCTTTGCTTCAACACCGAGGGTCTAAGGACGGAGGCACAAGAGTGTGGGTAGGCAGAAATAAGATCTTTCATTAGATGAGCCAGAATAGCTGGGAAAATTAGATAAGTTTCCAGGTGTTTCCTAACCAGTCTCTCTTGCACAGCCACTAAGACAAATCTATTGACACGCCTTGAGCTGGAGGGCTCTGTGAGCTCTGCTTAGGTTTGCTTTCAGGCCTTGTTCCCAGAAGCACAAGTGCTTTTTACAGCTTACCTGGCTGAGGGGCAAGGATTAGATCTCTTCAGTTTCAGGCAAGGGTCTGCCCCCTCCTTGAACCAGCCAGAATCACTCCAATTCTTTAGAAGCTTTGCTTGCTCCCAGGCTCCTTTGTTTTCAATGGTCAAAAGAGTGATTTAGAATATAAACACACAAACCCCATAAAAAAAGCACAGATAAAACCAATTCCCTGATATGAAATATCACATCCACTCTTCTTAGTCCCTTCACAAGTTCAATTATCACCAAAACCCACATCAGACGATGTTTGCTTGCTCCCAGAACAGTGACCCTGTGGTGTAGCTGCTGGAGAGCAGAGCAGATGCCACCCTATTTCATACCCCTGTGACCAAGCCACCAGCTCCATCCCAACTCCATAAACTTCATGGAGAGAGAAGAAGGAGGAGGTTAAAACGCCCAGCAGCTTTCCATTCCCAGGCAGAACAGATCTGCCATTCTGAGAACTCAGCAGATACGGATGGAAATCATTGATGGAAGAGAGGGACATCAGAGAACGCAGAGATCACTCTTGGTGATCTGAGTCTCAGCTTTGCAGTGTGAGGGGCTTCTGTGCATATGCACAGAAGGAAAATAGCTCTCAGTGCTGCTGAAAGTGATCTTAACCTTTGGAAATAAAAGCAATGATTGTGAAAGAGGTGACAAGGTTGTTCTTCATACTCTAATTGAAAAGTGCTGCCATTTTCCTGCCTCCTCTGGATATGGCACTGCAGTTAATCAGAATTCAATGATAAACAGTGCTGGGAAGGAGAATGGGTTTTCTTTGCTCTAAGCAGAGGACAGTCAGCAAAAAATCCATGAGGGGCAGTGAGGCAGACATCAGCCTAACCTGGCACATGGACACATCACAGGACTCCAGCATCATCAAGAGCAGCAACCACCATGTTCAGAGCTGCTGAAGCTGTGCTCACAGCTCAGCAGCCTGCAGAGCTCTTTCACACCCCACCAGCAGACCTCAGCACTGGGGCTGAACTCAGATGCTTTAGCAACAGGCAGTGCAGAAAGCCCAAAGGATGACTGAATATGAAGTCTTTCTTTGGAAGAACGATGGAAAAATCATCCAGCCGGGATCTGAATGAGTAACTGGTCCTGACACCTGAACTACCAGCAATCCCCAGGGCTGCTTTAAAAAGAGTAACAAAATCACAAGATTTGTCAGCAGATTTTCATTATGAGGAAGCTGAGGTCAACCATATTTCTAAATTAATTTTCTAGTACATCTTGGTTAGACTTTAGGTAATAGTCCCTCCTCCAACCTCCCCCCCCTTTTTAATAAGTACAATTTACTAGAGTTGCATAAAAATGAGTAATACATTAGTTTCACTTAGACCCAATATGAAATGAGTCATTTCTTTCCAGCACATGACCAGGCTGTTATGTCTCTCCTAAGCACACCACAGAAAGATAAAAATGTTACTTCTTGCCCATAAACAGACACAGTAAATCATCTGATTCTTTGAAGTGACAATGGGTTCACCTCCCGAAAAGGTCCATTTGAAGTGCACCTTTCCCTGTCATACCCACATCCCCACAGCTGTGTCAGGCCCTGGGAAAGGGGCACATACTTTGTTCCCAGACAAACCCTGTCTATCTCCTCTGGCTGACAAGGGCGGGGGGGTGGGGGTGGGGGGGAAGTCTCTTTGGCAATGGGGGAAGGGAATAAACATGGTACCTTTATTTATAGATCCAAGGCTTGATAACCCGACCACTGCACGCTCCATCCCCTTCAGTCTTTGAAAAAATAGTATTTATTCTTGCCGTGTTTTGGGCTTTTCTGCCCCTCTCATCTTCCCAGCTCTCTTCCTCTCAGACACACTCCCTTTAGGAAGGTGGTGGGATCTGACTAGAACCATGAGGTGCAATGTTTGTGGAGATGATATGATGGCATTGAAACTGCTTTTCTGTCTTCCCCAAGCTCAGCTTTGCCTTTTGGCTTTATCCCTTATGTTTGAACTAGAGGGAACTGCATAGGCCAGGGATTCCTTATCTTCTCATAAATTAAGCTCAATATAAGAAAGCCCAGCCAACAAAACCAAGAGAGTTGCTCTCTCTTGAAACAGAGAAATTTATATTTAAAACTAAAAATGCAGCAGAAACAAACTCCCCCGCACAGGGTAGAGCCCTTTGGCCTTTTAGCTTCCCACCCTAAAGCAGAAGAGGGTATTCGGCATCCACGAAGCAGGATGTGCTCTGCAGGGCTCCCAGGAACTCAGCAGCATTTGGGAGCCAGTCCCATCACAGCAGCACCACAGCTGGTTGCTTCCATATCCCAAATCATTGCCACACACTGGCAGGAGGGATCAGCACCACCTTGGCTCTGCAGTGGTGACAACATTCCTGCAAAATCTGTCAGGTTACACTGAAATTAGGGTGGATTCACTGAATTATTATTTTTCTTTGCTAAATTCACCTCTGACCAGTCCTTCGGTCACTATACAGTAAACATTAGTGCTAATCAAAAGCAGGATTAATGGTAAAAACCAAAACAGTTATTAACCTATTTACTTCAGCACAGCCTGACAGAAACAGGTCATTGCATCCAAAACTCTGACCTTAGGGAGGAGCTCCCATGTCCCTTCCATGTCTTTTACATCTTCTCTGGCCTCCTTCACGTCTGAATTCACAGAGCATGTTTTAAACATACTGGTGGACGCTCCCCAGTGTCATTCTCATTGACAGCTCCAATCACTGTCAGCAAATGTACCCTGGCAAGTATCCCTGATAGAGTCTAACCCAACCTTGCCCTTCACTGCCCTCCAGAAGCCAGCCCATAACTTACTGACTACAGAATATGTCTTCTTCCTTCCCAAGGAAATCTCTTTACTGGACCAACTGACCTAGGAGGGAGAGACAAAACACCTTTCCTGCTCCCAAACCTGTTCTCAAGGTCAGGAATGGGAGTAGGAGATTTTTCATTCCCACTGGAGTTTGTTCATTGGCATTGTAGGACTGACTACAGCATCT
Organism: Oreocharis arfaki; assembly: GCA_013398015.1. Lineage (NCBI taxonomy): Eukaryota > Metazoa > Chordata > Aves > Passeriformes > Paramythiidae > Oreocharis > Oreocharis arfaki. The sequence continues at coordinate 611,039 of VZRR01001393.1, read as the reverse complement.
GCTGTAGTTCCAAATCCATGTGCAACTTTCAGATCTCGTAAAGTAGTAACTGATGTACCAATTAATGCATTTTCTATGTGGGGATGTTCACCCTGCTCACAAATATCCAACAGCACTGATAGCATCAAGCAAAGTATTCCCCTCATTTATGCACAGACAAAATTTGGTGCCAGCAAGGACAATTCAGTGTCCCACTATGAACAGAGAATTTAAGGTTTTTCTGCCCTTAATCAAAAAGAAATTGGGAAAAAAAGAGACAAAACCCAAAACTCTTATTGTCGCTTTAAGTTCGAGGCAGACACAAGATGATCTCCGTTCACCTTTTTTGATTTGGTAATAGTAAGAAACCCTTGCTTTCCACAAGACAACTCTATTCCCCTGGATTTATACAAACACGACTGAGACCACAGTGCTGGTAAAAATTCACAGAAGCTGCTCTCCTGCCTTCACATCTGCCATGCAGATCCCACGACACTTCTGCAAACTCAGCTCCCACCCACTTAGCACAATCCATGGAGCTACAAATGGGTGACCTGAAGCTCCTTTACCAATCCCAAATCCAGGAACTTCTCTTGTACTGCTAAAAGTTTGACCCCGCGATAGTGAAATCACTTTTCTTTTTTTAAAAAAAATCTCTTTATATGAACTGTATATCACCATCTCTTCACTTCACAGTCTGAGCCAGTTTTTAATCCATTGCCTTCCACCACCTCAGTCCTGAGGGTGCACTGAGGTCATGATTCCTATATTTTCTTTGAAATCATGAAACCTATAGGGAAAGGAGGGGTGGTGGTGAGTAGAATGTATTTTAAGACCTTCTGTAACTCAAGACCAGGAGCTATAGGAAAGGAATATGCATTGCAGCACTGATGATCAAATCATGAGTTGGCAAGACTGGGCTTTCATTCAACTGAACCACAAATGCACTTGAAACAGTGACTTGCTTTTCTCCTTTTGTTTCAGATCTGCTCAGCATCTTCGCTGACATAGAATGACCAAGGTCATTTCTGCTCTGAATCAACATCAAAAAAGGGAAAGGAAGAAAAGTGAAAACATCACTCTCCAAATCTTCATCCTACAGCATATTCCAGAGGGCACAACTTGATCATAACTTCTCTCACTCTCCCGTGACCTCTTGCAAAATAATCCCTCCTCACATGCAAGTTATAAAGCAAAGCAGTTCCTTTTACAGCGAAAGTGCACACTGGCTGTGATGGCAAGATAAAAGCCATCCAACAACACACACAATTCCAGCTTATCTTGAGAAAACTGATAGCTCAGCCACAAATGGTGAGGGCTGTGCAGTGAAGGCAACTTGCCCAAGGTTATGGGGGGATCCACATTATAGAGAACTCAGACTCTCCACCCCCGGGCTGATTCAGCACACAAGTGAGGGAGGCAAAATGTGGGTACTGAGTATCCACACAACCAAACTGCACAGTAGCACTCGTCCAGAGGAGCTACCTTCCCCTTCCCAAACCTCAGGAAACACTTGCAGGACATGGCTGCACTGTGCAACTGCCCCCAGAGCAGCAGCCAGATGATGCCTCACACCATCACCAACACAAGCCCTTAAAGCAGGGTGACTCTTACTAGCTCAGGTTTGAGGCTGCTTCTTACTGAAGCACGTGCAGGAGGGAAGCCAACCTGTTTGGGACTACGCTACCTCCTCTATTTTCAGTCACATGGACACAGCACATGGATGTAGGAACTACAGCATCCAGGGCCACAGCCTCACTGGGAAGAGTGGAAAGCCCCAGCCCTGGGAAATGCAGGTGCAGCATCATTTCCAGCCATGCTCCTCTTCATCCCAGGCTCTGCTCCTGGGGAAGCAGCCCCTTCACCACCCACTCTTCCTCCCTCAGTACATTCCCACCTATTTCCCTGCACAGCAGAGAGGCAAACACCAAGCTCCAGATCACCAAGGACATTTCAGGTTCCTTTATGTACCAACAGCAAAACCTGAGCCGAGCCTGGAGACAGCTTTAGGCCGTAGTGTGTATCCAGGGGAGAAAGCATTTCTTGACACTCTACCAAGGACCTCTGCTTGCTCTCAGACTCGCACTGATCACAGCTAAGGAGTGAGCGAGGAAGAGCATGTTATATTTTTTTCCTTTAGACAACGCTCCAAAAATTCCTGTGTTTGACTATGAAAAACGCAAATGATGTGGGTGTTTAAACTGATCACCCTGGCAGTGATTTAAAAAGAAACGACGCAGAGCCAGGAAACCCCAGATTTATAGAGCTGCAGCCTTGTTTCCTCGTAGCATGAAGGAGAAAAGCTGCCTGTACGCACATGTTTTTCCAGCCCCCAAATCTGTTATCTGTCCTGGTCTTACATCAGAAAGTGTTTCTCCAAGATACCTCCAGGTAAGCAGGAATAAAACCACAACCCCTTTTTGTGTAAGCCAGAAGTCATGAAGGCAGATAAAGCCATGGGCCTGTCTTTTTTGTCTCCTCTTAGGCACAAACATTTAAGTCACTGAGTAGGAGAAACAGTGGGCCAGTCTCTGCTCAGGAACCCCAGAATATGTTTCTAAACAGCCAATTACACCTGAATAAAGAGTTGGCAAATGGGACAGGCCTGCTCTACTGGCATAGCTTATCCTCCACATGGTCTTCATCCCTTCATTTCCATCATTAGCTGTTTTACTGCATAACTGTGCCTTTTTACAAAAGTGCAATGCCTTCTGCTGATAACATCACCCTTGGGAAGCCAAAGCACTCCAAATGCAATGGCTGGCATTAAACAAGGAGAGTTATTGTTATGCTTCTTACCCCTACTTAAGCTCGATTTGGGCATAGATTAGAGGTGCAGAACAGACAGACAACTGCTGAAAGCAGAGAAAATACTGAAGTTTCTTGTCCAAGGCAGAAGAAGGGGAGGGAAACAGGCTGGAGGTGGCTGTTCCTTAGCCAGCCTCTGCTAATCAAAGCGAGCCATCCTCATCAATATCACTTCGCTTTGGCAGCTCTTCGGGAGGAAAAAAAAGAAGGAAAAAAAACCAAACCCACTCCCCCTGTGCAACATGCTTTAATTGCTATGTGTGTCACACACCGAGGAGGAAATCCAGGGGGGTGGCAGCAATATGATGAGCTGCACCACCTTTATTGCTTTCAAGAGAAAATCCTTGCAGTTGGGGAGCAGGAGGGGGGAAGGCGCATCCCCCTCTGACCCACAGGGCACATTCTTTGCCACTCCATCTGCCACCCCCAGCTGCTAAATCCTCCGTCACCAGCACAAGGTGATCTCGGAGCGAAGGCGCTGCTAACACATGAAAGGAAACAACTTTGGCTGGTTGCCTCCGTACAAGCCCCGCTCTCCCCACCCCCTTCCTGCGCTTCCTCCCTGACATGTTTAAAGCATCTGAACGTCGAGGTACTGAGATATCACAGAGCGAGTTTCCCTTTCCTATCCCGCTCAGATGGCTCTTGTCAGCAGCTCCCTTCAGCCCTACACTCAGACCCCTGTTTTCCATGAGGATTTCCTTCCCTCCTGCTCTGGAGCCACTGCTCTGGAGCTCACATTATTTGATTTCTTGGAGCCTACAGTCTGGAGCCAGAAAGGTTTGTCTGCTTCCCTGGGTTTAGCTAATAAATTGGGATCAGGGGGTCACACAGCAGGGGACTTGGAAGCCTGAGAGCCTCTGACACCATTTTTATTAGTTTTTACTATACATACCATTTCAGGAGCTGGGATGCCATCCCAGTGGGGCCCTACCCATTGCTTAGTAACTAAGATTTTGTAATCTAAGTTTTGACAAGGTCATTTTTTACCTTGGGAGAGCGTGGGGGAGGAAGAACCCCCACATACATTAATTACACAAACACTGTGGGGACAATGCAAATAGGAACCCATTTCCCTTTTGCATCAGGGCCAAGAATGAAAAATCTTTTTACTACAAGGCTATTACAAGCCAAACAAGCCAGGATATTTTCAAAGACACACTCGTAGAGTCCTGTCCTCTGCTTGAAGATTGGATGAGTGCATTTCAGTCTTTCTGCTGTCTATCCTTCAAAAAAACCCCATGCCATCAGCTAAAGTGAACAAACCTGGAGGCAGCCAAACAAACTTGGAGCTAGCCACAGAGCCCTGATGCCCAGGCTGTATTAAATGCCCCCATGACTCTGCTGGTAGCATAGGGATGACCCTGATCAAGCTAAAATTAAGCAGCAAAACTTACACCAGCATCAGCATCCCCATGCTGGTGATCACCTGGTGTTTAGCTCATCACCACACGGGGTATGAATGACCTTTTGGCAAGCTCTTGTCCCAAAGACAGAGGTGTGAAAAGCCCAAACACAGTGGTCCTTCTGGTCAACCAGAGACAGCTTTTTTCCTCACAGAAAGTGTCTTAGGCTAAAACCCAGGATGTTTAGAAAGCATGAGAAACAGGGAAATACAGTCACTGACAGCACATCAGTGTTGGGACAATTCTGTGAGAGCAGGTACAGGCCAAAGTCAAGGCTCGGGAGCGCTGTGGTGACACCGCCATCACCGCAGGGAAATGGTGCCCGTGTGGGGAACGAGCTGCCAGCCATCCTGACCTGCTGGAACAAGGCAAAACAGATAATTTGGCTCAAGGACACATGAGATGGTTTAGGGAAGGAGCCAGTCTGCCTTCCCTTGTGCACTGAGTGCTGCTCTCTTCCACTGCAGCTTTGCTGAGTTTGATAACCCCTAGCATATTTTTATTTTTATTTTTATTTTTGTTTTTGTTTTTGTTTTTTTTACATTTTCTGTAATAAATTCACCGTGGAAAGAGGAAAACAGTCCTTTGGTCACTTCTGCCTTTCCCTTACACCCTCTCCCCTGATCCGGAGCTGAGTGAGGTGCATGCCTCTGATGTGGTTAAAGTAGGACTGAGGCTGGCAAGGCTTTGAGGTCCCTCGGTATGAATCTTGCTGGCTGTCACCTCGTCGGGCTCCAGCACAGGCTTTGAGGTTAAGTCCCAGTGTTTGTGTTTTGGGCCTTTGTTGTGGTTCCTTGATATGTTCATGATGGCTTTGGCTCTGCCACCCCACAAGCAAATGCAAAATTCACAAAGTGGTGACTCAGTCGTTTATCCACTGGCAGCAGAAGCAGCAGCTGGCAGAGGCTCAAAACAGATCAGAGAACAGGGCAACAAGTGTCTCCAAGATGGATTTCAGACAAACAAGGGAAAATGAAAATCCTGAAAAACCATGGGGACAAAAAGCCTGCCATTAAATAAAGAGACAGAAAAACAGCTGGAACGTCAACTATAGGCTGAAGAGATCAAAAGTAAATCAGCTCTGTGACAGACAAGATGTGCTGTGCCTCGGAACAGGAACACTCAAAACACAGTGACTCCCCGGCCCATACAGATTGTTCCACTGCTTCAACTCAGCCTGCACGTCAAACGAACTTGCTTTTTGCTGCCAGCACTGGAAGCTCAAAGCAGAGCCTACAGATCAAGCTGTTTTCTTCCTGCTTGAGGCAACAGCCCTAAAAATAAAATGACCCTGGAGGACTCAAAGCTGGCTTGCTCGTTTGGCTGATAGTGTATGAAGCAGGATAGCAAGGCTTGTGCTTGTTCTTCTGCAGTTATATGGGCTCTGTGGGTTTTCGAGTAACAAAATACATCCCCAGATGTGAAGTGGAACTTCACCATGACCTGGTTTTACATCATGGTGGCACCTTCATGCCTGGAAGAGAAAAGAATGATCCTCACAACACCTCCTGTGCTGTCTGAACACACAGTACCACAGGCATTGCTCAGTGCACACACACAGAACTGTGAGTAACATCAGTGAGCAATCCCTGCACCAGGCCACGCGTCTGAGCTGAAGCTGAGAACCTGCCAATGAAAGCAAGACATCATGAGCTGTGATGCACATGAAAAGGATGTTTCTGTATTAACCATGTTTCAGGCTGAACACATAGGAAAGTATCACACATGGGCTCGCATGATAAGGGGCTCTATAATCAAATATCGAATTTCTAGAAGGCAAAAAGAAGGTCTTGTGCTTAGACACAGCACTAGAGTCACAACATCTGGATCCTGTCCTTGGTATGACCCATGGTCATCCTGTGAGACCTCAGGCAAGTCCTGTCTTAGCTATGCAGCAGTTATGAAATCATTACGACGTGTAGTGATTTTTTTTTCTTTTAATTTTTTTTAAACAGTGCACAACCATTTACATTCAGGGAGCTTTACAACTCATTTCTGTTTGATCTCCAGCCCCAGCTTTCCTGGCAAAATAGCAATTAGAGTACAAGTGCTGAGCCGGCTCTTTGTTGCTGCCTGTGCCCTATCAGACTCCAAAAATGATTGTGACTCAGTCACCTAAGCTGCGTTCTGTTTATTCATGTGTAAACTGGGAATCATTATAATTGCTTTCTAAGCATTAATTGATCATTCTTCATAGCACTACTATAGAATTCCTAGAACAGAGAGGAAGAAAACCAACACGAGGAACAGACAGCAGCAAAACTGCAAACTGCCAATAGTTTTTTTGTTTACTTCTTTTCTCTTCTTCTGACCATGGCGCTGGGGGAGATTTGTTCCAGTCGTGTCCTGACTTCAACACAGTGTGCTGTGGTTTGCTCTGTGGCTTCAGTCCCTCCATCTCAACTTTTCTCCGTTCAAACCCAACTCCATCTCAGAAGTGAAATTTTCCATTCTTAGGGGGCTTCTTGATTCCCATGAAGACAATGAAGATATGTCCATTTATATAATTGCCTGTGTTTATCTTTCCCTATCGCTAGGGGGAAAGGCAGTCTGATGGATATCAGATAACTCAAGAATCTCTAGGAGCAGTTATCTCCTTCTACAACTTCTCTGTGCATTTCTGTATCTGCAGTCACTGCCCTCACATCCATAGGCACGTTTTCTCCAGCTGGCTTAAGTCCTTTTATAGCTCTGCACATCTCCCTGCTTGTTAAAAAGCAAGAGACTGGAAAGAAGTTGTGACCAACACACTGATCTGCACATAAAGAAATTAATTCCCTTTCTTTCTAGGGCTGAACTGCCTTTAGTGGAGTATGGATGGAGCAGCAACTAAATTTCCAGAGCAGGTAAAGAACTGAGTCAGAGGGGCAGTAGGTGTGTTATTTGGGCAGATTAACTTCACATCCTTCATCATTTCCAGCAACAAAACAACTGAAATAAAACACAAATCCAGCTACAAAGCTCAGGTCTAGTTCTCCCTCAGGAAAAACAAAAAAAAAAAGGCAAAACAGCAGTAAAAATACAAGCCTAAACCAGCTGGTTTTGGAATTCATTTACATGGAAAGAGGCAGGTACATGGTGTAGCTGGGTGATGCAAACAGTCTCCTTTTCCCTAATGGAGTATATGCTCAGCTCATAAAAAATACTACTTTACAGAGTCATAGTTTTAGTTTTCTTTTTTATGGTGTTAGGCTAAAATTATTTTACTGTTGTAGTTATTTAGTCACAGGCCAGTTAGTCACACAACAGCAACTGCTGTCACAGAAGATTAACTGGAAATATGGTCTGCATATTTTACTCCTAAAAAATTAGTTTCCTCTCAGAAATTATTTTGAAAGCATATACTATAGCAAACTATATTGAAATATATTGAAAGCAAAAAAGAACATTCAAACATGCTAGTAAAGATTCAGGCAGATATTCTGAGCTGTCTATGAGACACTCAGAGAATTGTCCCACCTGAAGCCCAGAAGTTTCTCATGGAGGAGGAGAAAGTTATTCAGGAAAAATACACAAGTGAAAAATCAGACTTTTCTGTTAGCAGACAGCTAGCTGAACACTCGTTTTTCTCTTTGGAGAAGGTTTTAATGGAAAAACTGACTGATTTGGCAGAGACTGTTCCAGGACAGTGATACTGAGTCATAAAGCAAAGCTGTAGCTACCATGCAGCCTGATCCAATGGCCCTGAAGCCAAGAGGAAGGCTCCGGACCAGGCCCGTACAAATTAAATAAAGTTTGCAGCATGGCTCTTATTAGGTCAGACCCACTGGAAGAGCTGGCAATGAAAAGCTGCTGCTGCTGCTTTCAGAACAGCCCTTCCCTCACTATTAGCAATATCATTTCTGTCCGAGGATGTTCTGCAAATTGTGACAGGCATCAAACTGAGGAGTATTCTTTGGACTTTGTTGTTCAAAGAGAAGGGGGAAAAACAGTTTCACAGCTGTAGGTTGAGCATGAAAAATGTGGCAGGTGACAGAAAGAGGGTCACCACGCTGTGGGAGTGTCTCTGTTTGACAGTGTATGGGCTTGGTTTTCTGTTATATTGTGTGAATTTAGTGCTGGCAAAACAGGGAAAAAATGCTAGTTATTTAAATCCTGGGATGGGGAGCAGCAGCAGCCACCACTTAATAGGAAAAAACATTCTCCTTCAGATGAAGAAGGGAACAAAATCTATATAAAGGATAAGCAGTAACAGAAATCAGACCTGGGAGCATAAAAAGGGATACTAAAAAAAAAGGAAGCTCCAGAAGGGACACTGAACAAGCCTAATTTATCTCCTGACACAAAGCACATCCCTTGAAGTCAGACATCCCTTTCAATCAGTGGTAAGGACCAAAAATGACAAAGAACAACAGCCTGTCAATTCTGGAGAACAGAGGAGAGACAGAGACAGGATTCTGTGTTACGGGACAAAAAGGGAGCCCTTGGCCTCCATCCCTCAGCTCTCAGTTTGGATGCAGGAGGGGAATAGCAGAGGTGGCAACAGCTCCTGGTGCTGCAATGCTCAGGTCTCACTCAGAAGGACCCCAGGGAGGTGAGGAGAGCACTTCACCACCATCTACAAACTGCTGCATCAGTAAACCCTGCCCTTGGTGGATTTCCAGTGGAGACTGTGGTCAGGTAGGCACTGAATGCAAAGAGAGGATGAGAAGAAGAAATTATTTAATTAACTGTACAACAATGCCTAAAGCCTGGGTAATAAACAAGAGGAAATAGAATTAGTCATTTATGAGCACTAATTTGACCTAGCTGCTATTACTGAACCTCGTAGAAAGATCTGCATGACTGAATGTTTAAATCAATGTTTATAATCTACTTAGATAGGGCCTAGATCTTGGAAGAAAATGAGGAGTTGAAAAAATATATTTACCTATAAACAAGTCACTGATAATTTAAAAAAAAAAAACAAAAAAAATAAAAGGTGTCCTGAATGTTTCCTACTTGATGACCTGGATAAAGCAGCAAGATGGCTTATTAGCTGTCATTCCCTCCTATCCTGCTGGAAACCAGGGTGACTAATACAAAAATGGGTTATTTATGAGGTGTAGAATGAAGAGACAATCTAACCTCAGGTCTCCCTCACAAGAGGTCATTTCTAAACCCTTTTAGAACTGCTAAATATCCGTGCTGCAAATATGTCAAGGTGGCAGAGATGTCACCAGGCTGGGGAAAAGCTCAACCAAGAGAATCTTGACAACAATGCAACAACCATAGGTACAATTAATTATAAGTCAATCGCGCTTGTTACAGGCAGCAATCCCAAACTATCTAAACTAGTGAAGATACAAACTTGGGGCTCTGAGAAGCTCTCAGCTTTCTGTCACTGTTATGGACAGTTCAGTTTGAGTGAAAACGTCTCACTCACCAAACGTGACTGGGACTCGTTTATGAACAACCTGCTGAAAGCTGCGGATGCCACAACCCAACAGCCACGAGGAGAGATGGTACTGGTCAAATAACTGATCTACACTGGCTAACTGCAGGAACCTAATAAACCTTCCAAAGGCACTGTAATTCTCTGAGGCCAGTTAATAACTATGCTGTCTTTTGGTAGGTCCCAGTGGTGTCCCAAATCTCTGTTGATATAAAACAACCAAGTTTTTCGTTAGGTTTAGGCCACACCTGTTATTTGCTGCTGTATCTTGTTCCTTTCCCAAGTACACTCTGGATATAAGGATCTAACAAGCCGAGGGGATGATACCGCTGGTGTTAAAAGATCCTCCAGAAAGCTAAACCCAAGTCCTTGTGTAATGATACAGAGACAGTGCTCTCTGCTGAACATCTTGGAGAGCAAGGACTGGGAAACATCATCCACTGACCTTCTACCACGCATGGCATGCCATGACCTTGGCCTCGTTTTTAACCTCTTCCATGCCATGCCTTGATGCCAGCCCTGCAGGGTTATGCCAGTTGAAGCTTCAGTGATTATTTTAAAGTGACAGATGGAGTGTCAAAGCAAACAGCATCTGTCCGAAGGGCCCCAGTAGATGAAGCTTCACAGAGTACCTCCTGAACATCTGCAGTAATTAAATGCTTAAGCTGGACAAGATTTAATTTTGTGGGCTGGGTTGAATCAGATATAGTTCACTGCACAGGGGCTCTTGATCTGCTCTGCAGCACCTAGAAAATAGTTTTGCTTCTCTCTAAGCCCTCTTCACCTTGAACTTCAGAATTATGGCAGCTTGTTTGTTAAAAAAATAGGCGTTTAATGAGTAAATACACAATTTGGCATCCAACAAAGTTGTTTCCCATGTCTAAAAGGAGACCACCATCAGAAAAAACACGAAGAAAATGAGAAGCAGGAGAGGCCAGAAACTTATCCAAGCGGGAGACATCGGAGTTTGATATCCCAGTGCAGGGATGAAGAACATTCCCTTCCCTCCCATCAAAGGGAGGCAAAGCCTCACAAGTCAGTATCAAAGACACAACAGAGATCATTTCATTTGCTCCCATTTACACACCCCTGAGGTATCCACCATTCATTCCTTCCTACCTCTAGCATCCCCAGCAGCTTGAATTGACGTGCCTTGTAGTTTGACCCTCTCATTTTAGAAGTACAAGGAATACCTAATTTGGGAGAATAGTGATGAAGCTATTGATTTAAAAGAGAACTTGTACCCAGTAAAAGCCAAAAAAAGCAGTTGCAGAGTCAAGCCAAGCATTCAGGAAGCAGATAGGTCTATGGAGAGGAGATACCACTTCCTAAAACGTGATGGCTGTCAGACTGATATATCAAGCCTAGCTGTAGTATCATGGACCTTACTGTTCCACAGTGACTGACTGAGCCACAGTTCCCTGGCTACAGAAAAAACACATTGATATGTCCTTTCCAAGACAGAAATGGGCAAGGAAACAAAACCCCTTCGTACTGCATGGCAGGGAAATGTTATTGCAGAGGGACAATTTTCTCAGAGTCCCAGATATCTGGCAACCCTGATTGTTCTAAACAGGGAACAACTCATATGACAAATGTTCAGCCTTCAGCACTTACTCCTCAGAGTGCAAGGTTCTCATATGGAGGTTACCATATAATGCTGGATCAGGGTAAGCTATTACCTTGCATTCCTGATAGGGGTTTTACGTAGGTGTTCATGTTCATTGTTTAACTCTCCATAGCTTATATTATTTTCTTCTATCTATCTAATCTAGCGTGTTTCTCAGGCACCTGTCACTTTGGGATCCTTTTTCTAGGAGTAGTAATATATTCCCTGCACACTGGACAGATGCACCAGTTACCTGCCAGCACTGGTTTGCTCCTTCTCATTCTGCTGGGGAACCCAAAAGAGATGCCCCTTTGATTTCATCCTTTGCCAAAAACTGAGGATATTCGCCTGGGAATCTCACATATTGAGAAATACAGTCTTGCTCCCTCTTCTTACTCAATGCATTTCCTTTCCCAGCTACAGAGCAAAAGTCTGCAGGTCACACCAGAAGAGGGAAATTCATTATTTTTTCTTTGTCAAATGTGAGGGTGAGTAGGAAATTAACTGAAGCGACGGAAATGCTGATCTCATTCTAAATCGTGAATTACATATAATTCTCTGTTGGTGTTTGTTCTTTGCTCACTAAACCTAACTATTCACACATTTGGTTGTGCAACTTCAGAGCCAAAAATCATGGAATCATAGAATGGCTTGGGTTGGAAGGGGCCTTAAAGATCAGCCAGTTCCAGCCCCCCTGCCCTGGGCAGGGACACCTTCCACTAGAGCAAGTTGCTCAGAGCTCCATCCAGCCTGGCCTTGAACACTTCATCATTGTCATCAGGGGCTGCAACTGGAGAATGGGCAGAACATGAACGAATGATTGGAGTCCAGGCTGGTGTGTGCCAGCCAATCACACTGGGATATAATCATCCAGTATTGTCCTTGTGATGCAAAAGTGGGATGATGCTTCGAAACACCCAGTGAGTGCTCTCTCCTGGATCTGACTCACAGGGACCCACAATGTCATGGCCAGCTCAAGTTTGTCTTAACTGCGAAATTAAAAGCTTTTTATTTTGGACACAGTTTGCATAATTCTGCACTTCGAAAGATTATCAGGAGAGACTTCTCCATGTGGCAAACCCCAGGCACACTTTATGGAAGGCCTAAACCCTCTCATCAAATCCTGCACTGAATACCACTTTGGACAGTCAGAAAAACTCAGGAAGAAAGGAAAGAGATAAAAGAAAAAGGCTGTGAGAAGGAAGGGAAACTCACAACAGGCCTAATATGTGACTGGGGGATGGGGAAAGAGAAGACAAAATAAAGGCCATGTCAAATGACTCTGCTTTCCCCTCTATTTCATTTCAAGAGAAGATTAGGTTACTACAGTTCAACAGGACTCAGTTTGCTTATTGCTTTGGGCATTAAGAACTTAATGCAAAAGTAATGAAGTTAAACCTGTGGCATAGATAATGGTCATTAGCAGCCTTCTTTCCCTGTCGTAAACCTGACCCTTGTTAACTCCCGTTTTATCTTTCTATGCAGATGATTCTGAATGGGGCAGGAAGTATTCTCTATTCTGGCCAATTTGGGAAAAGCATCAGCTAGCGGGTATGCACTGATATTTCCAAAACTGAAGCCCCTTTCCCACACATTACAGCTCAGGTTGTATTTTGAACTAAAGGGAAACACTGGGAAAAAAAGATCAATCTGGGAGCCATTGACAGAAAAAGCACAACTTGTAGTAAGGCTGAGACTTCCAGAAGTCAGTTGGGATCAAAATCTCCGAAGAGAAGGATGTTAGAGAAAAGACAAAGATTAAAAAGTTTTAGCGAGAAACAAAGCCCGTTTACTGCTTAACCCCTTTAATTTCTGTCCCCCACCTCCCAGATAATGGAGCTCGTTCCCTGCTCATTAATTAAGCTCTTTTAGAGTTTATTGACTGAGGGCAAGATTGCCACTTCAAACAGATCCTTGAGAGCTGCTGAGTGTTTCTGTGCCACTGTTCTGACAAAGGGAGTTCTGTTACCCAGCTCTGTCAAGGAACATCTTCCCTTGATGAGACTCAAATATTCTTTCACCTGGGACCCAAAAGGAGCATCATTTTAGCCAAAACAAACCCATTGTTCATGACTGCATGGGGAAAACTCTGTCTCATACCCCAGGTCCGAAAAGATGCTCTAGTTCTTCAGCTTTTAGAAGCAAAATGTTGACTACTAGCTTTTTTATATATTTGCCTAATAATGGTCAGGCTTTTTTTCCCCTGGGAATTATGGGGTACATGAAGAAACCGAATTTACAAATTGAAGTGACTATGGCATTCTAACTACAAATAAAGAAGGGCTGTATAGCAACACTGACCTTAATGATAAATTAATCAACGTTGAGGTTTCATCACCAGGTGAATCCAAATGTACCCAAAAGGCAGCAATAGAGTCCTCAAGCAAATTGCAAAATTGCATTCCCTTCAAAGGATCATCTAGCCTTCAAAGTGAAAATGCTTAATAATAGCATCAGTCATCACAAGAGTTACACCTATATTTGAGTAACAGGGAGTGGATTAGTCACCACTTGGTGAGCAAAAAAAAAATTAATTTCTGAGTTATAGTCCCAGAGAATTATCTGTTTTCCTGTAAATTCACTAGGAGAGAGGAAAACCACAGACAGAATTACCCCAAGCTGAGATTTTAGTATTTCATGCTGAAATGGGGTCTGTACAGGACATTGCTGAATAGACAGATAAAACAGTCAAATTTTAAGGTGTAGAAGCCAATATGACTGCTTGAATCATCTCCCAATCTCCTGTTCAGCTTCTCATCCACTGTATTTACACAGACATATGCGATTTTGTTGCCAGCTGGTGATTTGGCAATAAAATGAAATCTGAGCCTAATGTGCCTAGAAGATTTGTTTGGAAAAAAATAAACCCAAGATAAAAAAAACCAAACTAAGTAGTACTTGTTTATAGAAACATTACGGTACCTTTGATCCTTTCTTCTGTTCTGCTTCAATATGCTTGAGTAAAAAGAAAATACGCTGTAAATTTCAGAGAGCAGCATGGGGGCTCCCATGTTTGTGTTGCAAAGACAGACTGAAGCCTTTAATCAAGACAAACTCCTGTAGGGCAAATTTCCCAATGCGGCATTAGCGTGCTGGTGTTGCTAGGTGGATCCCCACCCAACCGCTCTGCAGCCCTTGGAGCTGGGCTGACCCACTTCTGTGGCAGGGCAGCCCTGCAGAATCACTTGGGAAGGAGAGGAGGCAAGAAGGTGACACACAAGGAATGAAGACACAAGCTAATAAACACATAAATAGCTGGAATAATACTGCAGGACGCTTGAGGCTGAAGACACCGAACTAGAAGCAGCAAAGCAGAGGTACAGATACTATATAGGATCCATCAGAAGAATGTTTCCCATACCCACGACCCTTAATAAAAACTCTAAGTCCCTTGTCCTTTTCTATACATCCATGTGTCAGACAATTATGTACACACTGCTCTTAAAATGGGATCTTTATTGTATCTCACTTCAAAGCCTGACTGCACTCGGACAGATGCTCATGCAATAAGCACAGGGGGAGGAACATGTCTTATGCAAGTCTGAGGTTATAACACCTAAAAATACTGGATACTTTCATATATGAAATTTTTGTAATAATTGCACTTAAAAGTTAGATGTGCCAATGTACCCTCAAGATCTAGTAGGACACTACGTTCCTAATCTAGATTTTTTCATAGGTTTACTGTTTCCAAAAGAAAACCAAGGGCCTTTCAAATGACTGTGTGAAGTGCATAGGGTTTGTAGTATCACGCTGTGCTATGAACTGAAGTACACTGAGAATTACAGTACAGTGTTCAAATAAAAAAAAAATTAAAAATACAAGAGCATTTCCTTTAAAACTCCTGTTTTCAAGCAGTGTAATATATTCCTTTCTGACCAAAATCTGGTCCCTTTTCTCAGAACAGCTGTGAATATACCCAGTGGACTCTGAATTCTCTGTGATCAGATAAATACCTACAGTTAGAATCTCCTAGCAAAGACAAATCAGAAAGAACTTTGAAATGGCCAAGGGAAAGCATCATTTGCCTCCGCAAGGATCCTGTGCCTCACTGACAAAAGCAAATTAATTTTTAAAGAGAAGTTAAAAATCATTACCCAAGCCTTGAATCATGGAAAGCGAGCAGCTGTGCTGTAACCCAGCACCCCTGTACCAGGAGCCCTGGAGGGACACGTGGGGGAATGTGCACTCTTGAGGCTACTGCAGTAGGAAAGGGATTAATTTAGCTGCCTCCTCACATCAACATGTTGGAGATGGTGTCAGGAAATCCCACAGAGGCACCTGATGTATCTGTGTGGGTAATTTTGAAGTCATCTCCACCGTTCCACATTTCTGCTAAGTCAAGCCTTTGAGTGCAGATGGTGCTCCACGGAGATGTGGACTGATTAATGTCCTCTCAGTCAAGGGGCCACAGGGCAGGAGAGGCTGATTGCCATCAGTTTAGAGGGAACAGACAAGTGAAGGCCATCTGCAGCTCCCTACAGCCATCCTAAGAGAGCAGGAGCTGAAAGGTAACTTCCCCATCCATGTGGAGTTTTATGCCTGCTGAGAACTTCCCTCAGCCAAATGTCCGGGCTCCCCATGCTGCAGTGATTTGTGCAGCCTTCTCTATCTTTGAAACACGAGCAAGTTATTGTTGGCATACAAAGCAGCTGGCAAAGTGTCATCCCATGATTCAGCAAATCAAGAAGAAAGAATAATGAATCATTGTGCGAAAAGGTTGTGCAACAGGGACTGAAAGAGGCCATATAAAAGCACTGTTGCATTGGAATGGAAATGGCTTTTTCATGGAAGATACCCATCTGCCAAAAAAAACGTATAACTAATGGTTTATGAGCAAAAGATCCAGAGGCAGATAGAAGCACCAGGGCCCACTGTGACACAGACTCATGAGGAGATACTTTGGTTTGCCAGGATAATTTGCTTACAGTTGTAACATCTGGTACAGAAGGTTTTGAAAGAGATTCATGAATTGGAGAGAGGAGAAAAGATGTCCTGCCTCGGATTTAAACTGCACTGTGAATTGGAGATAATCCATTGGAGTCAATGGAGATAACCTGGCACAAAACCATCCTCAATGCAAGCAGAACCAGAGCCAGAGTGTGTCAATGTGCAGAGTTTTACTGTCTGTCTTTATCCAGCCCATGGGAAAGCTGGCAATACATCAGGCTGCCTCTGCGGTTTCCATGTACAAATGTCTTTTCACCCCTATGGCACTGTTCAGCAGCCCCCATTCCCATTAACTCTTCCCTGAATGTTCTGATAGGGTCAGACTCTGGCATAATAGAGGATGCCAACACTGCACCCCATGCCTTTTGTCTGTTATTGCCTCTCCATATCCCTTGGGAATGGTTCTCCTGTTTGCTAACTGGTTATCATGAGCTGGTCTCCAGCAGAAGAATAACCTCACACCTTTCTTCCCAGCCTTAGCCCCCTGCTGGCAAAAATCAAGTGTCATTCCTTGATGAAAGGCTCTAAAAGACTCTTCTCTTTTAAGATTTAAAAAAAACCACCCAGCCTTTAAAAACCCAGCTCAGTGGGGTCTTTTTTGTTGAAAGAGCTGATATCCTCAGAAAAGAAAGCTCTTATCTCAGGATTTGTTCAGCTTACCTTAGATTCATGGACTACTACTAAGAAATCTGCCAAACACGTCTAAGAAAAGCAAGTTCACACATCCCATGTGGTTGTTCCTTTGAGTGGCACTCCTAAAGGGGGGCAGTGCTGCCCGTGAGTAAAAATTTGGAAAAAACTGAAAGGGCTTTCCTTGTAACTCCTGACTGTGACCTGATGCTGTACAGCCACCAGCAGAACGCTCTGTCCTGGTCTTGAGGACGAGCCCTTCCCACACTGGCAGCTGTGCCAGATCCAGTCTGGCACCAGCAAATCTTTTTGCTGAACAGCCGCTGGGCTGTCTCACACTGACCCTGGCCAGACTACCCATGATCAGCCAAAGGGAAAAAGCTCTTCAAATCATTAACAGCATCCCTCTGCATCCTTCAGGCTCCCAGTCCCCATCCTCTCCTTCTTCCAACTTAGATAATTGGTTTCAGTGCCCTGTTTACCTGCCATTTTCCCTGCCTGGGCTCCCTCTTTGCTGTTGCTTCCTCTCTGCTTCCTTGCCCAAAGACCTGTTTTGTCACCACTTTTCAGACTCTTATTTCCCTTTTATTTCTCTTGACTGCCTCAGATGTTATTAACTCTGTTAATAAAGATGGGAGACACGGGCAGCGAGGGAGATAATAATAGAAATAATATAAATAGATCAAACTTTCACCCTACACACTTCAAATTATGGGAACCTAAAAGCAAGGCAGTAGTTAAGGGCCTCAGCCACTTGTATTGGCAAACCCGTCTTTCATAAGCACGCAATTTAGATTTAATAATATGCTTAATGAATGGTAATTAAAAACAAATTGCAATTAAAACACTATTTAATGAGGTTTAACAGTGATGTGATAGATATGTATCTATCACCAAGTTCAACTTCAATAAATATTTTCTTAATAACAAACTGGCATTTAATTAGTATGGGAAAAATGTTCCTGTTAAATCTAAATTAAATTAAAATATACTTAGGGCACTTACCCACTTAATAGTATGTGTTAATGAAAAATATTTAAAAGGCTTTTTCTTTCTTTTTTTTGTATAAGGGTGATGGTTACAAGAATTAAATCAAAGGAATTTAACTGATTGCAGCATGTGAAGTCATGATCCAGCCCTAGACACAAACACTTTGTTGATTTAAGGGTTTCCTAATGCACAGTAACTATGCTAGGACACATGGAAATGAGCAAACACCCTGGCTACAATTTGAGTCTTCGACTAAGATTTAACAAATGTGACATTTTACAAAGTCACACTCAAAATTCCCACCACACCTTCCCACTAACCTTTCCACGTCATTTTATGATCCCATTATCATAAATATCTGAGCACCTGCCAAAAATTTTCAAATAGAAATAAAGTGTTTTCTTTCTTCCTGCAGATATAAAGTTTAAATATTTCATAGCTCATTATTTGTTTAGTGGGAGAGGGCAGGAGAAGAAGTTTAGTACTTTGAGCTTAGCATATGTCAACTATTTTTGTTTGAAACTGAGGTTTGTGAAATCTTTATTTCTCATAAAAGGTATTTAAGTAGCTTAAACCCTGATCCTATCTGTCTCCGGTGCTCCCAAGACTCCTTATAGTGGCTGATACTTTAATTGCTCCAGCACTCATTATGACTTGGACTAAATTCAAATAGAACATTTTATAGGGAAAAAGAGCTTTTAGGAGAGCACAACATTTTTTTGAAGAAAACATGGATCCTTAATACAGTCAGTGTTTTTGATCAACTGCCTGGAACCAGGAACGACTGTGGAAACACAAAATAAAATCTGAACTAGTATTTTATAATTATTTTTTTGAATTATTCTTTACTGAGTATTTCAGTACAGAAACTGGGGAAAACCCCAAACAAAATGTTTTCCCCATAGAATGACCAGGACTCCTGTGTCTTCACAGAGCTACCACAAGGGGCCTGGCTCACAAGAAGGACTCAACAGTACAGCAGAGTTAAAATATCAATACAAACGGTTCCCTAAGGCAAAAAAAAGACTTTTCAATCTTCCACTTTGCAGATATTTTGTACATAATGATGCTGCTTTATGGCAACAGATGGTGCATGTACAGGTGTGTTTCCCATTACCACTGACAGTGTAACATACCTATTTGCAGGCAGAAGCAGGCACAATATTAAATGTAATTTAAATAAAAGAAGGAAAATGCATTGGGACAATATTTGCCATGAGTTCACTATAACTTCCTTTTCTTCTTTTCAAGTGGAAAAGGCTTACAGGAACTAGATATTAGAGATACAATTTTAGCCCTCAGCTCTGTTCCTCTTGAAGACAACATCAAGAACAGGAGATGATAATCATAAACCTGGTCCCTCTGGACAGCTTCCTGCTTAATCCCACCAGCAGCTGCTTGGCTCAAGCCTCTTCTTTTTCCTTACATATCACAAGTACACTAGAATGAGGAGCACCAGTTTTAAATTTCAGTTATTTTCTGTGGGACTGAGAGTGTCAGTCTTGGTTTCAAGTGATTGGTCCCATGCTGCATAGTCCTATTTTAAAAAGCAAAAGAACCAGCCAAAAAAAATAAGGAACAGATAAGCAATGTGAGAATGAGTTACTAAATATAGAATATAATAGTATGCCACACATAAACAGAGAGAAATAATGTACGTACCCAGCCAACCCATGATTGGTCCTGAAAGCTTGGAAATATTGGTGCAGAATGTGAAGGATGTTTTCCTGGCATGTTGCAGCTTCAGATATGATGCAGATACCACTTAGCATTAAACACTGCTCCTACAATTCCAGTTTTCAAGCATTTGACAATTCCCTGCTAAATGTGACATCCTGGATGAAACAAATGACTTGATTAAGGACTTATTAACATTGAAACAGAACTGACTTCATGAATGATGACAGGTCCTACGGTACGTGTCACACTGCATCAGAGCTGAAGGCAAAGATACTGTCCTTCCTTCAGAAAAATGCAACTATTTTTGTTAGGGAAATACCCATTCCACAGCAGTAGGCACAGAGGGAGCCTGGTTCCAGCAGGCAGGACAAATTCACATCCAGATTTCAGTCCAGTGTCTCCTAGGGCACAGTGGTGGCTGTCACACACCTTGCCACACTCCTGCTTGGATGGAACAAAAACCATCTAAATTGAATAAAAATCTGGGCACCCTACAAAATGAATAGTTCACAGAATCACAGAATTGTTAGGGTTGGAAGGGACCTCTGGAGATCAGCCAGTCAAACCCCCATGCCAAGGCAGACTCACCAGGTTACACAGGAAAGTGTGTCCAGGTGGGTTAAACTGTTGTGCTTGGAAGAAGAAAATTTTCCTCCACTTTCTCCTTTCTCAGAAGGCAGAAAGACCCAACAGGGGCATTGGAGAAATGATTTATGATATGGACTATTCTGTAATGGTGGGAATGCCTCAGCATTACACCAAGTTTTGATGGTCAATGTCCTGCTGCAATAAAACCCAGAGCCCAGTGTCACCTGTCCCCAGACATTCCACGACAGACATTCAATCCCCAAACTGAGGGATTGGCCTCTGAAAGGTCTGAGGGAAATCCATGAGGTTTTGGCTATGTTGCAGCAACTATGATGGCTCAGACGAAACTGGAAGTCAATCAGATTTGTCTTCCTAATCACTTGGCGGCTTTCAAACATTCCACTTGAGACAGCAGGAAAGAAAAAGGAGATGGGAAGCACAGACTCAGAAGCTCTGAGGACTAATTTGTTTAGGGCTGGCAGGACTGTGACCAACGTGCTGGTCGCTGTCAGCCAGCAGAGCTGCTGCTCATCCCGAGGGGAGAGCCAGCTAACATTCCTGATGCCACCAAATATCTAAACAGTCAGGAACCACCCCTCCTCCCTCAAGCAGTTCCCACCAAAAATGGCAGTGAGATGCTGATAAGATGGTGCTTTAACACCCTCAGCTTGTGGCCAGCAGTCTGGCATCTCCGGTGATGCTCAGCTAGGGCTGAGACAAACAGGAGGCCCATGCCAAGATGCTTTGCAGTCAGTGGCCTGGTGCCAGAGTGTCATTTTTCACAGAAGGGACACAATACCAGGCAATCTGGCTGAGAATGAATAAAAATGTCATCTGTGTTCGCTCCATTTCAAGGCCTCACGCAGTATTGTTCTCCTCATGTGCAATGAAATTCCAATTGATCCAGGAGACAGATCAAAAGATGCTTCTCAGGGACCTATTGGTCAGTATTCCAACCTTGACAAGGAACTCACATCAAACCATTACGTTTTATAGCAGTGATTAAAAAGGGTTCATTTTTTTTCATGAGCTGGGGCTGGTTTATTTTTTGCCTACTGGGAATTTGTCTCTTCTTTCACCCAGCAAAAAGGCACAAGACTGAGACAATGAGACAGCATGGAAAAGAAATACACTTAGCAGAAATAGCAAACCACCAGATTTGCACATTGCTGGAGATACAAAAGGAAAGATGATTGAGAAAAGGCTGCAAAGCCAAAAAAGCACTGACAAGATTTATCTGCCATCTGCGAGAAAGAAAGGAGCAAACAGAAATAAACACATGCGTGAGAAGGCAAAAGGAATGAACAGGGGTTTATTATCGTGGGGGACCTTTCAGTGACTGAACTTGAAAGACTTTGCTGAAACAGAGACATGGTTTTTGAAAGAGTTTGTGTAATTTCTGTCCTCAGTGGCTGTATATGCACAGTGAGACAGCCTCATCTTGGGCCCTATCCCAGGAAAAGCATGTGAGAGGTACCCAAGGAGCACAAACATCATGGCTAGTTTTGATGTGTTTCCCTAGAGAGAGGTCTCCGTGTTTTTCTGGCCCTTTGTACATCATCTGCACGTCCTGGGAGGACAAAGTTGGGATAGTCAATTGTGCAAGGTAAAGAAGATCTTTTAGTTTTTTAATCTGGTTAGACTGAATTCACCACTTCTTGAGAGTTGTTCAGCCTCCTCGTCTCCTAAAGACAGCCACGGATATCGGAGGTACTGAGTAACACGCAGAAAATCCCTGACAAATGGGCTGTGCCAGCTGGTACTAATGGGAAACAGTAGCAGGGAGCTGGGAAAAGGGTAAAGCTCCCTTTGCCATCTCAGTGCATTCCTGCCAACAGCTCCTGATACGATCTGATTCTAAACACACCCCTCAAGACTAGATTTTCATGCTTGGAGAGAGATGAGGAACAGCTGACAAGTCTCTGTGAGCCATCATAATGAAGAAACTGTAAAATAACAGATACAGCAAAACAGAAGCTGGCAGCAGAGGAGAGCATGCACTCTTCACCCATTCCTGAGCAGGGAACAGAAGTGATGGATATTTAAAATATGGAACTTTTCTCATTTTCCCATGACAGGGTTCTCCATCCTCAGTAGTGAGTTGAACACGAGCAATAAAAACTGTGTCTCAAAAAAAAATTAAAAAAATATATTTCAGAGAATCCCAAAGAAGAGCTTTGTGTTTTCAAATCTGAAGAATGACCCAAAGTATCTATGCTCCATGAGCCAACCCTGAACATGGCTTGATAACCCCTGACTTCAAAAAAGTCACCACTAGAGATTGTCCCACCTTCCACAGCCACTAGGATTCTCATCCTAGTCCATGTGAATGGAACTGCAGGGAAGATATCCCAGCCATAGCTATATTCAGTACCAGCTTGCTCTGTGGCCTGAAGATTTACCTGGCTGCAGCTTGGGAGGGGAGCAGCACAACAGCAGAGCTGGGTTCAGCATCCAAGGTGCACTGCACAAGCCGTACATGTGATACATCACTTAAACAGGGGCTGCAGGAAGAAGTTACCATAAAGTTTCCATTCCAAAGCACTAAAATCTTACATTTGCTTATTAAATTTCAGCTGGGGCCCCAGGCAATTGAACAGAACACCAGTCTAGCTACTGCGTTTTGCTTTGCTTACCGCTACTGACATGCAGCCGTAACTCACAGCGAGAAATCACAAAGCATGGGAGACTCTAATCTTGGCTAACCATCCCTTCCACCTCTGGCTGCCAGGGTAAAGCTGAAGGCACATTTCAGGTTTGGTTGTTACTCAGTGTTTTTTTGCCTTTCTTTCCTTTTCAGAGCGTTATGGGAGTGTGGAACAAAAGAAGAATGGCATATCCTCTGGTTAAGAGCCCCTGACTCGAAGGCCAGTGGAGACAATGGCAGGATTCTCATGTGTTTTGTAGGCATTTAAGAATAACCCAAGGAGACCAGCTGGAAAGCCACTGCTCCCAGGGACCTTCTGGGGATCTCTGCTCCCCCCTGCTCTCAAATAGTTGCAAATACAGAGGGGTGGAAGGACCAAGCCCAGAGAAATCCCCCAGCAGCCTGAAGCTCAGATTGGCAGCATCTCTGAGTTGTGCAATGCGAGGAGCCAGGTGCTACTTTGGGGCTCTGCTCCTCTGTGAATGCTGCAAAGTGGGGGCTGAGGTGATAAAACCTGTTGCAGCCGTGGTTCCTACTCTTTGACAATTATTTTAATGGTAAAGACTTTGAGGCCCTGACTCTTTCTCTTGTGGTGTTTCTATAATGCTCAGCAGAGCAAGGAAGGATGAATTTTCTGTAAAGTTCTATAGAAATCTGATTCCCCATAAGCTAGGCTTCAGGGGTTCAAGGAATTGCACTAAGTGCTCAAAACCTGTCGAGTCTCAGAACATCCTGAAATTGGCTTGAAAATTCTGAAACATTATTAAGAAATATAGAAGATTTTTTATGTCCTTTTCGATTTTGGAGCCTAGGACGTAACAACCACATTGTGTTTTAAGCTCTTCCAGCACACCATAAGGACTAGAAACGTGTGAGTTTGCACCTCTCTAGAGAAGCAATGTGCTGGGGTATATTTTTGGTATAACAAAAGCAAGAGTTCAAAGAAATAGCACAATTAAAACTACTCAGGCTTTAGGAAAACCCCCTGCACTTCTGGAAAGGTTCACAGTAAGATTCACAGTGATGCCACCAGGCTGGGTACGTCCATACTCCTCCTCCAAAGCCAAGTCTTCACTCACAGCTGTGGATCTCCTTCCCTCGGGTAGCACAAGAGTAAAGGGGGTTAAGCATTAGGAAGGAGAGACCAACAACTTCGTAAACTATGTAATAGGCAATCAGGGCAGTAAAACCACTCAGCTGCTGCTGCAACCCCCCTGAATTATGCTGGATAATTAATATATTAGCAATTCTTCTGTATTTGCTAATCCCAAAGGTTTGTTCCATGGTCAAACCCAGAAACAGCCCGGCTCAAACAAACAACAGGAGCAGCACATGCTGGAATTGAGCAGCAGTAGAGCAAAGAGCTACAGCACGTGCTCAACCCTGCTGCAGAGATTCACACACACTCAGAAAGTTAAGCTTGGGGTTAAATACTTTACTGGATTGAGACCAGCTGAATTCTGTAGCTCATTTATTGTTATCATTACTACGATCATCATTACTACTGAGCAGGGAACAGTCCATCTTAGAGCTGGCTAATCTTCTTCAAAATAAGCTTTTCAAGCAATTTATCCAGAATATAGTGGCATTTACGCTTCTCAAGCTAATGATTCAAAAGGGCAAGACCAGTGACTATCTGATTTGTTATGACAAAGCTGAGCAGGTCTAATAACTCCTCTGGTTTTGATAATCTGCAGCACCTTAAAAACTCCAAATGATGGAGCAGAACGTGCAACAAGTAAACACTGGCAGGAATATTTGGTTATGCAGAGCAGAAGAAGGAGGGGAGTTTAGGCATTCCTATCTTGTTTGTTTTCAAACACAATGTTCCTGCTGTAAAGAGATGGTTAAGAGCAGATGTTGACATTCAAAACCCTTTTTCTTATTTAAAGTACTAATACTGAATAATATTACAAGAGATGAGAGGATAGTGCCCCTCTAGAGAGATTTATCCTTTTTTAAAAGCGACAGGCATTTCAGATGCTCAGGAACTGTGACTGTAACACATCTGTATTTTTATTTAATTACCCTTTTCCTAAATGAGGTTACAGCATGGCATGTGGTGTCTTTCAAACCAGACACCTGTAGTCAGAATTAGAAACTTCACAGCTACCTCCCCTTAAGTTCCCAGGGGTTGGAGAGGTGGTGGGGAATTGTTCAGCTCAGACAGGGGGAAAGCTGGCAACCTCATCAGCAGCGTTATCAAGGCCTCTGCAGATCTGAATAGCTTTCCTGTCTGCATATTTTTATATGTATGTATACGTATTTATTTATTCATTTTATTTTAAGGCTAGTTCCAGCAGGAAAAAGGTAATAGAACAGTGAGAATTTCCTGTGACAGTATAACCAGAAGGGGAAAAAAATAAAAAAGAAAAGCCCATTAAACAAAATAAACCCAGACAAAGACTTATGTGAAACTGAAATAAGGCTGAGGTGCCCCAGGTGTGACATGGGTCAACTGTCCTTCCTATGGCTCAGCGCTGGAAAAATGCCCAGCTTTTGTAAAAGGTCCCAAAGCCACAGGAGAAGGCTCAAGATGTTGCCTGGCCTTGGGCTACACACTTGGCTGCTGCAGAGGCAGCGACCTTTGTTCCCGACACAGGGCTGCATTATTAATTTTTTTTTTTTGGTTTTCACCAGAGTTCTTCCTTCTCACAGGAAGGAGAACTGCTTGGCAGTCGGGGTTTGCAGCCTGACATTTTGGCATCTGATTTTTTTTTCTCCCCACAGGCAAAACTCTTATGTAGAAAACGGATTTAAGCCCGTTGCTTGTTCTGGTTTCACGTGGCTGGCAGTTTCAGGAGATTCTGAGCGGGAATGCAGCTGCAGAGGGTGCTGCAAAGCCCCACCAGTGTGCATTTGTTCCTGTCCTACACAGCCCAGGGCACTGGGCACTGCATGTACAAGGTCAGGCTCCTCCAAGGAACAACTCAACAGGAAAGAAAGGGTGGAACTGGATGTTGATCAATGATATTCCCCTGCATCTTCTCACAAACAAACTCCAACTCACCTTCTGAAAGTCCCCAGCAATGATTTCTGAACAGAGTGGACAGAAGACCCAGAAGTGGAATTGCATAATGCTGATCCTACCACTTACCACCTTGCTTTTTAAGCCTTTCCCTTCATTTCAGTGGTTGATGGAGCAATGAAAGGGGCCTGTGGAAGAGGTGTGGAGTAGGGATGGGCATTCTCTCCACCACATTTTTTCCGAAGAGAGTAAAACCCACCAACTTCCTCCAGGACCAATGCTTGCTCAGTGTTGCAGGGGCAACAGCAAACTCAGGGCTATTAATACTTGCTTTTTAGATTATAATTATTTCATATTACCTCAGCACCTGTGGATTCCCTTTGAGGGGCAGTAACCCACAGCGACAGACACCACTCAAAGCCAGCACAAACAGATGGTTCTGAACCAGGGAGCCTTCACACTGAGCCAAAACCCAGCAGCTGATGTTGCAGACCAGGAGAGTCCATGGAAAGCAACTCTGCTCACACAACCATCAGAGAGCTCAGCACACCAACAGCCCCACGGCTCTGAAGGGTTTACAGCCACCTAAGAAAAACAGGTTTTCAAGAGAAACTGGGAAGAGAGTGATGCAGCTGCCTGAACAGCTCAGGGAAACGCATGAGGGTGCTTTCAGATTTTAACAGCTGGGGAACACAGAGTGGCACAGTGGGTTGATCAGAGGCCAAAACTGGCATCTTAACCACAAAACAAAACTACTGTATTGGGTGGAAAAATACTGTATTGGGTGGTCCCCTTTTTTTGGGGAAAAAAACTAAATCGATTATGTTTGATATGACCAAGAGCAGCCACTTGCAAGAGAGATGCAGCAAAGGGGTGATGAGCAGGCATGGCAAGTGATTTTCTTTTGGAGCATAAAGAATATGGGTGAACAGGGAGAGACTGGATTTGCCAGGGCCAGAATTAGCAATGCTGTAACAGTGACTGAGGAGCACAGTAATGACAGCCTGGGCAAGCACGTGAGCCAGGAGGGGGGACAGACATGGCGATATTTTACAGAGGCTACACAGAAACAAATGGCCAGAGTTCCACACTGCCTGGAGGCATGAACCTAGAGACAGGAGTCAAAGATAACATCCACGGGGCTGAGTGACAGGCAGGATCATAATACTGGCCACATTGCTTGAGAGATTGAGGGGAAAAGTCTTGTTTGAGGCATGTGGAGTGTTAGCTGATAGCTGGCCATTGTGGGGGGACAGGAACGCCACAGAAATGGGGCTCACGTGGTGTAAGCAGGTGCTCTCTGTGGCATCAGCACAGGGGTAGAAACTGAATTCGGGTTTGCAGAGAAAATTACCAAGAGACATGGAGTAGAAAATTAAAGGACAATGACCAAAAGTGAATCCCTTTAAGCCACAAAGAAACATTAGGACGTGTTCTGAACTCTGTTCTCCTTACGTAGAGCTAAGTTGCTCCCTCCTGGGAAGGCCCATCTCTAGTGCTTGGAAAAGTGCTTCCAAGAAAGTAACTGTGTTCTCCCCAGCCTCCATGCCCTCCCTTTTCAGATGAAATTAAGCAATGGAAAACAGGACAACTTTTCCAGCAAACATGGTTTTACAGCACAAGCCTCATCACTCATCCTTCTGCACTTATTATAATAAGAGTATTTTTGTTGTTTTAAATGGGGAAAACAAACAAAGGAATTCATTCTGCAACACATGCCCCTCTCCCTCACCCACAGAAACACTCCTAAAATACAAGGTTTGGAGCTTGTGGCTTGAGAACTCCCTTTCATGTCAGTACCCACAGTGAAGCCTTGGCAGAGCAAAGTGCCTGAACCAGTGCCCAGTCTCTGCTGTCACCCCAAATTTCCTCCTCCTGCCCTCTTCCTAAAAAGTGCCTCACCCTCAAAAAGTCCCCCACGGAGAAAGAAGCCCAAATTCAACTTTGGCTTTACATGAATTAAAAAGCAGAGTATTTGTCTGATCCCTCAGCCACCATCAATCAGCTCTTTCTGAGGCTGCAGGAGTCTCACTGAAGTACAAGAAGCGATTCTGAGGTCGGTGCTGGAGGCGGATGTTGCAGGTGCCAAAACAGACGTGGTGTGGTACCTGCAATTACCAACTACCTGGTGCTCCAACTCTTGCAACATTTTGGCAACAGACACTGCGTCCAGTTCCACTTCAAAGCTGCCTCTGCGCTTTCAGGATCACGGTTAAGTGCTCTCTTTAATTATTATGTGTTTCCAGTATGTTTTTAATCATCATCATTAAAGGATTGAACACAACCCACTGAGATGCAGAAGTGTAAACATGAGTAATAATTATTCCAGCCTCTTCACTGGTTTCAGGTAATGATCACGTTATATATTTAAAGCTGCTCCTTGGTTTATATGGTCTGTTTTTGGATCATGCTATCCTGGGCATTTCTAGTTAAGGCCAACTAAAGGTCAAGGTCTGTAGGGGAGGGGGAAGCCTGTTTTAAAATTATTTTAAAGGCTTTTAGCTATTTAAAGTCAATGCCTGTGACCTGTTAAGAATCAGCAAAGATGAAGACATCTGTCTTCTGCTATTCCAGAGTAAACAGATCTGCTGCAGAACTAGAAGACAACTTAAAGTTGGAATTTCAGTTTAATTTATGGTAGACACGCCACTGGAATTTCTCAGTGTAGAAACGGTGATGTTAGTTTTAATCAAGCTAACGCGGGTTAGAAGCACTCCAACACAGCAGCCCAACACTCACAGATGTGCTAATATTTGCCCTAGTCTCCAAAAAACAAGTGGGAGAGGAAGGGAAGAGCTTGTCATTAAGGCACGGCTCTGAAAGGGCCTCTAAGGCCGTCGGGCAGTTCCCGCTGACCAAGCCTCCCACGCAGTAACCGTGTCCTTCGTTGTCCTCCCCAACCCCGTCTCCCATGAGCAAAGTGTAGGGGGTACAGCTTTTCCCATTTCATTCTCTAGCTCCTGATCACTCTTTTGGCCACTCAGCTGACAAGGCCAGGCTGTGCAAAGATAAATAATCCATGCTCAGAGCTCACCCTCAGCTCGCCTGCCTGCCGTCACAGCCTTGTGCAGTCACACCAAACATCCACGTTTTCTTCTTCTGGGACTGTCCCAAATTCTACCATGTCAAATCTGACCCATCCATCCTTCAGCAGCCTCCCAAATCCTTAGGAAAGGCTTGAGGGATTAGGCACGTGAAAAGGCTGCCCAAGTGCTTTCTGATGGATGATAAATATCCGTATACATCACTTAATGCAGAGCAAGGATGAATTTTAGACAGATTAGCTGCTTTTCCTTTAAAAGTTACATAAAAGACCTCACTTTTGCCATGGATGCAAGCAGCAATGTCTGACTCTGTGTGCCTAACCCGAAGCTACAATCTTTCCTGAGCAAAACTGTTTGAATTGTTTTCAACAGGAGGCATGTTTTGCTTGGGGTTTTGTTGTTTGACTACTATCTTGTTTGTGTTTTAAAAAATATTTTTCCTTGATTTCCAGGGAAATACCAGACATGGAAAATAATTGTTGACATGGTTTTAAAACCTTGTGACTTTTTTCTTTAATTTATTTTTCTTGGTAAAATATAAAGGAACTGTCTGGGCCCTGGAAAGTTTGAAATAAATGTAATATTTGCAACATACCTTCTGAAAAATTTTTGATGACCTTCCACCAGAGCCATTCCAGTTTATCCTTGGCTCTGATGTGGAGCTCCTGGGTGACCTCGTGACACAATTTTCTGTGCCACCATTCCCTATTTGTCGAGATAATAGGAATTCTAGTCTCCAAATAAGTGATTCTTCATCAGAAAAGTGACAGTTCATCAGATTGAAGGTTACTGCAGAAATATATCAGCTTTGAATAATTACAGCGTTTGTGAGGAATATTTCTCCAGTTCAAGATGGAGATTACAGCGAAAAAAACGAACAAAAACAACTCAATCAACTTTTTCACAATAGTGATAATAAAACCCCCAAAACAGACTGTTTCAGAGGACAGCAAGGCTTTGTTTTTCACGAGCTCTCTGGCAGAAACATCAGGCCAAGCTTTGACCAGGCTCGCAAAGGTGGATTTTCACTGAAAGCGCACCAACACCACCCACCAGCCGTGCCCAAAACATCCAACATGTAAATGAAAATCATTAGGCATGGACTGCAAGCAGGCTGACTCCCCCTTCCGTGGGTGCAGTCCAAGGCATGTCCCAAACTGCTGCACAAAGCTGGCAGCGGCACAGAGAGCTCCATCCACCCCACTGCCCATCGGCCATCTGTGCCCACAGGTGGGGACGGGAAGAAAGGCGGGCTCCACCCTGTTCCCAAAGGATGGGTTCAACCTTTTCCCCCAAGTGAAAAGAGCTCAGCCAGGCTCACAGTCTTCAATTCATAAGTGTTCATCTATGAAATCGGATTCCCACCCCTCTCCACTAAGAATCTGCTATTTCAACGAAGCACAAGATGTCAGGATTTTTGCCAACATGAGCACAGCTGTCAAAATCTCATCCTTGGAAAGAATCCCAGATAGACACATGTTTTACCCCAGCCAAAATGGTCAAACTTTGCAGAGAAACATTCAGAGAGGAAAAAGGTTCCATATTGTCACTGCGATAGCTTGGGATTGCTCACAGCCAGACAACTGGGATGTGGTGTTTTAATAGCTGAACCATTAAAAGCAACAGGCATCTTGCTATTGACAGCAATAAGAACAGATTCAGTGCCTTTGGCACAAGATTATCAAAAGCAGCATTGCAGGAAAGGAAATAAGCTTGTTTGAATTTGGGAGACAACAAATAAAGAGGAAAATATGCTTGCAATTTTCTATTTCTCTAGCATGTTTTTCTGAATAGCTTCAGTGCTTTTGCCTGGTGTTTCCAAAAGAAGTATGAACACTGCTGGGTTTATGTTGCCCTTGGATTCGTGTCCTTTCAAGCCCACCTGGAAATCCAAGCCTAAGAGACTCAGCTGGAATATTTTCTGTCCAGCCTGAACAGTGCAAGAATCCCAACCCTCTGAGCAGGGGACCATCAACTTATTTCTTCTGACATGAGATGTGAGGAGAAAAAATGACCTTGCCCAGGTCACAGGTAGGGGCAGTGGCCAGGCTAGCAGGGGCCCAGCAATGCTCTGATCCTTCCTGCAAACAGGACCTGCACGTGTTGCCTTTCTTAGCATGGCCCAAGCTGTGTGCAAGCAGCCCACAGGCAAGAGGTGAATTCCTACAGCTGAAGGGGTGGGGAGGAGAGGTGGCATCAGGAACAGCAACCATTATCCTCTTTACTGGAAAACGTGTATCTGAAAGGCCAAATTTACTAGCTGTTCAAGATCTTTATGAGATTTATGAGGCTCGAGAAAAAAAAATTTACTAGAAAGACATAAAACTTCAGTGGTTTGAAATGGAAATGTTTGCAAAGGACTTGGGATCAGCTGGTTTCAATTGCAGGCCTGTCTGAGGCAGGGAGGGCTTCACTTCAGGGCTGGGGACCTCCAATCTCTCCCGACCTGACCCTCCCAAGACAGCTGGAGATTAAAGCTGACTGGGGAGCCAATGCTCCATCATCGGGAGGAGCTGTGGTACCCCAGATAAAGGAAAGACACAGATAATGGAAATGATGAGGAGCACATGGCAGAGACACTCAGGTCTTCTTGTGCAATCCAGCCCAGTCCTGCAGGCTCAGTCCTGAGCTCAAGCTAATGGTACCTGGCAAATCTAAACTGCTCCCTGATCCTGCTCCACCCCACCTCAGTGCTCTTCATCGTGCAGGGCTTAGGAAATTGCCTGGAAAGCTAAACCTGAGACATCTTTCTTCACTGACACCCTTCTGGGAGCAGTAGAGCCTGATCCCCTGCCATGCAGAGCTCCAGGGATCACGGCCAGGGACACCTGCATGGCTTGGCACTTTATCCCCAGGGCTCTCGGCGCAGCACTCGCTCCCAGCAGAGGCGTGTGGACCTCTCAGCGCCCTGCTCCTTCTCTCCCTCTGTTC
Source organism: Oreocharis arfaki (assembly GCA_013398015.1). Taxonomy (NCBI): domain Eukaryota; kingdom Metazoa; phylum Chordata; class Aves; order Passeriformes; family Paramythiidae; genus Oreocharis; species Oreocharis arfaki. The sequence continues at coordinate 579,435 of VZRR01001393.1, read as the reverse complement.
ACAGGGAAACCCCTTCCTGGTTCTGACAGAGCACCTTGCCCCAGACAGCCTCTGCCTTCAAAGAGGCAATCCCAGATTCTAAACTCCGTGAAGAAACCTTATCTCCGCACCGAATTTGACCCAGTGCAAAACAGAAACTGAATTGCCCTCCAAGCATAACAGACAGGACAACAAAACACTTGGAAAATGTTGGTTTTACCATATCAGAAGCCCAAAACCACATTACACACATCACTTAATGAGGGTAATAAGCTTTAACTTAACAGCCTCTGAGCTGAGCTCATCATCCACCTAGAGCAATCCTCCCTCCAGTGCCTTGTAGGGCACGCTGGGATTGGTTGGCCAACATTTCACACCTTTGCATTTGCCAGCATTTGTTTCTGGCTCCGAAACAAACACAAAACATGCTGAAGATTTCCAGAGGGTATCCAGGGGGGGCAGAGAGTCAGTGCAGATGCTGCTGATGAGCTTATTGCAGTGCTCACCCCACTCCTCATCTTACAGGATGCTTAATTACAACGGGCTTCTGTGGGATTCACACCTAACAGCTCACAACTGTTCTGCTGAAAGGGGCACGGGGTTCCTTCTGCCTCTCTCCTCCCTCTGAATTACCAGAGAATATTTCCCTTCCTGCTTCCTCTTGCTTTATCTGATGTCCCACAGACCAGGCGTGCAGCTGCCTGGCTCCCCTGGCTGGCAGACACTCACTGGCAATGGCCAGGCAGTTCCCAGCCCCTAATCCTTTTCACTGGGGCTGCCTTCAACCCCGTGTAATTCAACATTTGAATGCTACATTCTAATGCATAGGATAGTTCTTTAATGCAAAACCCAGAGACCACAAGGGCAGTACTGCTGTTGGTACAGGATTTCCCCAGCAGATGAGCTCACCTGCCTGAGCTCCTGCCTCCAAACAGGCTCGTGCTCAGCAGTGCCACATCACAAAATGCACCTGTCCATATTCAGTGTTGCTGGCAGAAGAGGCAGAGTTTCACATAATTCTGCTCAGACTCATTTATGTCTCAATAAGTGATTTTTGGCTCACTTTCTCTGGCTTGCCAATTACTTATAGTGCTTACTTGTGTATTGGTGCTTAGAAAATCTTCTTGATCTGTTTCAGACATCCAACTTCACAGCTTGTCCTGATAGCATCTCACAGGAGGAAAATCTGCAAATTCACCTTGCTCTGTAAAAAGACAAATTTACCTTTTAGAATGAACATCAGCTTTATCTTTGTGTGATCTCTTACCAGACAAGCATGGTTATGAGCCTTTTGTGGCCCTGAAACCAGTTTACTCGGGTAGGTTCACTGGGCGATTAGGTTTTGAAACACAGAAACAAACTTCACCATCTACTTATGGCAGAAGTTGGGAGCATCCCACAGACTGAGCCAATGCATTTTTGATCAAGATTTCTCTAGAACTGGGCAAACATACCTCCTCGAAAACATATTGCTTCAAAATCTGTACGTTTTGATAAAGAAATGCAGATTTGTGCCATCTCGGGATACACTGAGTTACGTTTCCTACCATCAGCAGCATCAAGGCAAGCTATTGTCTGGAAGGAAAGTCAGCTCTGGCTCTTACCTCCAGCTCAATGCAGGACACGAAGCATTTGCTGTTCACTCTCCAGAGATGCAGCTCAGTGCACACCAGGCTCTAGCTGTGGTCCTGCTGTAGCTCCTCCAAAAAGGTAAATGAATTGGGGGTGTTTGCCGAGGCGTTCTGTCCCCCCAGGACTCCCATTCCCTTTTCCCTGTAATTTCAAAAGGAAAGTTTGCTGTTACTAACACAGTATTACAATTAGCTAAGTCAACAGCAGTGCACTGAACTGTGAACTGCTTCTCATCACACAAATCCTAGAATTAATCAAGGTTCACTGCCTTAAGTGGCCATCCCATGGTCTGAGGTTATCACCAACTTTTTTTCCCTTTCCTCAGTAATATGGAAACATTTTTAAATTTCTTCTCCCTCCACATTTTACTGTATTCAGATTTCTTAGATAAATTCTTCACACGAACGTATTTCAGCCAGCAGGCTGCTGTCAAACTCTCCACATTGATTATTGACTGGAGCACCAGACGTGATCCATGACAGGTCCTGCACAGCTGCTCACCTGAGACACGCAGAGCTGTTCCTGTTCCTGGCTTACAAGAGCAGTATCTACACTTGAAAGGGGGTTTTCAATAATGCACAGGCAGCTACTGATTAGTGCAAATTAATTTATCTTCTTTTCCTTGAAATTCCAGAAGAAGAAAACTAATGCTGATATGGATAAAGTGGAAAAGGGATGCGACTGTGGAAGTTTTTGTCCTTAATCTCATTAATATTTCCCAGTGAAAACACTCACACTATTTTCATGGTGGTACTGTCCAGCCTAACGAAAGAGTGCAGTGTGAATTTCTAGTTTTTACTCAAATATACTTTCATTTATGTAGTTTCAACACAAAAAGGAGTGCATTATAAAGCATGTATGCATATTTATGCTTACCTGACTATAAACTATCAATAGCTTCTTTATTTTTCAAATACTGCATTCATGAACAGTGAATGATGTATTCAGCTCCATGAAAGACATTGCACTTCACATTTTTAAAAAGTTAATGCACTTTTAAAATCAAATTTAGCCTTTTTTAACTGTTCTGTATTTACCTGTGTCTTTTTCAGAGCATTGACTAAATGCCCATACTTTAACCATTTAGTTAATGAGCAAAGTTATTAGGAAGGAATTGCAATTTTCCACAAACCTGAGAAATTATGAACACTGAAATAAGAAATAAAAACAAATCAACCAACTTCAAGCCCTTTCTTAGTATTTGGCAACACAAAGATTTGTTAACATTTTCTCCAGTATTATTCTTTCTCCCTTTATCTCCATCTCAGAAGGATTTGCAGCTCAGGTCACTGCAGTATACCACGCTCCAACACGCTGTGCCTGAAATTTCCAGTAAGGCACACAGCTCTTCTTGGCTTTCCACAGGCATCAACTCCTAAGTCTTTCAGGCCTGTCCTTAAATCTCAGCCTTTAATACTGCTGGATATCACAGCACAGATATAGATTTACTACTCTAGGTCTCTTTAACCAACGGAAAATAAAGCATGACAATATGGCACTGCCACTTTGGGGCAGAGGCTGCTACAAAGGAGATGTATGGGCCCTTAAATTGATTGTTTGAGAAACACCAGGACATACAGAGAGGGAGAAAAAAAAGAAGGGAAGAGAAAGAGGGACTGATTTGTAAATGTGGACAGATCCTTCTGCAGATATTATGGGGATATCTGGTTTTACTGATCAGATATAGGTTGTCTAATCTGACTTCAAAATCATTGTTCACCCCTTGAAATACCTTGGTTGTATGAGACAAGATATGAGTCTTTAAGACGCTTGCAGGGCAAAGAGAGGAAGAGAAGGAGGGAGACAGAAAGTCAACAGATCAATAAAAGCACTTTAGGATAATGGCTCTACCTTGAGCAGAGCAGGTCTGGATTCCAGACCAGCCCAGCACTGCCAGGAAATGTGGGTTTGCTTGAGTGAAATGGTGAATTCACAGCGTCGTGGCAGAAGGTGAGGTTCTGGTTCTGCCCCATCCTGTTCCAGGGGTGCATTCCCCTTCCTGCTCATCCTTGGTTTCCCGTGGTGTTTTGAGTGTGGTCAGCAAGAACAGAATCAGGGAGCCTGTGGGCTTGCAGCTTTTTGGAAAGAAAGACAGTAAACGAAAGCATTAGGACAGAGTGCAGTGAAAAGTTGGGGCACAGGGGTGTAAGAACATTGTTTTCCCTTTCCCACCTCTATTTTTTTTTCTTGTGAGCAGTTACAAGGAGACAACAAAGAGCCTGAGTTGGGTCAGAGATTATGTTCCAGGAGTCAGTTCCAACATACTGCATCTGGGCACCACCTCCAAGAGACTTCCCAACCCAATGGAATTTTATTACAGTAAGGGCCCCATCTACTGCCAAAAATTTGCAGTGAATCAAACCACATATTAAAATATCTTTTCTTTCATTGAAAGACTTTGATTAAATAACTCCCAACCATTGCACTGCACTTTCCATCTCTCGCTGTCATCCCCACAAATGAAAGATCATCCATGAGCAGCAGCCAGCTTCACCGCGTTGCAGCAGAGCACGCTCATGACGCACAAGTCAGAAAAGGCTGCCCACAGACCAAGAAAAAAAAAGTCCTGCAAATTTTACCTTCTTACTGTACAACCTGAACTTAAAACCCTTCCATACAGCACAAAGATTTGGGTTGCTCAGGAGTTTGTAACAACACATGTGAAACCTGTAATCTTATTACTGTGGCACAGAATAAAGCGCTGGAAGCAGAAGCACTGAGACCTGAGTAGAAGAAAAAATACTTAATTCAAATGGAACAGAATATTTCTAGTAACAGAGGTGGTGGACGAACTATGGGGGGCAGGTCATGCTCAAGGCTTAATTTACACAGTTTAAGCTACTCTTGGGCTAGTGGAGTATTTTAGAAGCTATCACTATTTTGCAGGGGAACTTTTTCCCCTGATAGCTCAATAAAAAGTGTCACACAAGTGGATGGCCCTGTAGGCTGGTACCTAGAGTGTCTGCTAGGTGCCAGCACTTCTGCAGGAAGGACCTGAATTCACTGCAAGGTGCAAGAACCTGGCAGGAAGCGTGTGGTGAATTCCTGCTGCAGAACTGCCCATGCAGCCGCCCCCACACCGCCCTCCCTAAAAGAAAGCAGCAGCTCTGTTTCTCAAGACCATGTAAGGGGAGCACAATAAAATGAGGAGAAACTGTAATAAGACAAACATCAAAGATTGTTTCTCTTTAATTACCCTTTCTCAGTATCTTTGCTCATCAGCTGGAACTCCCTGTTGCTTTTTTAAAGTAAACAAAACAGTGAAGGTTTTAATACTGACCCACCTCACTTCTTGGGTCTGACTAATTGCTGAAACTAGCCATAAATTGTCCATTTGTGACACTCTGAATAGCCCCATTTATTCTGGACGGCACACATCTGTTTTTGTGCACACACACACGTGCACACTCACACAAACACACCCCTCTGCCCCACGGCAGGGCTGCCCGGGGCTGGGGACGGCCAGTGTACAGTTTCAGCCCCATATTGAGTTTTGGCTGGTGCTGAGGTCCCTGAGGCTGAAGAGAAATAAAGCTCTCAGAAGGGAAATGGCATGTAAACACGGCTCTTACGTTCCTCTGCACAGAAAATGTTCCCTTCAGACAAGGCTGGCGAAGGAATCACGTGAGGAAGATTGGGAACAAGCTGCTTGCAACGAGGTGGAGGGAGATAGTACAGAATGCATCTCTGCTTTCTCCTCTCAGAGCAAACAGAGCCAGATTCCCACCAGCCTGGACAGCCAGCGAGAGGAGAGCACAGCCAGCCAGGGGAATGAAAGGTGCTGAGCCAGGCAGTGGCTGTTCAGACCCTTGGTTCACGTTTTTGACACGAAAAAATCTCACTTTGTACATATATCAACATCCCGTAAGACTTAATGAAGAAAAGTTCTAACCAGCCAATCTAGCTTCTTTTTTTTCCCCTCTCATAAAACTGAGCAACTTGTAAGTAAGGCTTTCATCGTGGTTACTGCAACTGCTTTAGATGTAACAGTCAATAAATAGGCTATTTCATTTTAATCAGTGCTTTCTCTCGTATGCACAGGTCCCAGCTTGTAGCTCACTTAACACCTAAGCTGTTTTTTTAAAATCAAACTCCACTATTTTTCATCAACACACTGATGACAGACATGGGAGAGGGGGGGGAATTCCTCTCTGTGTGTAACACACACGTTTCTGATGAACAGCAAGGCGATGGCCTTGGCTCCTGGGCTCAGTGGCAGCCTAAGCCCTTTCCTGGGGCAGTGGTGTCTGCCTTGTCAGTGGAAAGTGGAATCTGCCTGTCTTGTCAGTGGAAAGGCAATTTGGAGCCTTTTCCCCACCTCCACTTTCTCCTCTTCCTCACTGCTCCTGCAGGAGGCAGAGCAAATGGCTGAGAAAACAAGAAGGGATCTACATGCAAGTGCAAAACTTCATGGGGAAAATGTTCACACATCTTCACACAGCCATCCGTTAACACAAAAAGGAGAATTTCTCAAGAATTCCGACAGCACAAAACATTGGAGAGCTTTTATGGGGTTTTGTCTCTTAGTTTTCAAGAGGATTTTTTTCTTTATTCCTGGTGGGAAACCTTGCGCCTTTAATTCTATAACTATAAACTAAATAATATATCAGGGTTTTTTTTTTCTGTCAGGCATGGCAATGGTACTGAGTGTATGCAAAGTTTCCACTAAAGGTTTTTGTAACTTAATTTTCCTCCAGAGATTAGAGGAAGCCAGATATTCTGTTTCTTGCTGGAACTTGGCTGGTAGCCACGCTGCGCTCCCTTTCCTTGTCATCCATCCCCAGCCCCCGGCACTGTTAATCAGATGGCTGTATCTTCCCTATATTTCTCCTGTCAAGCTATTAAGGGGATACGGAAGAGAGAAAGAGGAGAATCAGCTGAGATATAAACCAGCCCGGGTCCCAGAGTGCCTCTTCCCCTTCTCAAGGTTGAGCTTGCTGCGTTACTGCACACCCTCCTGTCAGAGCGGAGCAGAAGCGTGCTTTCCTGCCCCCGGAGTAAATGGCTGAAGATTGTTTCCCAAATGAAGAGGGAATGCAGAAATTCTTCTGCACAGAGCCATCACGGCCCTGTAAAAACACGGAACTGCAGCACAGAGAGGGAACAAAATAACAGAGGCTACAGGCTGAGGATGTTCCTCTTTGGCCACGCCGTGCCCCTGCCCGCCTGGGGGAAGAGCAGCCTTGACTGAGGCTTTATGGATGCGATGGCAGAGAGCTATCACAGCTCCCTGCGTTTTGGCAGCTTCCTTAGCTAGGGAATTCCTGGCACGTGCTCAGCGGCCAGTGGAGGTGGCTGGCTGGAGGAAAAGCTTTGTGAAGTTCACAAAGAACCCCCAGATCCAAGTCAGGTTTAGGGCTGAGAACACTGATTTTTATCGCGTCGCTCCCTCCTCCGCTGCCTTTGAAGCAGGACAGAAACGCTCAGTCCAGCACACCCCCTGTCTGTGGAGAGCTTTGCCTCCCATTGAAATGATCCATGGGGACCCCCTATCTTCACTAGGAGACAAAATGAACTCCCCACTCTGGATATCTTAGGACTTGAAAAATAGTTGGATCCCAGAATTTTTGGCTGGGTCTACCTCTCATCCTTGTACATATCAATAAATGAGAAAAAAAGACCTGGCTAACATGGCTCCCACACATCAGAAACAACCACTGTTACATGATTTTGGCCTAGGCTCTCTCTTTGTAACCAACCAGGTAAAAAATAATCAGGAATACCATGAAAATACTCTATTTTTCTAGTAATTTGAGAGGCTGTGACTGCATCAGAGACCAGGCCTTGCACTCCAGCAACACACTGTACAGATTGATTTTATTTCAGGCAGGTCCACGTTTCTGGCCAGGTCTCCGATTTTAAAAAGTACTTAGGTTTTTAAGAGACACTCAGTGAGGTGGGGGCTCACCTGAGCTCTTTTGGAAAACACAGTTTAGATGTAAAATAAGATTTACTTGGGTAATCCCTAATCTCCTTTGAAAACAGAATGTTCATGCCTAGATAAACATCTGCGGATAAGCATGATGGCACAATGGGTCACTGGACAGATTTTTTTCTAAACCTATGTTTAACAAAGAGGAAAATCACATCAACTTTCCAACAGCCAAGTTTCTTATTCAGACAAAACATTTACTCATTTCACAAAGACTCTCAGATTAAGAAATGAGATGACAACTTCTGGGTGCACCTTAATGACGTGTTTCCTTTAGCCATCCTCTCTCTGGCTATGTTTGAGCTCATTTCTTGGTTTTGGACATGCTAATAAAGTCAGTCCCTTCTCTTTGGATTTTTTTTTTGGGGGGGGGGTTGTATCTAGAAAGAGAAAACAAAGACATTTCTATAAGCAACAGAGCTAGAGAATATTTAACAGATACGCAGCTTGTGTTTCTAGATAAATGTTTGCAAAAAGTCCACGTAAAGGAGGTGAGAAGGAGCACAGGGTGTGTGTGCCTGAAGCAGCAGCACACCTCCACACCAGACATGAGAGGAGGAAAGGTGTTGCTGAGGTCCTCCCACATCCTTCTACATTCCAGAGCAGCTCAGCTTTCCTGTTCAAACTCACCTGCTTGAGCATCCTCCCCAGCCAGGCTGCCCTTGCTGCAACCTTTTGTCTTTCACTCGCCTTTCCTTCCTTTATCTCAGTTCTATAACCATTATCTCCATCAGCATAACTCCTTAAGATACACCTAGACATCATTTGGCCAATGAATGCATTTCACACAACATTAGTCATATTGTACTGTGGATAATTTTTATGATATTGCTGTGCCTCTCCTTGGTACGTTGTTACAGTTTAATTTGTACATATTCTGCTGCTGCTGTAGTGTCACTCAGCTGTAACCAGAGAGAGCATGATGGGTTTGTATCATTGCAACGAATTTTCCCTTAAAAAAAAAAAAAAGAAAAGAAAGAAAAGAGAAAGAAAGAGGGAGAGAGAGAGAGAAAAAAAGAAAGGGAAGGGAAAGGGGAAGGAAAAAAGAAAGGCTTTTTCTTAAGTTGGTATGCTTTCTAGGATTAGTGACCTGTAGACAGGCTGTCCTGCAGGGTCGGTGGAGAGCCAGATCCCAACTCTGCCCAGCAAAAAAAGGATTTAGATTCAGGGTCACATCTCAGGCCCATTACATAAATAAGTACCTGCTGCAAATTTGTGTTTTGAACCAATTTTCCACAAAGTTCAAGGGAAAGGTTTCACATCTGCAGGAATTCTTCAGACCCTGTCCAGCTACTCATCTTTACCAGATGAGCTAATACCAGTTATCTGCTTCCCCTCCAAACGGTGATGCCCACTCTGTGGTTGGAGTTTAACATTACAGATCAATTTTCAGCTCCAGGCATCAGTTTTACATTTCGATGTGCAGGGCAGCTCTGCTGAAGCCTCTCAACTGTTCTGGGTGTTCAACAGCCCATATCAGCACAGCACTGACCACACTGTTCTCAGTGCATCTGCTCAGTGAGAGAGTTTCCCATATGGAAATGTTTTGTAAAAATAAGGGATTACTTGGAAAGAGACACTGGGCTAACCCTGCTGAGCGTCTGCTTTTCTTCTTCTTAGCTCTCCAGTGTGGAACGTCACTGGTATTTTGGACAGTGACCATAAGGTCATAAGACTGAGACACAGAGACTCCCTCAGCTCTTTGTTTACCTCTGGAAGACAAAACAATTGCTAATTTCACCTAATAAACAAGAATTTTGTTTAGTTCTTTAAAAATGCTGATTTATTTTTGAAGCAGCTGAGCGTGTCCTGCATGTTTGAAGCCAGCCTGAGAGAATACATTCCCTTGAGCAGCGACATCTCACTCCTGCTACAGCCAAGCATAGTGTAAACCCTTTTCCGCACAACTAGAGCACATCCCAGGGACACCTGCACATACAGGTGGCTTCTCCAGGCAACTCTGACATCTGGGAGGCCAAGCCAGGGACCCCCCTGCTGCCTGCAGAGCCCCGTGTAGGTCCCCTGCTTTATTTCCAGTGGAGCCCAAGAAATGAGGTCAGACAGCAGAAGAGTGAAGGACTCTCCCCAATGTCTGTGACATTCTCCCACACAAGAACAAGCCCAGGCCGTGCCAAAATGAGGGTGTTAAAATGCCCATAAGCACTTGGCCCGTATAGAAGTTCCTATCATGCTTTGCCCCTGCGGATCAATCCTTTCAATTAAGGTAGCTGGGGGATATAATGATGTTTTTATTTGCAGTTACAGCTTTAAATTAGGATCAATAGAGGCAGCTACAGCCCTACCATGCCAACAGTCCTGAACAGGTTTTCAGAGAACACATTTCCAAAATAAACTCATACATTTTCTATTAAAAATATAATAAAATATCATAGGAAAAAGACTTAGACCTCAGTACAAGAGAAAGACTGGAGGAATCTTACTTGATTTTTATTTTGTTTTTAGGCATCAAGCCAGCAAGACCTCCTTCCCTAGGGTTGCTCTCCCTGTGGACTTTCTATGGTCACATCTGGAATAATGCAGGTGGGCACCAGGCCAGGTCAAAGCTGACTCTGTCAGAAGAGAAGAGGAAAATGGACATCTATTCAGCTATCATCCTGTATTTCTGATTTCTTTAGTGTAAACTTGTGCTTGATAAGAAGCTTCTGCCACAGAAAACTTTTGCTTGAGTTTTTTTGATAGAGTCTTCCAAGTAAGGACTCTGTGTAGCAAAATATGCAATGCTTTCATCTTGCACAAACTGTGATTATAAAAAACTAAAAAAGACTTTAGTAAATTGAAATTTTTACAATTTTTTTACAGAATGGAGGCTGGTTACCTTATTTTTAAGAAACCAGTCAAAAAAAAGGCATAAACTTGTATCAAATGAGAGCTCTTCCGAGAATGAAATTGCAACAAAAGAACCTATTTTTCATGAGTTTCAAATTTCGCAGCATATTTCATAGTAGTTGTACAAGTTGGGGTAATATCTGCAGTGATTTATGGAGGAGCGGCGCTGTAAGAAGACTCCCTTCTAATTATAACTGGTTATGAGGTACATCACTCATATCAGCCTGAAATTCACTTCCATCTCGAACATGAGCCTTTTTTTGCCTGTTTATTGTCACAAACTGGCCACAGAAATGCTGATAAAGCCATTACAGAAAATGTTATTAACTTAATCCCTTCCCAGTTGAGGTTCCTTCTTTCAATACAAACTTGTTTCCAGTCTTTGTTTACTCTTTTCAATGTGTCAGGCAGCAAACATTATCTCTCTTATGGCAAGTTGTGCAATGAAAGCCCTTCCTGTTCCATGGGCTCCATTAGGCAGAACGGCTGACTTTGACAGAATGTGCAAAAGAACCTATAAATCCAGTGATTCCCTCCACTTTTACAGGCAGTGTGTGCAAGGGCTTCACACGTGGAGTAGATGTTTCATCTGAATGCAAAACATGCTCAAATTTGTACTGAAAAGCACTTAGGCTTTAAAAACATGCCATAATTCTAAGGAGAAAAATGCCTGACATATCTTTTTGGCTGATTTCAAATTCATATATGTTTTAAATGATCTATAGAGCCTAAGCTGTGCATTTTATGCAACAGAATGATAATCATTCCCATTCCACCCCATCTAATCCAAGGATGGTCTTGATTTATTGGCCAGTCGTGCATAGTGCTGTGCCCCTCCCGAAATTTGTGCTGTAATTTTAATTTCTGTTGTTGCTGCTGCTGTTATCTGGATGCAGGGCTTGCCATGAAGATAGCATGGGCTTACCCTGCAAACATAATTGATGCTATCGAAGATAATGATTTAGGATATCATCCATCTCCAGCACAGCTTGCCATTATGTGACTTGTTCTTGCAGGTATCTGATTTGTATCATAGACGAGCTGGCTTGATTGCTGTTTTGCCATGGAGTAATAGTTCCCTGGTTTCCACTGACATGCTGAGTCTCCCTTGATCACTTGGGTGATCAGTCAACACACGAGTTAATTATGGGTGAAGGGGTGTCTGAAGCCCAAAGATCAAAAGATACGCACAAGGTCTTCTCCAAGTCATTATTCAACTTCTTAAGCATCAGGCAGTCAGTTCAGATCCCTGCCTCCTGCACTGTCCTTAAATAAAGTGATATAACAGTAGGAAAGCTGAATTAGAGAATGAAACATTTAATTTCTCCAGAAGAAGAGCAAAAGAAACCCATGTGGGCAAGACCGCAAGACTCCCTACGTGGGAAAGTCGGGGTACTCTCATTTACTTATCATTTAAAAAAACCCCAAACAAACATGTAAGTAATCAATGGTAGGTGTTTAGAGGTGGAAAACCCAACAGTTTGCCAAAAGATCCTCACCAGCTTCCCCAGTGAAATTTCTGAGGTTTTAACTGGCATTTCAAGGAGATGATCTCAGATGCTGTAATCACCTTTACATCCACGCACAAAGAATAGAATTGATTGGCAGAAATTAGGAGCGACTGGACAAAACCGTTAGAAGTCCTCCCAAAATGTAAAGGAAAAGTAGTTCTCAGAACTTTTCTTGTCTATTTCAACCACCCTCAAAACTCAAATGCATGCATTAATATCCCCAGAAGCTAATTGTAACTACTGCCCTGGATCAGCTCTGTGAGATTCACTCCTTTGGGCCATACCCTGCAACACTGTGGGGAAGGGGCACCACAGGCTCCCTCCTGCTTAAAGATCCTGAGAGCCAAATACAGCTTGTTGGACAAGTGTGCTGAGCAGACAAGACCTACAGCAGCAAGGAGCTCATGGTGTCGTGCTGCAGCCACGGGGTTATTTGTGTGGGTAGAAAGAACAATCTCCCCAGCAGTAATTTCTTAAACTCACTTGGTACCAGCTCAACACCTTCACCACTGAGCTGCACCTGTACTTGTCCACCAAGACCAGTTTCTCCACATCTGTGGTTTTCATGTTACTATATTAAAGGGAAGGCAACTGAGCAATACACCTCAAAAGGTTTATTTCCTAAAATAACATCATGATTCCTCCAGAAAAAGTCACCCTGCCTTTATTTTTGAGGCAAAAGGAACTGAATCACTGAGTTGCAGATTTGAAGAGACTTCGTAAGGTCAAACACTCAAAGGACTTCAGAGCAAGTGTAACTCCGTGCACACCATTCCACATATGCTTTCTTCCATATGCAAATAAATGCTATGGGTGCACAGCCCACTTGCACGTATCTGCACATGCCAAAGGGATTTACACATGTTAATACTTGGAAAGCAAAGTGAGAATGTATATAAAATGGCATGCACAAAGTGCATTCATCCATGTGCATATCCCTCTGGAGGCAGCACTACTTGGATGTGTTTCTAAGCGGAAAAACAGTTAAAAATTGATATGTCACCCTCTCTCCAAAACCTAATGATTACAGTCTGTTAATTACACCGCATCTGCTGGAACTTTCAGCAAATAAATTGTGGACCTGATCTATTATTTATAATACCAATAGAAATTGCAAATAACGTTTTAAAGTCTCCCATATGCAGAGTGGTAGCAGAAGCAAACGATGCCATGTTGGCCCTATGCTGTCAGTTCCCCGTGCAGGTACCATGTCTTGTGACAAAGCAGCTATAATAACCTTTTCTAAATTTTGCGCTCTGCAGATGGAGAGAAAGCAGTGAGAGGATATAAAGACTCCCATGAAGGAAAAGAACACTTTAAAAATGTCCAAAATATCATGTACAATTAGTCCCAGGGTAGCTCTGCAATACTGTAGGCCACCTCTTGCCACTGCTTTGAGCCAAGGTTCCCACAGCCTGGGATTCACTTGTTGCCTTTGAACGCCCAACAAACAGGTCTATGGCAGAGAAGAGAGTCATCTTAGCACAGCTATGCCTTGAATTTAGGCTTTAATTGTGGCATCTCTTCTCCTGGTGTGAAATCCATATGGATTTGCCGAATCCCTGTGCTTTTTAAGCACTTGGACGCTGGTACAAATACAGAGCGTGGCTGATGTGCTCTGCCCTGCACAGAGCTCTGAAACACAGCCCCACTTCCCACCACCCCTCTTCTCTGCAAGCATTACCTGGTGCTGGCACTGCTGTGGTTTCTTCTATAGAACAATTCAGCCTTGAAGCAAATAATTGATTTTTTTCCCCCCCAACAGCTGGCCCAGAAAACGGTGTAAGGTTTGAAAGTCAGGTTGGATCCCCTCTTCCTTGGCTTCCTCAAACCAGTAACAACAGCTCCCCAGAGCAAGTGGCAATTGTCTGGTGTAACTGGAGCAGAATTGCCACCTTCTACTGTGGAACAGAAACAAGAGCCTTTGCACTCATTATTATTACTATGAGACCTGAGCATTATTTAGCTGGCCTTGTTATGCGACTTTAGCCAGCCCACTTATCCACCAGAAAGAAAATAACCACTCAGGCTGAAGTTTATAAAACTTCTGGGATTCGCAAATGTGTTTCATGGATTTCTGGCAGTTGTCTGAATGTTCACAAATAATGTGATGCCAGTAATCACAGCAAGTCAAAGCTTGACACTTCTATTCATAAATCAGGAGATGTTTTATTTTTACTGCTTGAACATTTCTGTTCCCAAGCACGATTGGATTTGAACCATCAAGCTGGAGGTGAAAGGACCTTTATTTAATGTATTTGTTTAGGTTTATATGAAATATAGAAAAGTGTCTATGCAGGACTCTAGCCACCTTTACCATATATTAAAAAAACCAGGCCAACTCACACAGACAAAAATAAACTTAGGAACTTTCAGAAGAAAAAGAAGGCACGAAAAAAGCCTCTTGGGCAGAGACCTCAAATCTTTCTGTATAAACCAAACACTTTTGCAGACGCTATTTCTCTCATCTCCAGAGCCTGGGACATGAAGAGATGTGTCCCTCAGGTCAGCAGAATTGGGACTCTCCCAGGCCAGGGTGGAAAGAGAGCATTCAGTCATGCTGCTGCCGAGCAGATCTATCCAGCATTCTCTCCTTCAAACCAAGAAGACTCCAGCCAAAATGCCTCTGTGGCTTGCAGCTGCAGCAGTATCACCAGGGAGACAGAGCAATCTATTAAGCAAAGAGGATCCAAGATCCAAGACTTGGTGCCAAAAATCTATTTCAGCCTCCCCTGCAAGCCCACAGACACAGGTCCTGCAGCACCAGTGGTGACTGCTGGGGGTAGAAACTCCTGCTCATCACTCCATGGACACGGACATCCACATCCCACCCTGCCCAATGCTCCCCTCCACATGCTGCGCCTGCCCCCAGCCACCCCTGGCACGGGGATTTCTCACACTCATCCATTGTGAAGTAGTTTCATTCAACCTGTTCCTCCTTCCATGGTCAGAAAATAATAAAGTTATAAATCAAAGAGGAGAATGTGGAAGAGAAAACCAACCTATTGGCTTTGAAGTCTAAATTGAAACAAATCCATTAAGATTTTCTCCCACAAGGCAGATGGTCCCTGCAGACCAGGTTTTGTCCTGCTGCTGGCATCAGCCAAGAGCACCATCCACTGTCCCACTGAGCATCCTCTTTCCTTTCAGTCTCCTTTTGGAGAGGGGACAGGTACATGTGTGAAGGCAGGGGCAGAAGAGTGAGACATATCTTCGTGAAATTGGCTTTTCTCCTCATATGGTCAGAATGCACAAATCTTTTAGTGACAGCTTGGTCTCTTCAGATACAATCCCAATTCTCCTAGAGAAACATCCCTTCCAAAGTAAACACAGAGGTGACAGAGGATCAGCTCTTTACTCTTTTGAATGCTGCAGAAAGGAAGTGCCCAAAAGATTGCAAACAGTTGTCACTCTGACATGCTGTAGGTGATATTTTTCAAACCCTCTATGCAAAACCAAAACACCACGTCCACATTTTTCCACTCAAAGCTGGCAACTTTCAGGTTTCTGTTCAAAACACTGAGCTGAGGCTTCTCTCACACAAGAATTGCCAGTAGGAGGCAGGTTGAAGGAAGACCAACAAGCCTGTCCCTCCCATCCATCCTGCCTCTTAGCAAGGGCTGCATCCCATCAGCACCGGCCTGGGATGGGGGAAGGCTCCATGCAGGAAAAAGAACTCTCTCCCTGAGGTTCTGCTCTAGCCAGAGTAGATTTGGATGAGGATCAGGATGCAAAGAGGCATGTAGAACACAGTCAAACTTCCTCCCCTCCAAGCATCCGAAAAGCAACCTGACCGGATTTTCTCCTGGACAGCTCAGCATGTGAACGGGCCAGTTACTCAAAAGCACCTCCCAACTGCAATGACATCCTGCTGCCTTCTGACACTTGCCACTTCCAGAACACCATTTACTCCAGCTCCATTGTTGTAACAGGAAGCCCTGAGGAGGAACTGGCTCCTACAGCATGTTACCATCACATTTTAGCCAAGGCTGAACGTAGCTGCAAATCTCTCTACAAAATACAGCGGAGATCTATTACATGCATAATTTCCCTGGCACCAAAATGTTATTCTTTTAGCAGGTCTGCTTCTTCCCTGGGATTGTGATGAAGTGTGCTCTGCTGTATTATGAAATACACCATGTTTGGGTGTGATACACAGAAAACATCTTTGTTTAACACAGCTTATCTTTTATCGTGTCACTTTTCTCTTGGATTTCTCTTCTGTGCACTGGAAACACATTATTGTGGCAGTTACACTCCTTTACTGGGAGGCTTTGCTATGCAACCTGCCAGTGTCACAGGCAGAACCAGCTTGATACAACAGAAAGGAATATGGAATAAATAAAGAACCAGGAAATGCAATACAACACTCCTATCCAAGTGGGCTACAGAGGCATTTTCCAGCCTGAAACACAGATCTGCAAAAAAAACCAAACCAAACCAAAACACTAAACTATTTCCTGTGTGATGTTCATTCTTCCCTTTCTACACACTTACCAGAGTTAGCAGGGGAGCCCAAGAAATCCAGGAATACCACCAGCACATCCATTTTTCTAGGAAGAGGCAATTTTGGTAACAAAGCACAAACCAACCCCGCCAATCTGGAGTGCGTCCCTCTCACAACTGTCACCCTTGTAATTTCTTCCAGACCCTTCAGAAACTGCAAAGAGGAACACATGGTAAATAAAACTGCTTGGCAGAGAAGGATTCATTTTTCTGCTTCATCGTGGCCTTGTGCAAACACCTGGCAGGATGAAGTCCCTTGAGATGCTTGCTCTGATAGCTCCCCACTGCTGCACTCAGTGGTTTGGTTCAGCAAAGCTCTACCAAGAGCTGGGTGGTACAGAGAGACTTCTCTCTTTTGGCAGGACTGAACTGTCAGAGCAGCTCAGCCACTTTGCACAACCTGCCCTGTGGCTGCCTTTGTTGGAACAGGCAATGTTCCCAATCCCCAGCCCTTTGTGCATCCCTGTTTCCATCAGCAGTGCTCCCTAAGCAGCTCAGCATCTGGGCATGTCCCCACCAGAGCTAGGCTGCACACCAAGCTCAGCCCAGCTCTGCTTGGACTCCACTTATCTCCCTCAGTGCCTTGCAGGAGCTGCAGGTGAGTGCCAAGCACTCCCGGGTGGGGTGTGCTCCTCCCAGAGCCCATGGCTGGGGCCTCCCCTGAGGCCAAACCACACCACAGAAATGCCTCTGATGCTTCACTGAACTACTCGGCAGCTCCTGCACTCCCACAGAAACTCCACTTCTCAACCAGAGGGCTTCAAAAGAACACTTCCCATATCCCAGAATGGTGCTGTAATTCCCTGGCTACCTGCTCTTCACCTCTCCTCCTGTCAAAGCCTCACTGCTTCCCAGGAAGGGTTCAAGTTTCATTGGGTGAATGGGCAGAGGAAACATCATGATTTTCTTTCATCTCATGATGATGATGCTCACTCAGGGATTCCTGCTACTGCCCTATTTTCTGTAAATAGTATAAGGTGAAAGATGGGAGCCATTCTTAAAGATGATGTCACAACTTATGTACCTTTCTGCTTTGGGCAAAGGCAGGTTACCCTGAATTTCTTGGCAACATCACAAACCTCCAGAAGGAGGATGGACTGAAGCCCCTTTTAGGATAGCCTAGGAAAGCCGGAATATTTTGGTTTTTTCCTGGATTTTACCTCCAAGTCTCTTGTACTCAAATTGAGCAGCCTAAGAAGATGATTGAGGTCCCAAACTCTGGATGAGGTTAGGGATTGTAGTAACGAAATATTGTTCACCCTTGACACTTCTGGTATCTGCTAATGTTTTCTGAGCCTAGTGGCTTAAACCAGTCATGTGTTTTACCCACAGGGATATTGAGGAGGGAACCAGCACCTGACAAGCTCATTCACCCAGTCCAGAGGCCAAACCAACACTTTGGCAGCACAAAGATTGGGTTCAAATCCAAATTCAGGGCCCAAATTCATTCAGCAGTGGGTGGGTTTTTGACTTCCCCCGTCCCTCACTCCCTCCTAAGCAAAGTCCACAGTAGATCACACTTTTAGGATTGCTTTATGGGAAAGTTATATTAAAGGTAATTCAGGTGCTTCTGCTAAAGACCAGGCAGGCAGCTGAGGCAGGTGTGTTACAAGCTTCCTTCCCACACCCCTCAGCACAAAGGACTTTCCATGTCTGCTGTTGGATTTCAGATTCATTAAAGCCGGGCAGGAAGAGATGGCTCATGTGCACACAGTGCTTTTCCTGCTGATCAATAAGCTTCCTTCCTGCCTGATAACTAAACCACTTATAATATTAACAGTGTTATTTAAGACCTGTGGAAACTCAGTCTGATTTGAGCAAACCAGAAATATCTTGACCTAGATACTGGGAACAAAACAATATTGAGTAAAGTTCAGGACTGCATGTTCATCTATCGCTGCACTTGAAGTTTTATTGAGGAATTGGAGCAAAACTATTTTACCCCAAATGTTCTTACACCAGCACACTTATTCAGAGAGAAAAATCTGACAATTTCCTCCTCTCAATTTAGATTAAAAGGAGTGCATTTTAGAGTCCATTAATAAGGGACATGAACTGCTCCTTCAACAACTGCAGATAGCAAACACTACTATATCAGAAAGAATAAATGAGACTCAACTCTGTGTCCTTCTGAGGATAAAAGGACCATGAGGAAAGAAAGAACATAAAGAGTATTTTCGCCACATTAAAAGTGTGCAAGCACGAGAAAGTGACCTGCACTGTAAGAGATGGGCACTGATGCAGAATGGTTCAATAAATGTTTCCAGAAGCACCATCAGGCTGCTGCTTCCTTGGGTTCTAAGTAATGCTGGGCACATTTTGCAGCACCTTTGCAAAGCAAGGCCTTGCTTTCCTCAAGGTCTGTACCAAAATTCATAGGTTTCCACAAGAAGGCACAGCTGCACAGCTTCTCCAACATATCCAACTGCAAAGCTCAGGGATGACTTGAGTACCCAACCTTCTGTGCAGAGGTGGAGCCTCACTAGATCTCACAGCCTAATCTAGTTTATTTCTGCTTATTCCTCTTATCCATGCAAATTTTGGTGCTTACCTGTACATGTTTCCATAGATGGAGCATTTTAAGTGTTTACCTACCTGGAAGACAGTCTGCTTAACAGAAGGTAGCAAAGGAAAAGGACTTTCAGAAAAGATCAAATACATCATAAGCTTGGCAGACACTGTAGCCCTGAAACAGCAGTTTGAAACTTGCACCATAACAAATCTTCTCCTATACATTATCTCACAGGAAACAACACATGATAAATTCTTAGCACAATGTGATTCCCCTCCTTCCTCCTCCTCCCCACTTCAGAAAGATTTAACATCTAATTCAGCTTTTGACGAGCTGCTTCATCACTGCGGGAATGCTGTTGATCTCTGTTGGAACCCTGCGGCCTTGGACAGAACAAACTGAAAGGGGAAAAAAAAAATTTTGGCCGTCTGTAATGATAAATAAATACATTACAGGATACAACTCTGGGGAATGGAGGCTGACACTGACTGAGCACCATGACCTCCACACAACTGCCAAGTCTCCACCGCTTAACAAAAGTCAACTTTTGTTTGCCTTCTCCCCCCTCAATGACAATTTCTTAAAGAGCAAATGCAGGATGGAACAGGAAAAAAAAAAAGTAAAACCAATAAAAGATAGAGAGCTCCAAACCCGCCTCATCTGCTGCCCAGAGGCACTTTGGTTTTGACAGAACAGTATTTTATTTCTTTGGTCTCCTGGAAATTGGGGGAAGCCAGTCCATGCTGCATCAGCAGCAGCAGGACAAGGAAGCTGTGCCACAGGGAATGCTCAAATCCCTTTAAAATTTTTTTTTGCATTAGGATGTGCCTGCCTTCAGGCTAGTTCTTGGCTCCAATTTGATTTTCTGTCTACTTAGGTCCTACTCACGAAATCAAATAGGTATTCCAGCTGTTGGGTCTTCACATTTATGGCAATAATAATTAAGTAGAGAGGAAGCAATTGGTTACCCCATCAGATAAGCCACCTCCTCATCCCTGGAAGTCTCTTGCGTCAACCTGTTTCCTACGCTCTCCTTTTCCACATCTCTCCAATCTCCCATTTCTCTCCAATTGCACAGAAAGGTGATACCTGCTGCCACCTCTCCTCATTTTACAGACACACAAAGTGATAAATAAAGTGTCACGACAAAGTCAGTCAGGTCAAAAGCCAGGTATGACCTGCAAGCATTAACTCTTGTGTCTGCATTGTGCTTACCATAATGTATTATTCCATTAACTCCATGTGCTTTATGGGAACCACAGAGAACTCAGCCTGATCATACAAGTTCATGGTCAACACCTTACAGGCAAGGACAGCACAAAAACCCCTCACTAACTCTGACAAAGCTCAGACAGAGAAGAGCCTCCCCAGCCTGGTGCTAACCAGCCCCACTGGCTCCTTGAGCCATTCATCCCCGGCACAAAGCCAATGTAGCTACACCACTCCTGGAGCCCGCGGCAGCATCGCTTCCCAGAGCTTCCCTGCACAGGGCAGAGGCTCCAGCTCGCTCCGAGCTGTCTCAGGGATACAAGGCACAGCTTGTTCCAAGAGTTTCTCCTGCTCCCTTCACTCCCCTAAGAGATTTCTCCTGCCAGCTGGCCCCATCTCACTGCCGCCGACGCTGACACTGGGCTCTATCTTCACAGCTCTGGGCTTGCAGACCATTTAACTCAGCTATTCACCAAAGCACCTACTTAACCCACTCTGCTCACGGTTGCTACTATTAAAATACTTCGTATTTTCGAATGTCCTGTGACTACTTATGCTTCATAATGTCCTTCTTATTTCCCCCATCGCCTGTCCTTTGTATACACAGCAAAGTGGATAGGGGAGAGACGATTACACTCACCCAAACAGTGGAAGACTCATGAGTCAATCCCTTTATCTTTTGTCTCTGGTTCACATTTTTAATTTCTCAGTCTATCTTGTTTCATTCTCTTTAGGTTTAGAGGATTTGAATGGTTCACTTTCAGTTAAGGGTAGGATCTTCCTAACATGTCTTCTTACATTTGAACACTCTCCTGAATATTTTCCATTACTTTGAAATTCCCTCTGAAAGTAACTGGAGAAAAGTAGTTTTCTTCAGCTTCATCAATTCCCTAAGACTGTTCTGCCAGGGAACACTTATTTCACATTAATTATATCTTTGATTGTCCTTGTAGTTGTTTCCTGGAAGTGTAAATTGAGTGCATTACAGTCTCTGTTAGCAAAGGGCTGCTTGATGCGCTGTGGGGGCTGCAGTTGCAGACGGATTTCCATAAAATCATGCAGTAGTTCTAAGTGGTGCAACAGCATTCCCCAAACCACCACTGAACTCATGTCTTGACCTGCCCATCAGAACAAGATTGACACTTTCTAGGAGAGAGTGGATAAGGAAAAAAAATCAGAAATAAATGCTAAATCCATTTTCAAAGCTATACATCCCAAACCTTTCACTTGAGTCAAATACAGGAAAACCCTAAACGCAGGACAAAACAGAAACCAACCCAAATGCAGAGAAGCTCTGCCTCTAATGCAGGTACAACACAAACATGGGCCCTTCTATCTCTGTCAACAGTTTTGCATGTGAATTCTTCCCTTCAGAAACCAAAGAGGCCTTCGCTGAACTCAGCAGCTCATCCACCACGGGCAGCAGCGGAGGGAATCTACCGTGACCTGTGTCTGTAGCTGAGGGGAAATGCAAAGCTTCTGCAGGAGTCAAAGTGGGTGGAAATCAGCTGTGGACATCTGGCTGGACATTATCTGCCAGTGCAGTCCTCTCTGCTGGCCTGCTTCTCCCTTGCCGCTGCAGATCTCCTACGTGTGCAGCTCTGCCTGTGTGTTTAAACAAAAAGGCTGATAAGGAGTACTTGTCTGTCAGCAGTATCTGAAGCCCACGGCTCTTTGAGAGCGTTTGGGTTTACTTGGCGGGTCATGCTGACTCCTTGTGAGCCGTTTATCATGACAAAAAAAACTCCAGAGATTGGCACTATGCCAGTGTCTTCCCTTCTCTTCCCTCCCCCCACCCCTTTCTCCCCTCCTGGGTATTGATGCTACATCAAAACAAACCTCCAGTTCACATAGCAACAGAACGTTTTTATATAACCCCTGCATGGGAACGCTGCACAAACCATTGGACAAGCGCTTGCAAGCACGTTAGGTAATTCCAGGATATTTTGCTGGTTTTTGTCAAAAGCACCCCTGACTAAATGAACTATAAAAAGGGAAGAGGATCCTTTGCACATGGGCCAGATTTGAAACACAACTTGGCACCAAGGACATGAGGGGATTAGGGCACCTATTGGTTCCATGTTCTAAATTTTGCCATTTTCTATCTCCCTTGGAATCAAACCGGGGAGTCCAAAGCATTTAAGCCAGTTTGTGCATAATGTAATTGAAAGCAAGACAATGCTGAAGGGATCTGCTGAGTCAGGACTTTCATAAGACAAAGACTGAAATTTAGATTTTGGTGGACACTGAAAAGTCCCATTGCTATCCAAAGCAGGGATATCTGTGCTGACTGTGTACTTACACAGCTATAAAACAGCCAGGTGATCTTAACTTCGCTTCTCTCATTCTGTCACAAAAGGTTAATGCCTTCAATAAGGACATAATAAATATGCTACTTTAAATCTTTTCACAGCATGCCCACCTCATCTTTACATTGGGTTAATCTCATCTTTCAGGGCTTCCACTACTTTGCTGCAAGGATCACAAATGGGGCGAAGCTGAGGATTTTTACTGCTTTCCCCTGATCCAGGGGAAAAGGACAGGACACCGAGAAGGGCAAATCAGGACCTACAGTAACATTAGAGCCACTGTTTACTTTTGGTAATATCTCACCTGTGTACACGGAGCTCAGCTCATCACAAGATCTTGGATTAAGGACAGAGCTTTCCTCCAAGCCCTATTGATAGCAATCACTGAAAATTTTTTTGCCTGCACTACCAGCATCCCAGGATTTCCTGGGAATTTCAGCGAGTTACTTGCTCTTCTCAGGCTTTAGGACACTGCTGATGACTTTGACTTCTGCTCTTTTCCTCTAGTGTAACACAGTCTTTTGATCTTTTTCATTAGGTCTTAAGTAAGTCACTGGAAACATTTTGTGATATGGGAAATATATTCTGTGGACCTTTCCAGACTAAACATCTACAGCCTGATTATTTCAGCTGGGGTGTAATGCACCGGTCCAGTGCTCCTGCACCATTTGGAAAAGGTAATAGTTAAGGTGTATCTATCTATCTAGGTTATTACACGGTGCACATCGTTAAAGGATAATTCATGCAGCAGCTAGAATGCAGGTAATATATGACAAAAATTATAGACTAACTTTTGTAGCTCTAGAGAAACTCTTCTATGCACCATTTTCATGACTGCAATGACTGAAGTGGAAGGATGTCTTAATTAATACATCCTTTCCCCCATTATCTCTTAATTCCTTCGGCTCATTCCCATCTTCGTGTTGACCCTTTAATTGCCTGCAACAAAATAGTATGGACTAAAACCAAACCCTTTTTATAGGGGCTCCTCTCCATTGTGTTTACTGTCCTCCTTCACAGCCACACAGAGGTATCAGCAAAACCCACGGGGCCAGGACACTGCAGCAAATACCTGGAGAGCAGCAGCAGGCTGGGGGAACAGGACATTTCCCAGCACAGCCGTCAAAGCCTCCCTCATCTGGCACCGTAGCCCCTGCTGGCATTACTTGTGATTAGCTCTGAGTGAACAAAGCTTCGATTAAAATATATATTTAAGAAAGTATCACAAAACTGTGATTTTTCAACAAAATTACTGCTACTACTACTACAACAACAACAACAAGAACAACAACCAAAAAAAAAAAAAAAAAAAAAAAGGATGGACCTGAGCGTTTACAGCACCTAAAGTTAAAAGTTATTATAAAAATACTTAGGTGCTAATACACTGTAGCCCTTCTGCTCTCTACATCAGGGAAGATGAGCAGGTCACTAGTGCAGCAGCCCAGAGATTCCCCCCTCACGTAAAGCCCATACACAACGTGCTGGGCTCACATGCAGAAAATTCTTTAGACATATGTCTCCCAGCCTTAAACTGTCTCAAAAAACCATGTGAAAGCCCCTAATTTTGCTGCCCCAGGAACACTCACGACTTCATGGGGGCTTCAGCTTTTTTGAGTCCTTACTCCAAGGCCTTTCAGGTTCAGCAAAGCAGAGCCATTCAGGATTGTTAGGAAGTGTTAATGCGCTGCAGTGGCTCTGTAATCCAGCCCTGGCTGGCAAATTATCACACCCCATTGTCACTTCATCAGCTGGCAGCCTGGGACAACACAAGTGCCTTTGTGCTCAAGGTTGCTCACACTGGTGAAGAGCCCAGGAGAGCACCTAAGGCAACTGCCCATCCTCAGTATCAATGCCAGAGTCCTCAATATGCTGTGTAACCTCTGGGTTTCAAGAGAGGTTCTCCTTTTTTCCCCAGAAACTTGCTCGGTAGCAAACTCATCAACTTCTTTGTCAAATTTGCCTCCACACGTATCTTGTCTCAAGCTTTCAAGAAATTCCTGTGCTTTTGTTTCTGGGAACAAACTTGGGAAGGCTTTTCGGGAACGCTCAATGCCTTGCTTTGTAGAAGGAATTCCTTGCTTGTAGAGCTAAAGCAGAACGCAGCCGGCATATTTAAAAGGCTGACCACATCATCTATTTTAGGTACAAAACACAAGAGAAATGCGAGAGGAACACATCGAGGAGGAAATTCAAGGCCCTAAGAGAGGTTCCGTGAATTAGCACAAACGGCTCTCTAAAATGTAACAATACATTTTAGAAAACCAAATGTATGCAGCCAACTTGGTGAAGCTCCATTGGCAACCAATTATGCCCCGAGCCTTATTTTCAGAAGTGTGTGCATGTAATGGTGTGTGCAAAAATGAACAATCAATAGTGTCCTTCATTTATATGACTTGCCGTGATTGCATCCTGCAGCCATGGTAACCGTGCCCCCACTTGAGGGGCTGCAGGAGCACGTTTGCAGATTGGCTGGTGGGTTCCCATCCCAGCTGCTGGGGACATCTCGTTTTAAGGACCCTCAAACCCCAAAGTCATGTTTGACAGAAGAGCCTCCAGAGCAGCAAAGGGGTTTGTGCATGTTGCATGGGTATAAATGCACACACGAGGGCATTAATGTGTGAACTAAACAGCCTGGTTGGCTTCTTCTGTTACGTTAGTGGTGACAGGAAGGAAGAAGCAGCAGCTAAATACTTTGCATGTGCTGCTGCTGCCCACAGGATCAGCGAGGACGCCTCGGTGCTTCCCCCCATGTGCAGATCTGTGAGCAGATACTCATCGGGACAAAGGGGTGGCTCCAGATGTGCTCCGGACAAGAGGACAAGCAAGGCAGTGCCTGACTTCACTGGGGAACTCAGGGAGTGCCAGCAAGGCCAAATGAGCAGGTGCACAACTCTTCTACAAAGCACAAGCATCCCTCAGCACTCTGGTCCAGTTAAACAAGGCTGAAGGAGACTTTGGAGAGTGAAGAAACCTCTTACTTCATCTTATGCTAAAACACATAGTAAAATATAGCTAAAACATAAAGTATAAAAACCATGCAGAAACCAGATGTTTGCCTCTTTTTTTAGAAAAACCCAGCTCACATTCCCAACAAGGAGGAAAGGTTGCCCCGTCCCAGCCAGTACAGTTTTTGGAATCCCAAATCTCTATCGAGAGAAGCCCAAAGGTATGACCAGGAGGTGAAACTGCCAAGTGATGCAGACACAGATGAGCTGACCTTTTCTTTTTTTTTTCCTCTGGAACAGGCCAGGAAAAAAGCAAGAAGGAACAAGAAAAATATTTATTGAATCTACAAATGCTCACTCTCTCCATGCAATGGAAACCTTTTATGTCACAGCCAGTGAAGAGAGGAGAGAAAGCCCTGCAGGGCTATTTCAAGCCACAGCAGCGCTGTTCTGGTGTCAACAGTTTTGAGGAGGAGCCTGCACACTGTGTCCAGAGAGAGGGGCAGGCACTGGGTGGGTGTCAGGAGCATCAGAAGTGGTGAAAATGGATTGAAAATCGCTGCTGCCTCCCTCACAGCATCGATTTTGCAGTCTGCTCTGCCCCAGAGTTGCTGTCCCGCACCCTGCAAATACACACACTTGGCTGGCCTTGACACTGCCCAGGTCACTCAGCTCCTCCTGGGTTTTGTTTGCTGCCCGGTAATTTTGAGAACAGTGCATGGCACCTCCTGTAAAAGAAGTCCTAACAAGAAGAACAAAGCTTGTTTATCCAGTTTAACCACTGGATAAAGCCTAAACACATTGGATAAAGCATTCTACAGCCTCTACATTCATTACCAATTAATTATTGAAAGGGTATCTATTGAGGGTTTTTAATATGCATAAAAGTCAAGACAATTCCAGTTGCCATGCAACTGGCTGTGAAGCATGTAAACATAAATGCAGTAGTTTCATTTTCGTTAATAATCTTCTGTATCTGAAGAGAAGGGCTCAGCAGAGCCACCACAGAGCAGAGCACAGGAGCAGCATTAAGGATGCAGGGGAATTCACCTCTTGGTAGCTGTGAGCCTCCCTTTTAGGAATTAATTCGATTATCAGTGTAGCAAAAAAGGCCAGGACCTTGTATCCATGGACTGAGGCACAATTGTTTGGCCCCTGGAATTGCATCCTGCAAGATTGACGTGGAATATTTATACACAACGCAATCAAGAGAGGTCTTATTGACAATCAGCCACAGCTCAGCATGCAGCCTGATAAGACTTGTAATTATACAGATGAAAAAAAGAAATGACAAAAGATGTATGTGATGATTCCAGCTGATCTCTACTGCTTCACACAGACACCATCAATCTCTGCTTAGTTTGGTTTAAAGTACAGATGGTTCCACTAAGCATCAGAGATTCCAGTACATACCCAGAATAAGATCGCATACTTTCTCTCTCAGGAACTTTGCTAAAGAGATGAACTTTAGGAAAACAAAAATCGTTGTGAATTCAGGCAAAATGTGGGTATTACTATTATAAATAAGGAAATAGTTTAGAAGTTCTTTTATAGAATAGAATTAAATGATATATTTTTATTTCAGAAAAAAACTACATTTAAAGTTGACAAAAATATTTCTTTTTTACTTTCTCTTTACATTATTCTTTCAGTTTCCCCTGGAACAAACTTTACTTTTTGGCATGGTTACAATGAAAAAAATTATTTGCAGAGTGCATAGACTGAACAACATAAACCCAGCAGAAATATCTCCCACATTTAGAAGCAGCAAGTAAACACATAGTTTCAGTTCTATTCCATCTCTTTCTCCAAAACCCTTTCTCTTGTAGTCTAAACAATCTGATTGAGTCATTAGCAAGCCCAAGCCCTCAGGTTGTTTATTTTCCCTGCTCCACTCTTGCAGAGGCTGCAGGGTGCCTTACTCCCGTGAAGACCTGCATCCTCCAGGTGATGCAAATGCTATTCTCTTTACCTGTTTCACAAAGTTTTTTCTTCCACCTCTCTTTTCCCTTTGCTGCTGACAGACCTGCCAGGGAGCAGACTCTCTTAGGCTGGAATTAAAGTCACAGGAGTGAGAACTTGAACCACATCTGTGTAAGTGATTGATAGGTTTAGCTGATATATACTTTTTTCTTAGGGTTTTGTTTGTTGCTGGTTTTTTTATACCTGCATACAATTTATTAAGGTAGGCAGCATGGTGTTAAACACAGTTAATATTACTCCTTAATACACTCAGAAGAAATGTTTGGCATTTAACTTTATAATAAAAGGTATCAATTAGGAACTGTCAATGTTTTCAGTAGTGATATCTAATTACTGTAACTTGCTATAGGCTATCTTGTTAAATTCTAGTTGAATGACTAAGTATTCCTGACAAGTTTAATGCATTATTAAAGGTGTAATTACTTGGTTATTGCTCATGTAATTCTCAGTTAATTACATGACATCTAAATTCATCATTTTTATGTTTATTGAACTTTGGTAAATTCACTTTTAGCTATTGCATGGTATTTACACCCATGGCTCTCTTCTACTCATTTGGAACTTAAAGGAAGTTGGGGCTGCATTTTCTCAGTACAGCAGGAGAAACCAGGACAGGGAAAGGCTCCACAGTCACAAGTCTAATTTTCCTATCAGTTTTCCATTTTCCTATGCTTTCTTTGCCTGCTGCCATTTAACCACATTGTGATTTGCTCAGTTTTCAACAGAAGAAAATTAGACTACAAGTTTTCAGATGAAGTGAAATGCTTATCCTACTGAAATCAGTGGCAAAGCTCTCAGCCTGAGTAGTGACAGGAGTTTGTGAACATTTGTTCTGAGAGCAGAGAATGAACTGCCCCAAGGGCACTGAGATACAGGATTTCCTCAGGGTTGACATCAGCAGTCAGAAGCCAAAAGGGTGTCTTCCAAGAGTCAGTCCTTGTAATTTCCACTCAGAGCATTCAGAAGAAATGCATAAATAAACAATGCGTTTGAAATTCCCTTCTACTGCTATGCATCCTCCCTGCACAGTGCCTTATTTCCCACCCTGGATTTGCAAACACAGCCTCTTGTGCTCCACCTCGTTGGTGCCACAGCCCTTTGCTCCCCAGGGTCCTCACTGTGTTGACCCACAGCAGGTGGAAAAGTAAATGCTGCCCATGCCACAGCCACCAAATGAAAACCTTGACGAGCTCAAGTGCCATCATTATACAGCCAGTGAATCCGAGGTTATAAATCTTGCTTCATTCCCATTTGGAAGAAAGATCTTCAATTAAGCAGAAATTGATTTTCTAATGATTTTTTTTTCCCTGCTCATGATTGGTGGATTGTTTGAAACTGTTCCAGCCCAACAACATACAGACAGAACAATTAAACATGTATTGTAGCTGACAGCAGGACTGATTTCAAGTCAGCGAATTCAATTTAGCCCTTTGATTTTTTGGCAAGAAGTGCACCTTGCAACAATTATGAAGAAAGAAAATATTATCCTAGCTAACCTTTGCAACTCTCAAGCCAGTCAGAAAGCAAGGAGGAAATGCAATGGGGCTTGGAAAGTTGTTTCTCATCTTATGGAATCCCTCACTACTCTGCAGTGTGTGTAACGCTGAAATTAGTGCAGTTTCCAATTAAATAAATTACTTAAGTAGTTTGTGATGACTGAGACATTAGTGGAGGTTTGAATAAGTTATTTGGCAGATCAGATGCCACATTATCTGTGTTGATAATGATACTTAGGAAATTAGGGACCCACAATCACAGTTTTCAAGGCATATCTGAATTTTAGTGTTGATGGAAAGGACTCAAAATGGATCGATTCAAAGCCCACTAAGCTTACTTGGAGTTTTTCCATTAATTTCAAAGCTTTCTACACCAAAAGTTAAGGCATATCCCTTCTATAAAATAATACTTTCTGTGCACAGAGAACAATCAGAATAGGATTAAAATCCTATTAGATGTGAATTATGCTAGTAATTTAAACCTTACTCTACAATGATACGTTGACAGGCACTGGTTTACCTTCCAAACTCTCCAGATGTAGTTCTGATCCTACTAATTTTGTTAATAAGGTATAACTAAAATTGAGATCCTTCCATCTACAGGACAATACTGAATGCAATTATCCATGTTGTGTTAATAATTAGTGGAGCTCACCTTGACTCGCCATCCCTGGAGGGATTTAAGAGCCATGTGGATGTGGTACTACCTGGGGCCATGGTTTAGTGGTGGGCTTGGCAGTGCTGGGTTGGACTTGGTGATATTAAAGGTCTTTTCCAACCCAACCAATTCTATGATTTCATGGCACGGCTGTGACAGGGATAATACAAGCACAGGGCAAAAAGACAAACTGCTCCAGGAGAAGTTAAAATGTCACTGTCAAGACAGTGAGAGTAGACTCAGAAAAATGGAGAATGCAAAGAAGCTCAGAGGCAACTCTATTTGTCAAGAAAGACAAGAGGCAGTACTGCTCACGAGCAGTTTAATCCTTGCTGTAACTTTGTGGGCATCCTGCACTTGAACAAAACCACTGCAGCACAGGCCAGTGCCAAGGCAGCCTGCACCACAAGTCAGTCATTTCAAAGCTGGACCATGGTATGTCTCCAGTTTAATCCAGTTTAATCTTTTTCATCTGTAGGTGATGTTGGCCAGGAGAATCTAAACCTTGCTAGAATGAGTCAGTAAAAGTAGGTGCCATGTTTCCTTGAAGCAATCAAAGTAAATCCCATTTTCTATCAGTCTAATAAGGAAAGTTTGAAGATTTTCAGCTTGCATTTCCTAGTATGTTAATTTCATCTTTGCCCACATATTATTCTGCTTGATCTGACCTGAATCTGACTTATTGCATTTCCCAAACTACTTTTCACTCAGCGGTTAATTAAAAGATTTGGTCCCTGACACACTGCTTACAGCCCTTATTGGCACCCATTAGCCCAGCCAGACTAATTCTCCTGAAAAGCAAACCTCCTTATATTCCCAGGGTCAAAAGTTCACAGACAATTCCCTAAATCTTTAACATTCACTATTAGTTCATTATTTGAACCTACTCTGCTGTAAGAGGCTGTATTCAAATGTAGGCATAAAAAGTCATTCAGAAAAGACAGTTTCTCACACAAATTCATCACTTGCCAGTTCACTTCATCCCTGTCTGTACAACATTAGGACTGTACAGTGCAAGAAATATGAAAGTAACTTTTTTCAACTTTCCTCTGAGTACGTTTTTGTCTAATACACAAGCAACAAAGAAAGGGCATGTTCTAATTCACACTGAGCAATCAGCACATGTACCGTGCCTCAAAATTACCCCAGCAGCTCATCTTCCTGTGCACACACCCAGAGCATGGCACTGCCCTTCAGGCACACACAGGACTAAAATCCATGCATGGACACCAGTACACACTGAAAGCAGCAGCACCTGTGTTCTGATAGTCCCACTTAAATGAAGGAAGTCAAAGTTCAAGAGGAGATCTCAGCTGGGGCTGTAAATAAACACCCACTTGTGTTCACACACACACAGCCACATTCTCTCACACACACATGTGTGCACGCTCATAGACACATTGAAATTCATCCCATTTTAGAGATAAAAGATGCACCAGAATATTGAGGTGGTGGAGGCCCCAAAGGCCCTGAATCTCTGAGAAACCTGGCTCCTGGCTTTTGGTTTGAGCCTGTATTTGGTGTACTGAGATGAAATAAGAAACAAAGTCACTTGGGCAGGTGTGTGGGAAGGGAAAAACGCAGAGTTTAATTATTAAAGCTATGTGGCTGTGCAAGCATCCTACTTAAGAGGAGTTGTCATTAAACTCAACCTTTCCCCCTTGAACCTGGTGTCTGGAATAGCTCAGACACCAATGGTGACCTTATGTATTTCTTTTAATTATTCCGAAGTAACCTCCTCCAGCTCACTACAAGCCCTCAGCTACTTCAAGCAAAGACATTCTAATGATTTCGATTAAATCTTGGCCTCTCCCCAGCAGAGCACAAATTAAAAGCATTACTAGGAGGATACAAGCTTCAGCGCTTGGAAGTGTTATATAAAGAATGGGGAAAGCTGCCAAGAGCTTGTTGTCATTTCATATGGAGTGGGGGATGATTAACCCCTTGCTGGCATCTCGTACCCTGGCAAGATCACACGTCTCACTCCTGGGGGGTTTGCTCCTCGTGACCGTCCCCCCCGTTACACTCTACACCCTTTTCAACTTGATATTTGGATAATATATTCTTCCAATGAAGCACTGTCATATTTAGGCTCTGAAATGTGCTGTTATACTGACAGAATTTGGAGAAAAGAGCTCTAGCTGGGCACTACAAATCCCTTTCCGGAAGTCCCCTACCCTGTCCAATCCATGGCTGCACTTCCACACCGAATTATCATGGGTAAACCACGATGCATGCCTGAAATAAATGCATAAAAATCTTAAGCAAAACAATTGTCTCAATTATGTCAACTACAAAAAGTGGGAACGAGGCAAATTTGGTTTAGATCCTGGTGTCATTATAAGCAACAGACTTGTATGTTTAGCCTCTCTCCACTTTCCTTCCCATTTTCTATCTTGTTAAAATGCGAATAATGAATCTAAATGACTGAAAAGTACTTTCAGATACTTGGATAAAAAAGCTAAAAGGTAGATGCAAGACCAAACTGCTCCTACAAAGGAGTAATCGTCACATCGGTCATCAAAAGCTGCTTTACCCAGGCTCCTATATGCAAAAACAACATAATCCTGAATCTTCTCCTTCACACTTGGCCACCTGCACTCAGGCAAATGAAAAAAAGCTATGAAATAGTAACCATCCACCCAAGAGTAACCATTCACCCAATAGTAACCATCCACCCAATAGTAACCATCCACCCAAGAGTAACCACCCACCCAAGAGTAACCATTCACCCAAGAGTAACCATCCACCCAATGGTAACCACCCACCCAAGAGTAACCACCCACCCAAGAGTAACCATTCACCCAATAGTAACCATCCACCCAATGGTAACCACCCACTCAATAGTAACCATCCACCCAATGGTAACCACCCACCCAAGAGTAACCATTCACCCAATGGTAACCACTCACCCAAGAGTAACCACCCACACAAGAGTAACCATCCACCCTATGGTAACCACCCACCCAATGCTAACTACCCATCCACCCCACCCACTTTGCACAGCACTCTTTGAGTACCTGGGTGCCAGGCAGGAGCTGTTCTGCCCTCTGAGATGCTAAACCCCCCCAATATCCAGACACACCACGGACTTTCACGTGCGATGCAAATCGGAGGGTCAAAATTAATTTGTTTCCGGTAAAAATGTAAAATCAGTGCGAGAAAATATTGTTATGTTCAAGCTTTTGGTCCAGTTTTAAAAAATCAGAGAACTAAAGCAGCCCAGTGAAACCTTATAGGATCAATTTAGAGAATATCTTTGGAAAGGTGGGTGAGATGAGATGCTGCTCTAGGAGGTGTTGTGGGGGAGCCGACGCAGCCTTGCGATGTCTCATCCTCCAGATTTATACAAACGAAATCAAGGAAGCACTAAACCAGCAGGGGGTTGTTATCTCTAGAGATAACTACAGACAGTTTCATTTTAAAAACAATCAGCGTCATCATCACTGTATTTTCCATTTATTGAAACGCAAGAATGTGATGGAACACCCAGCTCCTTCCAGAAGTCAGAGCAGCTTCCTCCCTAAAGAAAAATTTCCATAAAAAGAATCAGCTCACTTCATTTGTTCTTTTTTTTTTTTTTTTTAATGCTGTGCTGAGCCTGTGCTTGCCCCCTGCCTGCATCTTGCCAGCCCTAGTGCTCAGGGATATTCCTATTTCTACCCAACAGTAGAATACATCCGCTGCACCTTGGTGTGGTCCAGAGGAGGCCATGAAGATGCTCCAAGGGCTGGAATGCCACAGGTATGGAGACATAGAGTTAGAGATGTTCAGCCTGGAGAATGGAAGGCTTCAAGGAGAGCTTAGAGCACCTTCCAGAGCCTAAATGGGCTTAAACAGAGATGGAGAGGGAGCTTGGACAGGGGGCTGGAGTGACAGGGCAAGGGGGAATGGCTTTAAACTGACAGTCTCAATTTAGATCAGATATTAGAAAGGAATCCTTCCCTGTGAGGGTGGGCAGGCCCTGGCACAGGGTGCCCAGAGCAGCTGTGGCTGCCCCTGGATCCCTGGCAGTGTCCAAGGCCAGGCTGGACGGGGCTTGGAGCAGCCTGGGACAGTAGGAGGTGTCCCTGCCCATGGCAGGGGTTTGGAATGAGATCACCCCTAAGGTCCCTTCCAAACCAAACCAGTCTATGATTCCATGATCTGAATTTCAAGGGTAAGGATGTAATTGCCCAGATCATGCAGAAGAGTTTAAACCTCCAGTAATGCCATGAAACCAGATTTCGCTCAGCTGAGTGGGGTGAATTTTTCTTTGCACAGGATCTTTCCTTCGCCACCAAAGAGCTTCTCTCTCTTGTCTTTCCTCTCTCTTCCTTTACCATCCATTTGTTCTTTGGCATTGAAAAGAGAGGGGAAAATCCAAAATTCAAATCACAACTTCAGTTTTGTAGTGAGAACATGCAAATTGTCAACTTTTTACGTGAGCACGAATAATTTTTTCCAATTGGCACTACTTTAAAATTGTTTTTAAAAGTTCCACTATCCCTCAATAGAAGCTCTGAAGCCACTTCAGAAACAGAGGAACAGGGTTTAAGGTGAGGAGAGGGTAGAAAGATTATTAACCCTGTGTAATAGTCACAGCATAGAAAAATATGCTTAAATATGTCTCCTTTTTGTTTGATCCCTCATTTTTATCCTCCTGTTGC
Organism: Oreocharis arfaki; assembly: GCA_013398015.1. Lineage (NCBI taxonomy): Eukaryota > Metazoa > Chordata > Aves > Passeriformes > Paramythiidae > Oreocharis > Oreocharis arfaki. The sequence goes on along the minus strand of VZRR01001393.1, from coordinate 545,267 downwards.
AACGCACCAATACTGTTCTGCTGAGCAATTCAGGATGAATATTCCTTAATATAATAAGAAATCCCCAATCAATTAGCACATCAAATCAGGAAATTTCACTACACTACATCAAAAAGGCCCACTCCTACCTTTTGTCAGTCACTGCATTGAAATAAAGAGGTAGCTGCACACAAAGCAAGCTGTCATGTCAAACAATACATCCTTCACTCATTCCAGATATAAACACATTAAAATGTGGCACGAGAAAAAGAGTCAGTCGAACCTGTTGAATGGAATTGGCTAATTGGATAAATTACACTTTGATAATGATGATAATCATTGAGGAGACATCCTGTCCCATAGTTCTGCTGCTCTGTGCTTTGCTTGCTACTTCCCCATCTCACTTGATTCCTTGTGCCAGAAAATGCAGAGTAAAACACCTAAAGAACCCAGCTCTGCCTGACTGAAGGTTTCTTCCACAAACCTTGATGTCACCCAGGATTTTGGAGCTGTAAGAAAATCAGTAAATTGAGATTGTAGTCACAATAATCAAACACAGTTCTCAGAATCAGGTTCCAACAGATGATGGGAAACTGAAAAATTACTTGCTCTGAATACACATCACTTTTAAGGCACACAAAATTCCTTCTATGAATTCATATTGCTGGAAAACATGTAGGCTGGAATAAATAGTATTAACCAGCCTGCCATTAGCATATGGCAGGCACACACTTTGAGAAAACTTTGACACTAAGCAAACATTTAATAATTAGTGTAACTATCCATTAATAGAATTGATATATACATTTAATAATCAGTGTAATTATCCATTTATAGAAGTGAAATATTTGGTTCTAAAATAATAATTTTTAAAAAGGGGCATTTTTTTCTAAATAATCTGTCTTCCTGATACAAGCCAACTAGAAATGTAACAAATACATGATAAAAAAATGACATATCTTTCACCATTGTGCTAATTCACTCTCATTAACACTGCAGAGAAACCAATGCAGCATGAATGGGGTTGACTTCCAACTCAGACAAGTTTCTTGAGCCCAAAGTATGGAGAGCAAGAACCTTTGGAGGCACAAAACCCTCACTTCCACCCTCCCTTCCCCAGGGGGGCAGCCAGCATGGGCAACACCCACCTTCCCATGCCCAGCATCCCCCGAGCCCCAGCAGCAGCAGCCTGCTCTGGTGCACTGCCAGCCCAAGTTTAAAACAACAAAATTCCGTGTATTTATTTGCTTTTTACAACAAAAAGTCCGAGCAGAACAGCCATCAAGGGAAACTTAAAACCAAACTGCAGCTTAGGGTCTGGATGCAAGGAAAAATGCTGACCTGGTTGGAAATGAAGAGATACCACCGGCTTTCTGCTCATATTCTTCATGCCTCAACCATCCTAAATTACTCTCAATCACAGCCCCATTCAGAACCAGACATCTCCAAATTGTACACACAGTAAAACATTACAAGGAACGATGTGGATCCTGTTATGGGTCATTGGATTTTTATTTTTTTTGTGATTATTAAGAAAAACTCTGAGAGACAAAAGCTTAACAGTCTGCAGAAAAGAGAAAAGGCCCTGTGATAATTGATTTAAGATGAAAATTGATCAAGTAGTTTTTATAAGGCATAAAAAGATGGTATTTTCAAAGAGTAATAAAAATTACAAATATTCATTTCTTATATCCCCTTAAGACACATGAGGAGTAGTCAGCCAAGATCTCCTTATCAGATGGTTGGCACCATCCAACAGAAGCAGGCTTCATTTGCAATTTGATTTGTACAGCACAGGGTTGAAATGAAGGCCAGTGAATTTCTGAACTACTGCATTATATGCATCCAGCCTGGAACTCCTTTTATCAGAATGTATTTTGTGGTCTAAAGTACCTTTTAGTCACACAATATTTGACTAAAAAGTGAATTGTTATAATGATGTTTACTGCTATTACTTGAAGGTATAGGAAAGGGGAAGCTGGTTCACTGGTTCATTCAGCCAATTCTATTTTTCCTGTCGTTTTGGAAACGTGTAGAAGCTCATGCTTGGCAAGGTTCATGGTCTGGCAGTTCTGCAAGATGCAATCTTTTGAAATCAGGACTTGGGAGCACAGAAGTTAATGTTTAGAGGGAGCAATTTCACTTGGCTCCTGAGGATTCCTCAAGATGCAATGAACATCTTGTCTTTCCTCTTCCAGCATCAAAAGCATCTTACACCACTCTGTAGGAGCAGATGACCAAGATGAGTAACTTACACGTAACACTCTGGTGTGAGGAGACCAATATCCATGAAAAAGCAGTTGAATAAGCAAAGCCCACATTACAAACATGATGGTGTTCTAAAGTAACACTATTTGTCTTCCTTTCCCTTCTTATTCACAGCTGATTTGCTACTGCAGTGTCCAAGCAACACCACTTAGAATAAACTGTCAGACCAAATCTGTTCCTTCCTTCCTTTGGCCAGAGACTTCACTCCTCTTCCAGCCACACATCAGCTGCAGGCTACAGTTAAGCCTATTCCTGTTTTCTCATTTATTCCCCAAACAGCATCTCTCAAATGACTCTTTTTTTTTGCTCTTGAGTACTTTTTTCCCACTATCTTCAAACAGGTAAAACAAATTAGTGATCAGGCTAGTCATACTTTGAAATGCCAAGAGAAGGAAGGAGGAAACAGGCAAGAGAGAAATGGGAAAAGAGGAGGATTCGGCTCCACAAAATAAACCCTTCTAAGTGGTTTGGGATTTCACTTCCATTGAAAGGGTTGTGCACATGGAAGGAATTCCTGGAATGATTTTCCTTCAAGTTCCTAGTGGAACCAAGTAATATTTCAAGGAAAGACAGGCTGCCTTGCTGATATCCTCAGCCTCTCTCCCATCCCCTCCTGACAGGAGGTGTTTGCAGGGTGCTTCAGAGAAACACAAACACTAATCCAAAAAGCAGTTGGGGAGTGGGAGTGGAAAATTCCTAAATTCTTAACTGTGCAACATGCAGTGTATTAACAGCTTTTGAAAACATCAACAATCCATGCAGCTCCCAGCACTTTGCAAAACAAATGTACTCAGATATTAAGGCCGCAGAGGTGACTTTGCCAACCAGCAGAAAACATGACAACAGCAAAGCAGGGAATGTGGGGGAAGTTGTTTGAAATTTTTATTATTGTCAACTATGGAGATGAAAACACAGACAGAACTCGGCATCTACTCCCACAGGAAAATTGCATTCAGCCTGGAAGTCTACTTGAAAAGAAAAACAACAAATAACAGAAAATGAGCAGTAAAAACAAAGGATTTCGAGCCAATTTCTCCATTCTCTATTTGGTGTAAATCTGTGAGAAGGAAAGAAAAAGTTAAGTTTAAGGCATCTTTTCACCTTCTGTACTCAGCCCCAGATCAGCTAAGACCAGTTTAGCAGCTTGAGCTATTCCTACCCGTGTGTGGTTTAACCCAGACCCCAAAAAGGGAGGTCCCACTTCCCTGTAAGCTGTGAGGTGCCCTGAATGAACTGCAGAACCCCTTCAATCAGCATTTCAGGGAGCAAAACCAATATGAAAATAAGCTTAATAAGATATTTTCCTGCCTGAATTAACTCTGCTCAGGATTGCAGTGGAGGAAGTGGGAGCTTCCCAAAGGAAGGGCAGGAGAGGGGACAGAGGGATGCTGTTCCTGGGGGTGCCAGCGAGCTGCTGTGTCTCCTGGGCTGCAGTGCCTTGGCTACCCTATTCCCTGTGACAGTGACACTCCCTGGGGATGCCAGAGGTCAGAGTATCCCTGCCATGCCCCTCTCACACCCTGCCCCAGGAGATGCTCACCATCACACAGGAATGCACACGCTGTTCAAACACCAGCCTGCTCAACAGCTGATTTATGACTCCAAAAGTGTCACAAAATACTGCAGGTGTAATTTGAGGGTTGACTCTGGTACCAGCACCACCACTACCCACACTTACCTTCCCTCCCACCCACAGCTGTTAGTGCAGGTATTTCTAAGGAGTCACTAGGAAATGAAGTCTTATATAAATAAACTTCATATAATGAAAAGAAGTGAGTGGAAAAGTAGAATGCAGATATTAGGCAAGATCACCTCAAAGATCTAAATCAAGGATCAGATCTGCAAATGACTGTCAGCCCAACCAGGGTGAGGAAAGAGAATTATCAAGATGTCACTGAGAAGGAGGCCCATGGGGGACACAACCTCCTTAAATCATCTTCTCTGCAAGCACCAGAACAGCTGCACTGGAGCAACCTTGGAGCAGCCCAAGATGGGCCTTTCACACCTCCCAAAACCCTTCAGTGTCCATGCCATTAAGAGGCTTTTTAAGACAACCTTCTCCTAAAACATATTCTCCTCAGTGCTTAAAATGCACGTCAGCCCAGGAAAAAAACCAAGTGGAAACTCTTTGCACACATATTCTTTTAAAGTGGGTGGGAAGAAACCTAAAAGGAATTTCAGTTCTTTGGGGCTAATAATGTTCAAAGACAAGAGCAGCTTTTTGTATCAGGCTTCCATCTGGGCTGTACCCAGGATTCCCATCTCGAAGTCAGTGAACCTTGCAACGCTTTCTCTTATAGCCCTCAAAGGCAGTAGCACGTTGAGTATAATCCATTTTTAAAAAGTACAAAACAAAGGAATATATTTTCCATATGTTTGTCACATGTTTCATTCACGTCCCACTGCCAGCTCTTTGCACAGCTGATGTGCAGTGGATTTGCAGGGCCTGACCTTGAGAGAGTTTAGTCTTAGCTGTGCATTTCTGTTTAATTTGTGCATAGCTCCTGCAATTGTTCGTATGCACTGAGCAACCCTGCCTGAAAATACCTATTTCTCAAATATATAACTGAAATCCCATCATATAGGGTACCCTATTTGGGTACCTATAGGGTATCCAAATCCCATCATATACATCATATAGGATATGCTGTACAACACAGCTATGAAAGTTTGTTAATTCTTTTTTATATTATTTTTAGAGAACATATGTACATTGAGTAAGGACTACAGAAACTACCTACAGGATAAAACAATACAATGTTACAGATACACACACTACTTGTGTATGCAGCAACGTGGGTTTTATCACAACGGTGTCTGAACTTTCTCCAATTAAACAGTTCCTTCCTTCTCCAAATATAAAAGAAATAAATCTTACTAGTTTACATGGATTTATATAGAGTGTGGAAACAAAATCATGTTTTCACTTTTAGGTTACTGAGTTTTGTTAAACTATGTTCTGACTACAAGTATCTTTTCTAAAACCGAAGCTTGAATTTTTTTACATAAATTATTTAGCTGATAGCATATTCAAACAAAAAGCAGACTGCTGCTCAATACAATCTTTTTTTAAATTATTTTTCTCTAGCAAAATCCAACAAAATTATTTTTTTTCCTTCAGCCTAAGAAGAGAAACTGAAATTCATCTTAGGTAAAAGGGAAAACAGAGACACTTTCTGCTTGGTTTTCTTAGGTACCTTCCAGTAAGAAACAGCCCTGGTGTGGATGCCATTTCTAAAGTGTCTGTACTGCACAAACAGGACAGAACAACCCCACAGCAACCCGTGTCCAAGATTCTTCATTCTCAATCTGTAAAAAAAAGAGCAGAACCTGCAGAGAAATTCAGCTACACTCTTGCGAGTCAGGGATAGAGCCGAGGAACCCATTGCCATCTCCTCTGCACCAGGCTCCAGAGCTCAGTTATGGTTCTGCCACTGATGCTTCTGCAAGGTCTCAAGCAAGTCACATCAGCTGCCATTTTCCCAAACCTATTCCAGTCTGGGGTTTGGTTTTCTGTTTAGATCGGAGGCTTTCCAGGTCAGGAACTGGATGTCGTGACTAAACCAGTTTACCACTACCGAGGGTCAGCTCTCCACTATGGCCCCAGATCTTGGGATGAGGATGGCACCACACCAGCATCCCACTGCCCTCATATCTGGTTACAGAGAGGCCAGACCCCCTCCCACCTTTTCAAATAATTTAACATGTGATGAATGGGCACAGCCCAAATAATTTAATGATCCCGAAGATGGTTTAATGATCCTAAAAGGCCCATGGAGACCTGAGAGTGCAAAATGATCTCGAGCAGCCGAAGAAGCAAGTCACTGGGCTTTTCTCCTTCTGTGAGTGATGGGGAGCAGGGAATAAGTTTCTGAACATTCACATTCACATATCTTCAGAGCTAGGGATGCTTCAGTCTGGGTTACTTGGGGAAAAATTACCTCTGTATAGCAGAAAATGAACCCCAAGCCCCCCACGTTCAGCCCAAGCCTGCTCACTCACACACAGCCAGGCTGGTTCCTCGGTCTGTCAGGGGTTAAAGGCAGTCATGCAGCAAACTCCTGCCTGGAGTCAGGGTTTCCAAGCCCGTGTCTCTTCACTACAGCCAAGAACAAATTTCCTCCCACAATTCTCTGAAGAATCTTTCCATTCACATCATTCTTCCTGTTACTCCATGTTCTTACTTTGGGTATAAATTCCCTACATAATAGAACAGCATACAGCTCCTACCATCACAAAAATTCTCCTACTGATGGAAATGAATTTGTTCTGCCCCAATCAAACCAGAGTACTCCAAGAACTAGTGAAAGATAAGTTATTTCAGGCCCTGCTCCAAAGAGTTAAGAACTTTAAAGGCCCTACAGGCAACTGCTGCTGAAGCACATCCTGTCTCTACTGCTGCACTTCTGGTAAAGTACCTGACAATAACACAGCTCCCTTGTTAATCAGGTATTTTCTCTTTCATTTGCATTTGCTTCAAGCTGCTCTGGATGCTAGTATCAGCACTACAACTGCATACACAATCCTCCACTACACCTCTGCACACCGATTTTTGCAACAAATCCTCATTATCCAGCACGAAGGTGGACACTCCACCTTGTACTACAAGGTCCCTGTGCAAGTTATTAATGATTAAAAGCAATTTCCTACCTTTATGTTCACATTTCCATTGCCCATGCACTTTGAAAAACAGAATCTAATACAAATGACATGGCTTTCAAAAGTTTCTGTTTTACCCTTGGGCAAAAAACAATAAACACCTTGATGGAGCTTTTATCAATCAATTTTCATTTAGTTTCTTTCTGTTAAAAAGTCTTAAGATGCTATACTGAACACAGGGAGCAACAGCAATGCACTTCAAGGTAAAACAACAGTATTACTCAAAACAATGTGAATGGTATGTTCTGCAAATTGTGCAGGTAGATCCCATTGATCAACTTTATTGCAAATCACAGCCTACCATGGGATTAATTTGTTTTTTCAAATTTAAAGCAGAGGACATTACTCTGACTTGAAGTGATTTTATTTTGTATTAAATCGGTGAAGTAGCAAATACTGTTTGATATACATTTGCCAAATAATAGCAGCTATACATATTGGGCAGCACACAACCTGACAAAATTATGGCTTAATTTCCTGAGGGAGTAGCTATGAAGGTGCAGATGTCCTATTCCTAATAAAATTCTAATTATTATATAAATAGCCAACGAAAATCAAAATTTGGATCCTGAATTAATTCAAAAGCTTGACCTAGTCTCAGCCAGCGGTGTAAATCCAGAGAAGTTCCTATGAAGTTCTTCTGGTTTTACATCAATCTGTTTGAAATCAGAAACTTGGCCCAAAATGCTAAAAAGCACAGAACAGCTGCCTATTGATGTCTGCATAGATTTGAAAGCTTGATGCAACAGCGTTAGCATATTGATTCTTTCCCCCCTAGGAATTTGTGAGAAAAGAAATAAAAATTCAGTGTTTGATCCCAAATCTGAACAAACTTCAGGGCTTGCTTACAGTTTGGTAGAGAAAAACAAAGCAAGGGAGATAAGAATGCACAGATTTCAGCTCGTAGCAGGCAGTTACAAATGGGCTGCACTGACCACAAAGAAGACAAGAGGCTCTTTTATGTTAAAAGAAGAAAAGAAACACGGGTTGGAAATTATTTTCTTAGAGTGAAACATCTTGCAATGAAATGACTGAAGACTGAGGAATCCAATTGCTATTGTTGTGGGGAAAGAAGCCTTTACAAATGGGCTGTTTAAACACAAAAGCAATCTTATTAATGATTTCTTCATCAAACCGAAGCTCTCATCGGAATTACAGATCACTCAGGCACCGGTGTGACAGGCATCTAATATGGGGCTGAGCCAGCTTCTGCTCAAGTAAACTGAAAAAGTCCCACTAATCTCAAAAAGCAGGGCCTGAGACAGCCTAGTCTGGTGATTAAAAAAAAAAAAAAGTTTGGATTTACAATTAATCCAGCTGCTGGTGTTGGGAATCCATTGATTGTAATTGAGGATGAATCCAAAACTGGAACAATTCAAGGGAGACCAGTTTGCCTATCTCCCTTTATTTGAGTAAAAGCAGGTTCTTTTCTATCCAAACTCCAGGGATCTTTCAAAACTAATTAGCGTGTTCTAAAGTTCACCTGGTCACTCAAAATCTTGGCCATACTTTGGGCAAATAATCCACAACTGAGGGGGCTGAATTCCCATGTGCCAGGACTGGCAGTGGGGTAATTCTAAGATTCTGCACTGAAAATTATGCTCTGATGCAAGAACAAGTTGGAATCTCAATATTTTTCCTTCACAGCATTTCAAAGACCAGAATGTTAGACTTTGCCCTAGGTTTAGAAACAACACAAACAAAAATTCAGGGGCTGAAAACTGCTCCTGAATTGGTGGTTTGGTGGGGTTTTTGGGGTTTTTTGGGGTTTTTTGTTTGTTTGGTTGGTTGGTTTTTTGTCGTTGTTTTGGTTTTTTGGGGTTTTTTGTTTGTTTTTTTTTTAAATAGGGGATGCAGTGAAAGGGTTGCATGACACAAAACTTTGTTTCTTCCTCTCTGAGCCCAGATAAATCAGTTCCACAAATCTATGAGCCAGTATCACTCGCCAGCCACAAATATCAGCCACCAAGGTGGGAAAGTTTCCATCCTGCTTCTCCTCTCTGCCCTGTCCCTGGCCATGGGTCCCTCCCATTCCTTTTCTCTCCATGGGCCTTCACCACCCCCAGCCGTGAGAGCTGCAACTCTTCTCCCTCCCATGGTCATACTTTGCCTGTAACACAGTAGGGAGTAGAAGCCCCCTGTGCTGAGGACTGCAAAATGGAGAGAACAAACAGATAATCTGCATCCCCAACAGATCACACCCTCACGGTCCCCTTTTGCATCTCAACATGTATTAAACTGTCCATACAAGATTTCCAATTCCCTTTTTTTTTTGCTTTAGCCATTTACTCCTCCATCCCTACTTTGTCACCCCAGTAAATTGCTGATCATTATTTATTTGAATAGAAATTAGAATGCATGAAACCACTTAACATCATGTCCTTAAAACCAAACCAGTTTGCCCTGGACCTGAATAAGCATGAAACTGGTACCATGTAGTCACCATAACCATGTGGTTTCAAAGCTTTCTCTCATCACATACCCCGACTCTGTGTTGGGAAGAGCACTTAAACTCCATCAATGCCCATGGGAAGCAGACTGGCAGCTCTTTGCTGCTGTGAACAGAGTGATCAAAATATTTTCCTGCTCAGTATTTAAATCTTGGCTGCTTCTTAAGTCTACCCAACAGTACGTGGAGTGCCAGCTCTGAGCATGACCCACTGTTTCCAGGCATGGCTCTGCAGTGCTCCCTGAGGTTTGCAACTCAAACAGCTCATTCTGGGAGCCCTTTACGTGCAGATGGAGGCTGTGGTGAGAAATTCTGTGAGGTTCAAGAACACGTTAAGCTGTGTATGTAGACATAGCAGAGTGAAGTCCTCATCTTCAGTTGGGAAGTTAAGCATTTCCTCAATAAATATAATAAATAACAGTGATAGAAATTGTGCCAGCTCCTCGTTTTGGTACTGACACAGGTGAGGAACTGTGCTTGCACCTGAGTTTTCTGTGAACTACTAAACATTTCCATTGGACTTTTCATAAAAATAAAATAAAATCATCAGGCAACTCTTCTAGCATGACTGCACTTTCCAGCACAGCTTCCAAAGCTGGAAACATGGGTCAACACTGGAAATATTTCACATGGCACCTAACCAGTGTGGAAACAAATGCCAAGCATGATCTAGTGTCATCCAGATTAGCTCCTGCTGGTGCTTGGATTCAAATTAATGGGTTACCCTCCCAGCAAATGTCACAGGAAAACCTTGCCAGGAAACAGCTTACAGAAGAAAAAAAAAATCCTATTTCATCTTGAATGAGGGATTCCATTTCACTGAAGGTTCCTTCCCATAGCCTCTGTCTGAGCACAGCTTGGGAAATACTTTTGGGAAATGAGATCAAACAGGATAAACACCAACTTGCACAAGGAACAAGTTGAGAACCCGAGAGTATCAAGAAAACTCCTGCCCCCTGAGCTTATTCCTGCTCTTTAATATTTCTGATTACTTTCAAATTATTAAAAGCTATTACCTTTCAGAAAGGACAAGTTTACCACCAAGCACCTTTGAATGCCTTTGCCTTTGCTCCTGTTCTACAGGAGGTTTAAACTCTGACAAACATCTAGGATGGGAGGATACTTCACACAGTGTCTGAAAATTGAGACAATTTCCTGAAAATCTAACTGACCAGAGGAAAAGGACTGTCAGTTTTCCTCACTGTACCTTACCTACAAAGTTTCCACCTTCAAACAGACAAAATTTCCATATTAATTAGCTTTGATTGCCTTAAGGTAGGTAAGTTGCCTCTTTTGGATCTGAAGGGCTAAACAAGTGAGGAATTGGTCTTTTCCCTATGATATTCCTCACCCAATTTAACTCCTTGGCCTGGCATCTCTCTCTCACAGCTGCCAAAGTGCACCAAAAACGGGGCAATGTTGTTGTGTTGATGTGCAGGTGGGGATAAGGATGGAAGGACTGACTCGGTGGATGGGAGCTGGGGATTAGAATACCACACTCATGAGTGGCACCCTGAGCTAACCCACCTTGTTCTCTTACAGCCCAAACTCACCAGCTGGATTTGAGGTAATTCTGAAGAAGTGATGGCCTTGGTACAGCCATTTGTAGACTAGAGCTTTCCAAAGGTGCCGCAGCAAGAATTGATACTTGTCTGGTATAATTTCATGCAAATGTTGGAGCTCCTTTCCCCACCACAAAGTAGGGGAACTTAAGTTCAATAATTTAATTTCTTTTATTGGGAAGCCTGTACGATGACATGTTCTGGGTTTCCTCTATAGACAGGAAAACTAGAAACTCCCTTTCTCTTTCTGAGTGAGATTTCTTGCAAAATGAGATTACAGCAAAAGGAAAGTTATTAAATAATGCAGAACTCAGTTAAATGGATCTTTAACAGTGTAACAGTGGACCTTGACTACACACATTTGGATTACTTTAATAGAGCTCTGATTCTATGAAATCAAATGTACTGTTAATCAACCATAATACAAAATTTTCAAAGACTTTTTGATGAAATGCAGAACCTTTCTAGCTACTCTGAGACACTATTTGTCTGAACCAACACCAGGAATTCAAGCAAGTGGGTGCTGTAACCCTTCTGCCAGATTCTTCTCAGTGAAACCAGGAAAGAGACAAGTTTGGGTCCATGTGATTTCCCTCCCTGGTGTGAAATTCTGTGCTCAGTGTTATGAAACAACGCCTGTGAAATGCTGCAGACCAGTGAGGCTGTGGTGACCACTGGACATTCCCCAGTAAAACGATTATAATTTCTCTAAGTGACACCAAAAGCTGGGCTCAGGGCTGCCTGCTCTAGTGCTGGGTATTCAGGGCTACCCAGCTGCTTCAGCACCAGTTCAGAGACCTGACAGTCACCTTGGGAAGGGCTGAGCTCTCCCCTTTTCTCACTAAGCTGGAGCTGGGAGAAAATATGTGCACAGCCCTGAACAAAAGAAATAGGAGACTCCTTCCTGCAAGGTGGAAACGTTACTTTTACTATTTCACTTAATATTAAATGTAATCTAATCTGTTTCAGGCATGAAAATTCCTCAGCTTGTATAGTATTTAGACAGGGGAGAAAATAGTTAAAAACCAGTTTACTTATTATCTTTTCTGCTGTTTGTTTACTCCTCTATGCCAGATGGCTTGGACTGTGAAAACAGATCCACGAGATGACACATAATCCTGCAAATATTCGGTGCCTGGACCTCCAATGGAGCTTGCTAGAAGTCCCATGCACATGGTGCCTGGATGACTATTTCACTTCTGTTTATAATCAGCTTCACTTTCTCATTCTCACAAATTAACAAAGTATTGCCACATTCAGGCTGCAGATAAAGAATGCACATCCCACACGTAGCTGTTCTATAAATTGTCCTAAATAGGATCAGAAAACGCTGTTTATGCTCTGGCTCCCCACAGACCATTTTGCCTATCAAGCCTCTCTATTTTTTTCTTTTTAATGCTTATCAAATTGTTTCTAGAGGTGACTTCCCCTTCCTGGTTCATCTGATCTTCTGCTGTGAATTACCAATGATGTTGAACCTTTGGCATTGCACTGATTTCCATTGCATGGATTCATTCAGGCTGGAAAAGAGCTGCTGTCAAATTACATGGGAAAGATGGGAGCAGCATCCCCCAGGATTGTTAGACAAGCACTTAGCACACCCCAGCACCAGCAAGAAACGAGTGTCCCTCTTCCCCTGACCATGGGGCCCTTTCCACCTTCAGGGATCACCTCACCAGGGCTTTCCTGTGGCTCCCAGGGAAGCCATACAGCCACTGCCTCAGTTTGAGCTACTGCTCTGCTCCTGCCTTCCCTGTCCCACCTCCCCCGTCCCAGGGCAGGTACCTCCCGTGTGTCCTCGTTAGGCTCTGAGGACCCCACCTGCAGTGAAAGACCCACCTGCAGCAGAAGCAGCTGAGCTGGAGCAGCATCTCTGACCAAACACGACCGTGTGAGGTGCTAAGAAACCCCAAGGTTACGACATCCTCGTGCACCTGTTCACCAGCTTCTCCTCCAGATGGGGTGAGGCCTCCCAGACAAACACCTGCAGCACTTCTCCACACCCCTGCTCGCCTGGATCTGCCTGAGTAAAGCTTTGAGAGTCTCAAGCAGCTTCATAAACAACCTAAACAGTTTGCAAACAAATTCATGTTCCCTCAAAATACTAAAGGAAAGGGGGTTCTCAAAGTGATAAAGTACAATCAAGCACCCAGAACAGAGTGGTCTTTAATGCCACAGTGGTATTTAATTAATCCTGTCTGTGGCAAATTAACAAATATGAAAGTCTTCCTCGAAGCTGCCTTCCAGGATTTCTCTGGGGGAATCCCTCTCCCTGTCTGCCCACCTGTCACTGATATTAAGCTGATTCCAAAAGTGTTAAACGGTGTCAGGACAAGTGCATGTTCAGTGTTGTACAGGCAGAGGGAGGCATCACCTCTGCCCATGGGAATATTGCCTTATTTCCTGAAAAGCGTTGAATTAGCAGCTGAGGATGTTTGGTAACACCAAAAAAAGAGTGCGTGTGTATTGTCATGGTGCAAGGATAACCTCAGATTTTCTTGCAACTACTGTGAAGATCTACAACTATCAAAAGCAAGAGAAAATAACAGGACAGGGAAAAAAAAGCCAAACAAGCCAACTAGAAGGCAAGGAGAAGATGCTGAGAGTAATTCTATGATATTTCGTAGGTGTAAATCTGTAAATCACACCTAACAATTTATTAGTTTTAAAATTATATGCCAGCTGCATCTACCCAAATGTATCAATGCCTAATGAAGTCAAGACAGCTAGAGTAAAACAACACCATTTTGTAAGGTAAAACTTTTCCTTTCCATTACTTTATCTGCATTTAACCTCCTAGAGGCTTCAGCCCAGCACAAGCCCACAGAATTAAATTCATTATTATTCATTATTCAAACACCATCCCTTTGTTTCCTGGAATAGCTTTGTAGCCTGGAGTCAAATGAGCTAAAGTAAAATTATGTGACTTGGCATTGAAAATATATTACCTCAGCTGCCAGAACGGATTTAGCAGAATATGTGCGCAGTTCGTCACTTCTTCCACAACTGCCTTCACACACACAAAGGGGTATGACAGCCCCTGAGTTATGAGAGGCCATTCTAGGGGCTGTGATGGATTAGATTGTTTCATGCACTGACTTAAGATCTCATTTCCTGCAACATTCACAAGTGCTTTCTCCACGGCTGAGTAGAAACCTGTTCTGTCCTATGTATATTGCCTTCCCTTGTTAGCCAGGGGAAACTATAGATGTGGGGAATTCACACTAGAAGAGCTCCCACTTGCTCAGGGATTCAGGCAAAGTCTCCAGGCAGGCTGAGACATTTAAGAAGTGACAAGCGGGTTCTGCCCGTGCTTTTTATTGAGTCCTAATCGATTTACTCTAGAATGAGGGGAACAGGGAGTTGCTTGCAGTGAGAACAGAGTGGGAAGAAAATTCTAATCACAGCTCTGACAGGTCTCACTTTGCAAATCTTAAACTACAGAACTCCAGCTATTAACAGGGGGATGACAGGATGACCTCTTCATCTGGGGCTTTCTGCACGTTGCTAAACCCACTCTTACCAGATGCTACAGTCTGACGAGGTGTAAATGTAGTTTTAGGTGCGGTACTACTAAATCAAAAGTGCCCAGACACAATACTAACTCAGCTGGGCATCTGCATGGCACAGAATCACAGAATCATGGAACGGTTTGGGTTGGAAAGGACCTTAAAGATAATCGAGTTCCAGAGCAAACTGTGGGCAGGGACACCCTGGCCAGGCTGCCCAACGTGCTGTGGTCCCACCGTGCAGGTCCGAAATCGTGCAGCCCCTCCTGGAGCCTGCGAGCTGGGAGGAGAACAGCCCCTGGGTGGCTTCCACCCTGCAGTCTGGTGAACTTGCCAGAGGCACCAGCGCTCCCACTGCAGATCCCACTCGGATCTGCGCCCTGGGTGATGGGGCAGGAACGGTTTGGGTTACCAGCCAGAGCTGCTGGTGTACAGCACACCACACACTCCAGAGAGCCCCGTGTGAAACACGGCCAACAGCCGCCCTCAGCCCACCACTGAGATTAACTTCACCCATTAACGCATCAACAACTGAAACTGTACTAACCTGGCAAACACTGCCACTAATATTTTTTTTGAGTCCTAGAAACTCACCAACTACATCAAAATAAATACAGACGGGGAAGTGTAACCACTCAGAAGTTCTTGCAGCACACAGTGACAACCAACCAAAGACCACAAGCAGAGGCTAACACATAATCACAGGCTAATCAGCTGGATTTTCCCCCTGTTCCCTTTGCTTGAGCTATATCATAATAGAATCTATGAACTGCAAGGTACATGGTAATTAATCTTTGAACTACTTGTTAACTTAAAGCGTGAGTGGAATACTAAGTCAAATATGTTTGCAATCACCGTCTTTAATAAAGGTGTGTGGAAAAATTACCAACAGAATGGAGAAAGAAAAAAAAATACCCAAAACAAAACACAGAGCATCATCCTCTCCCAGCCTAAATGGGGGGTAAAGGGGGCTAAATAAAGTTGGTAGTAAAAATAGTCTCTTGAGAAGTTCTAGGCTTAATTTAACCCAGTGCATTGTTAGCTAGAGGTGCCCTGCAGTAATACAATTACAAGAAGGCCACCAAAATAGGCTTTCCCTCAGGAGAATTCACTGCCTGTTCACTGCAAACCTGGCATGTGAAGGAAGGAATTCTTTAAAAGTGTCTTTTTCCCCTAGCCTCGGAGTTAGATGAGGAAAGGAGGAAGGGAGAACACAAACACACACACACTTCTCTCTCCTTCATGCATTTTTTAGTGCAAAGATGGCAACAACAACATTAACAAAAATTAAGGCAGGCAGGCGTGGTGAAAATATAATACACTGGGAAAGAGATGCTCAGGGAAGCCAGGCTAGTCTTTAAAGAAAAATCTGGAAGGCTGAGCAAAAAGAGACCTTGATAACTATTTTTATGGAACATGAAAAGTTTGAAGACTTTTCTTTCCCCCCCAGTTCTGAGCAATGCTGGAGACCAGAATGCCAAGCTAATGTTTACTGCCATCAATATGTCTTTCATATGTTGCTAGTCCATCACTGCACTGTACATGTGCCACAAGACAGACTCTGAAACATGTTTGTAATTTGCATTAACGAGAGCTCCATTCTATACATATTCAATAGCCCAAAAGATACCACATAATCCAGGCTAATTTTAACCCACCTGTTCCCCATCCTCTCTCTCTGCCTTTCCACCACATTTTTAGACTGTTTAGCTCAGGGCTCATTGGATTCAATGGAAAGTTTTCTACACAGTTCAGTGAAGGGTAGGTCCAGCCATAAGACAAAAGTTAATCAGCTTAGTTCTAGTTAGCATGCACTAAATACTGAACACATGTGCTACAGATTTGCTGAAAAGATAGATTTAAGCATGGGCTTAAAGGTCTCCTCAAACTACAGCCTAAAAAAAATAAAATCCTAAAATACTGCACAACTACCAAAATATTCAACTGTTTCAACAGGCTATTCGACACATACTTGCTAATTCTGAGCAGAACCTTATGAAGCTCTTTGGTTTTATACTTAAATGTCCATCAGTATACAGTTATGGTACAGAAGCATGACGAAGGGAGATTATCCAAATCATTTTTGCACATCTTGGTAGCAGAATATAAAGTTCTGGAGTTGGGACTATCAGATCAAATTTGTGGAACAACCAGATATTCTGTGGGATCTGTTACTGAAACGGCTCATTTATTATTCACAACCAAAAATCAGAGACTTGGGTGCACAAATGCAGAAATATTGTGTTTACACACAACTAGGAGCACAATTCCAATAAGGATTGACAGAGTTGGCTGTCTCTTTTTCCAGCAAGTGTTTCCACATCTCTGTTCTAATTGCTCCCCTAATTTTTCTTAGTCCTCTTTCTTTCTATTGAGCCTGACAAAAATATCCCACCAGTCACCAAGTATATGAACATCAGCTGGAGCTTTGCTCGGTGACACCACTGCTTTGGACTTTACTCGAGGTGAGAGACTACCCGGGGTGATGACCTGGGGACAATAGGGCTATTGCAGGACACACGAAGTGCAAAGTGCCAATGCAAATTGTTTCCTCTGTAAGAGGATAACGTTTTGGGGGTTGGGGTTTTTTCGTTCTCTTCCTTCAGGGAAACGATGAGCTGAGCTAAAGCCTCCTCATTTTTCAGACAATTTTATATATATATATTGTATGTATTATACAAACATTGGTATATTGCCATGAGTATGTTATTTATAATATCCCATATTACTATAATTATATTACTATAGTATCTTATTAAATGCAAAGAGATATGCCTAGTTGCAATGTAGTTATTAGATGTTCAATTTCAATTGATTGTCAAGAACATAGTCATTAAGATTAAACATCTGTTTAATAGGTATATCTTATTACATAGTTGTACTTAAGTCCACAGGCAAAATCTGATTTAACATGAGACATAGTTTAAATAAACTAATTATGCAAGCATGATCTAAAACCAAGCTAAACATGGACCTTTGAAAATGACACATGAATTTAATCAAAGCCAGGGCCTCAAAGTGAGCAGAACTTAACCACTGGCCTGACTCATGCATGTGTTTTGATTTCACAGCTGAAACCAGTAAAGCCAGCACCCTCTGGGGGCTTCCTGACTCAACAATGCCGCCCCCACCCACAGATTACAAAGCAGCAAGTTGTCTCTTTGGTTCGAATTACAGGAAACATCGCTGTGCTTTGTTTGGGAAAGTGCAAGCCATCACCTCTCCAACAGTAGTGGAGTCTCTGGAGGTTCGGTCTGAAGGCTCAAGGTTGGCTCAGCCAAGGGGCTCGCCCCAAACACAGACAGGTGCTCCCACAGAGCCCTCTCACTCCATCAGCCCCCCACCCCAAGTTTCCACCCAACAGGAGATACCAGACCCATCATAGACACTGCCCTGTGCAGTTTTATCATTTGTCCAAACTACCAACTTAATGCTCCCACCTGAGTGAAAAAATCTGGGTGTAAGAGGGTGGGCAAACCTGGCTTTCTGCAGAGGCACGGCAAGGAAGATGCAGTCTGGCTGATCAACAAACTAATCCCTGTCCCTACAGCCCGAAACCAAAGTCCAGCAATATAACATACAGAAATTCCTTTCTCAAGTGAGGAAAGCCCGGTCTGGTTTATTTTCTGCTAAATTTAGGACTTTAGGGGAATAAATCACATATTTGGACCCAAGAAGACTAAAAAGTGTTTCCACAAACTCAAAGCAGGTCTCGGACAAACCTCACAAGTATTTTTTCCTGTTTTATTAACGGTCACACCATCAGAAGGCTCGGCTCTGAGTCTCCAGGGAAATAATCCTACGTGCCTTATTGACAGTGGGAGACTGGCTGAGCCTTTTGATACACCCATTCCTCAGCTCTTTCAATCCTTGATGATTTTCTCAAGAACTCTAGCTTATTGCCACAGGAGAAATAGAGCTGGTCAGGAAACCAGATATCAATTATTTAAGTTTTGGAATTTTTTCCATCTGGATTCAGAAATCAGCTTCATGTCATGGAAGTGAAATTCAACTTTAATATTGAAATATGTCATTTCCAGAATGAATTACGATCTCTCAGATGCCCAAATAGCTTCCTAGAGGACTACAGCAAGTCAAACAGCTTGGTCGCTACAGCCCAAGCCTGACAAAATTTTTGTTGGCTTTGGCATCGCCCGTCCCTGCCAAGCAAGGGTGAAATAGCATCTCAGTAATTTTGCCATTACCAGTCCACGTTGAAAAGTGTCACATTCATTTTCAAATCTGTCGCGGCCATTTGACAGTTAAAGCCCTCCGAGATCCAAAGGCCTGTGAAAACCGCAGGTCTCTGGCAATTGGTTAAAATATTGAATATCGTGGGTATCGTGGAACGGTTTGGGTTGGAAGAGACCTCAAAGATCAACTAATTCCAACCCCCTGCCATGGGCAGGGATACCTTCCACTAGACCAGGTTGCTCTGAACCCCGTCCAACCTGGCCTTGAACACTTCCAGGGATGGAGGATACACAACCTGTGCCAGTCCTTTTCTACCCTTACAGTAAAGAATTTCTTCCTAATATCTAACTGAAACCTTCCCTCCCTTCTCCTTCAGGCCTTTTCCCCTTTTCCTATCACTACACGCTCTTGTGAAAATTCCCTTTCCCCAGAGGAAGACAGGTGAGGATCTGGGAGCCCAGAAACACCATTCCCCCAGCCCCAGTGCCCTACCCCAGGGTGATGTTCCCAAATTCACTTGTTCCTCTTCAGCCCACCAGAACTGGCCAGGCTCAGGGCTGAAGTGGCTATTGGCAACTGTGACTCGGATTGGACCAGCTCTTTGATTCAGGTTCACAAGCAATTGAAACCAAATCTGATGGAACCTCAGAAAAACAAACTTTCTACCAAAACTTGTTTGTTTACCATGGGAAGCCCTCAAAATTTAATAGTTTCTATAAAATCTTAATGTGTATCAAGTCAGTGAGTTCTAATGAATGAAACGAAGAGTTTCCGTGAATTTTTTTTTTCATTTGACTTCAATTTTTTTCCCAAAACAGCTTCATCTTTTTCAAGAATGTACATCTAGTGCTATAGCAATGCTGAAAACCTCAAAAACAAATGCGGGTGCACCCTCTTGATATGTAGGCCAGAAAAATGTCAAATTTTTGTTTCATGGTTTTTAATTGCTTGGAGATGGCAGCACTGGCAATTGATGCTATGGAATGCTACTTCTTTTCCCACATCTCAGTAATTGTTCTAATGACCTCCTTGCAACATGTTGGTGGAAATGTCAGGAGATTTCATGACAGATATAAAATTCATGTGATTGCCAGTAAAGCAGTATAAAGACTCCAAAAAATATCCCACAAGTATTTCCCCACATTTTTTAATACAGCCATGTCAGGACTACTCGCAAGCTTTTGTATTTGTTGCATGAATTGGGTGCCCACATCCCATCAGAAGACAGATTTCCAAGGGCTTCCAAAAGTCAATGGATGCTTTTGTACAGCTTTATGAAACAAGTATTAAGCTCTCATTTGCCAAAACTGTGCCTTTTAGAGTGTAACATATAATAAACACTGAAAGAAAACGTATTATCTGAATTAATAATAAAAATAATACCTGTGTCTGCAAAAATGTTTCCAGTGTTATCTATCCACGTTAAATTCATTAAAGGTATCTCCTCTTACTTCAGTCTGAGCTGCTGCACCAACAGGGTGAGTAGAAATAATGTAATAAAATATCCAAACTCCACCCCGTGACGTTCCCTCAGCTATGCAGGAAGGATATCTATGCATTCCTTAGCTGCAAGTGAAATAAGCCATTCGTACCAGGTACATTGCAGAGATCAATTCCTAAATTAATGCTTATATGGCTACACATGCTATAAAACTACCTCAGGGTCAAGCTTGACATTGTGGATGAAATCACATATTTTCTAGCTGGTTTGGTTTTTTTTTCCTGTTTTGATTCTCCTTATTAGATACAATGCCCTGAAATCAAGAGCCAATAATTCTCCTCAAACAGGTTCAGAACTCTTTTTATCCAAGACTCCACCCCTCTACTACCTTTTTTCCCCCCCAGGCATCTCTTTTTTAAAATAAATTTTTAAAAATACAAATAAAATCCCTCTCCACATCACAAATTCACTGATTCCTGCAATAGAAAAGCCTTTGTTGCCTGTGTCGTTCCACTTCAATGGCGTGAGTGTTGTGAAGTATCTGCTGCACTTCTCTGTAGCAGCTCCAGCTCCAAAGAGCTTTAGGCACAGCTGCACAAAACACTCCAAACTCAGTCAGTGCATCTTCTGGCTAATTCCAGGAGCAAGCAGCAAGTTTTGGCAACACCTCGGATAAATAAAGATGTTATATCCAAGGGCTGAAGTCTAATAATTAATTGAAATTGGTGCTTCTTTCATCACACTCTTTGGAATCTTTCAGAGATGGTAGAACCATGTAGGTTCTCCACAGGAGCAACTGAAAACTACACTGAAATTAAGTGCAATGTCCAGGCAGATTATTCAAGAACAGGTTTAACCCGAGTCCCCGCACTGGTTCCTCTCAGACAGCCCCTGCCCCTGTGCAGCACTGCCAAAGCCAATTGAATTTATACAAATCTATGAGAATTCTAACCTAATATCAGGAAAAATCCAAACCAAACAAACCCCCAAAACCCCCAAACCAATATAGTTTTTCCAACATTTCAAAAACATTATTTTACCTTCTTCCCAGTATAAATGGGATTAGCACCGAAGTCCAAATCTGAAGGTACTTGAAAGCCCTTTGCAGTGCTGGGCCGTTTCATATCTGCTTCTTTCATGCTCTGGGCCAATGGCTATAATATACCAGCACTATTTTCCCAAATTTGAAGAGCCTCTGACCTTCAGGAGAGCTTTCCATACCTGCATCTGGATCTGATTGCTGAGAACCTGGCTCACCTCTGTTAAAGATGTACTAAGGTCTTGGATTCACATCCTGCATTCCTCCGCAACCCAGAGAGTCTGCCATGATTAATGTGCTCTGAATGAAAACCATAAGAACCAAAAATGATTTGCAGCTGATTCATTAAAATAGCATTCATCATGATAATTGATTGGTTAATTAATTATGGCCGTAATGCAGATGTCATCTGTATTTCCATTGCAATTCTTTGGTAGTTTCCGAATTCATTCATTAAAGCCTGGCGAGTCCACAGTTTTACAGCTTCTCATGGGGAAGACTTGCAGAGAAAGTGAATCCAAAGAACTCTGCTCTGTAAGACAGAATCTCCTAGTGTTGTGAGAGAATTCCTTCAGCAACACCACTTCAACCCCTCTCATGACTGATACTGGACCAGGGTGATCCAGTTGGGCAGGGCAGGAGCCGCAGACTCCTCTTACCCTACACCTACCCTGTCCACACAAACAGCACTCGCAGAGTGTCTTTTGAGATGCAGCTGTTAAGTAGGGTGGCAGCAACCACAGCACTGCAACACACAGGAAGGATTCTTACAGAACAGGAAATGTAAAGAAATATTCTCGTGAAAAGTGCCAAGGGGTCTTTCTGGCAACGCGCATCGAACGTGAGCAGGTTTTGGGGCTCTCATTTGAAAGAGGTGTGCACAGGAAAACTGCACAGCCAATTTACACAGGCCTTTCAAGTTTCAAAGTGCTCGTTGTCCAGATGTCCACCAGCCTGGCAGACAGAGCTGTTGGTCAGCTACTTGGAATCTCCACCTCTAGCATGGTTATTCTATAGCATAGATTTAGAAAGCTGGACTCAGCACAGCGCAGATTTGATGTCTGAACTCACCTGAAAGTGTTACAGCTCAGACAGGCCAAAGGCAAGGATTTTCTTCCAGCTATGATCTGATATAACAGATTTTGAGTTACGTGGATTCATTTCTTGACTCTGCCATAGGCTTTTCTGCATGGCCATGAGCAAAACCGTCTTTCCTCTGTTGCTCCAGTTTTCATCTCTGAGACAGAAATGATGGCAACTCTCTCTCCAAGGCTACGGAGGAGATGCACTCACCATATTAATGACTAGGAAGTGTTTAGATATTACAGCTTCAGGGGACACAGCCATACCCTGAGAAGTAATCCACAAAGAGCAGCACAGAATGAAGAACTTGCTGAGGGTATGGTCTCCCTAGTTCTTCCTGCTAACCTCTTCTTGATTTTTCTTTCCAATCTCCGGGTGCCATAAGCACTACTGGGGCACTTGCACACTGCTAGACAGGTGATCCCTTAGGCTGAATCTTCAGCTATGGAAAAGCAATGTCAGCCCATTGACTTCAAATACACCCACATCTATTTTCACCCCTGAAGATCCAGCCCACCCCATTGTCCTCCTACTCAGGACAGATGGACATCTCCCCCAGCTCTGAAAAGAGATGTCCCTGCACAGGAGAAACCTGCAAGTGCAGGGGTGGCAGGGACCCTCACTGAGGACCCTCCTGGCACAGCATCACCTGCTCTCAGCCAAGCAAAGCACTGGCAGGTATTTGAGGAGCACCATGCCCATAAACTCTTTAAAGATCTACACATAACCTGCTGCAATTTGATGGAGCTGCTGTTGTTTGACTCCAGTTTTAAAAGAGGAGAAATCAGCAGAAATGCATGTGTGCTTTCCCCTTTCTTTTCCCTCCCCCTGAATCTCTGATCTTGGTGGGATAAAAACCAAGTCAGGAGCAAGAAAAGCTCTTTCTGTACCAGTAGCCTAAAAGCACAGGAGGCCTGTTAGAGCTTTCCAGTGCCGGATGAGAGATGGGGGGTGGGGGGGGTGGCCTCTGTGATTTACCATTCCCCATCTCTTCCTTTGTTCTATCTACACCTCAACTGTCAGCTGTTTTGCAAAGGGGCTGGCAGTCAGGGGNTGTGTTTGTGTGTGTGTGTGTGTGTGTGTGTGTGTGTGTGTGTGTGTGTGCGTATCCAGTTCAGGCTGGTTCCTGGCTCAGGGAAGCATTTTATTGGATTTGTTACTCTTTGATGCTGATTAAGCCCATGGGGTAGAAAAAAGCAAAAGAGAAGGGGAGTTTGGGGGGAGGGGAGAGATGCAGTTTCCCTGTGGCTGCGATGTTTTTAATTTATTATTAACCATCTCTCATGTGTTATCTGACAGCTCTGTTCAACTCTGGATGCAAAGGAAAGCAGTGCCTGCATTTACAGTTTTCTGGGGTGTACATACCCAATCTCCCCAAATCAAAGTTCAGGCTGCTCACAGAGTTGTCTTTGTAGATGTTAATTTTAAACAAATAGATTAGTAGGAAATTAGTTTCCTAGGAGTTGGAAGGCTGAGCCATTTCAAGGCCAGGATTGCACAATGGAGAGCTCAGAGACAGCCCAGGAGTGCAGGGTGAGACACAGAGGAGCGGAGCATGCAAAAGGAGTTCTGCAAGGTGATCCCAGAACGGCCCAGACTCTGCTTCCAGCTTCTTCCTCAGGTTTTTCAAACATGCTCCACAGACAGGGCTGGGTATCCCCAGCTTCTGGCCTCTCCTCTCATGTCACAGGCATTTCAGTCTCTGGGCACAACCCAGCTATGGGCACCATTCTGATTAAGTTTTTAGTTAAGCAGTGATAGGTTTACCCTTTCAGATGGCCTTCCAAGAGGATGTTACCTCCAGGCACACAAATGCTGGTGCCCTAACCCTACCTGGAAACCCACAACAGCTGCTCATTTCCCCGGCTCTGACACACAAATGCCAGAAGTCAGAGCCAGCCAGCTTTTTTACCTGAAAAGCAGAGACTGGAGGTTGGAAGTCCTGTTCTCTGTTGTCCTACACAGTCATGTACAGAGCAAAGCTGCAAAGCTCTGAGCACACCATCAGAGCACCAGTGTGCTCGTTAGGGGCATATTGCATGGTCATGAATGGCTGTGCCACCTGTGATGCTGGAGAACCCAGCCCATAGCTTCCATTTTCAAAGCCACCCATTGGTGACCACAGAAGGTAGGGATCACTCCTGACTGGGGCTCCTACACAGCCAGTGAGAACTGGCAATTTTTCCTGACATCTCTTTGAGGAGGCTTGGAAAGAGAAGGCCAGAACCTCATTCACTGGTTTCTGGATAAGCACATGTTGTCCTTGATGCTGATTATATTTCATGCTGTGCTGGTTACCAGCACTCCAAGGCAGCATCCCTGTAGAAATGGACTTTTCAGGCTTGTGAAAAATCACAGCTGATATAAAATAATATTTAGTATGAGAGAAAGCCAGGGAGATGGGTTTCCCTACTGCAGTACACACTGCTGTGGGCTGGGATGTGAGCAAACTACAAGGCCAACATCTTTGAACATCTTGCCACACACAAGCCCAAAACAGTAATTCAAACCAAAGACCACCACAACTGGCATAAAGAGGTTCTGCTGGAACACAGCCCTCTCTCCATCCTTGGGCTAACCCATGTTTCTTCTCCCATTAGATTACCACCAGGATATTTGTGAACTCCTGGTTGATGAGGACCAGGGTTGGTGCAAGGGCAGGAGGTTCCTGACACGCAGGATGCTCTGCTCCTGCTCTTAAACACTGCCATCTCCTGGGGCAGGGGAGGCAGCACAGCCCCTCCTCTTCATCAGCGAGTTGTTAATTATAAAGTAGAGTTTGCATCACCTCTATGGGCATCAGCAGCTCCAGCACTCGGGAGGGCCTCAAGTCAGACAGAGCCAGCCACTAAACCAGAGAACATCTGGAAAGGACACTCCCATTGTGTCTATCAGCAAGATCTATCCACCTCTATGTTTGCTGAAAGGATATTTTTCAAGGCCATCTGAAACAGGGTGCCATACAATTTCATGCAGGTTTAGGGAAGTGTGTGTGTTTAGTGCACTGTGCAAATGGGTGCAAGAGGAGGCTCCTTAAAGTTCACACCTCAGGGAAAAACAGAAAAATAATTTTCACTTGACCCCAGGCTCCTCCACAAGTATTACTCCCAAACTGTCTATATCTCTGTTGGTAAAACCCTTCACACCATGTTTTATCTTATTGCTAAAAATAAATCACTTGTAAATTGTTTTATAAATTATGTATAAGAAGAGACCTCATAGACTAAGATGTGCTACCACTGTATTCTACATGATAAAAAAAAAAATCTAAAAGGATCTCCAAGGGTGGGAGGGGGAAGGGAAGGGAGCACTTTTATAAATAATATATTCAGTGGTCAAAGAAAGTTATCACCTTTTATGAAGTGTTTGGGATTCATTATGCATAAAAAGTGCAGCACTGCTTCTAGTGTGTATGATATCAGGATGTGATTATTAAGCATTACAGCCACCAACTAAGTGATTATTGGTGTCATCATTTGTTTATCTAACCAAAACCTAGACTGCCACCTCTCATCAGGGGGAACAAACAGCTGATGTTTTTGACTAGTGCCAAAGGAACGCTGTCGATTAATCTCAGAGAGATGATGTCCCCATCATTGTGGGTTTCATTTGGTATTCATTGTAATAGCACTGATCCTAATGAATTCATTTGGTATTCATGTGGATGTCACATGTATTTCCAGAGATGTTCTGCTGTAATTTAGCATGGGTTAATGGACACCTCTGTTAAAGTGTTATTGAAAGTTTGACATTCAAATAACCCAGTTTAGAAATCAGACAAACCTAGATATTAAAGCTGAAGGGAGGATGGGGGGAGGGGACTGGAGTAAGAGGCAAGACTGAAATGCCACGCTGAGATAGTAACCCTTATGTGCCTGCTGGCAAATGAACACTGTCCTATCCCTTCCTCTTTCCCTCCTCTCCCAGCTAACCAAAAGCAGAGCTGTCACTATTTTCAGAGACTTTGTGACGGGGCCTCTTTTCATGCCGGACCCAGATCTCCTCTCAGGGTTAGCCTGGCTGGTTCCTCACCTGCCAAACACTGCACCAGGGGAGGGAAGAGCTTTTGGGAGCCCCCAAAACCACAGGCAGGGTTTAACAGCACTTCTGCTTTCCTTGACAGACTAGGCATGGGGGCTTGGACCCTGCAACTCCAAATGCATCACTAAGATGCAGGGGTGAGGTTGAAACAAGTAGGAGTGCTTTAATTTCCCACATTTGGAAATACTGAAGCTGATTTTTCTGCTTTGCAAATTCAGATGATAAGGACGGCTGGATTAGCCCAGAAACTGGTAGCAAGCACAGTGTCTTGTGAACTAAACGTGCTACGGAATAGAGCAACTCCCTTGGCATTTTCAAGGAGTTTAAACCACTTACCCCTGCATTGCCAAAAACCCTGAGATGCCACATAGAATCACATTATAAAGAAAAAATATCCAGAGAGTCTTAAAAAATGAAGATTTTCTTTTTTTCTAACAGTTCATTCCATGGGATTTTGACAATGAAGAAGCCAGCCCTTCCAGGTAGAGTCCCTCAAGTGCTTTTAAGGACTCATCAAACGCTGAATTTATAATATTCCTATCCAGGATATGCCAACAATGGAATGATGGGAGACTGGCCATGTAAAAGTTTTGCTGACATTCATTTGGGCTGACCTGAACAGATACTAAGAATTTGACCGGAGGGAAAGTTTGAATTGGTGAGTAATGTGACAAGCCCAGAGCTGATAAAATCTCAGTACCACACCACACCACCACATCATAACCACACATGCAACCCATATAGAGTAACTGTTTATATTAGACGCAGAGCCAGTGTACGGCATGCTTGGGGAACATAATCATCACTTAAACTGATATTTCCCCAACCATGAAATAAATTGTAAGCCACAGAATAAATTGATTTTTTTCCTGCACTGTAGTAACACCACTTGGCTCCATCCCTGCTAATGCAGCCCCGTTGTTTCCACGACAAGCTGAGCATTTGGAACACTAGAAACCAAGGTACAATATCCATACTGCAAAATATGTGAGCCTGTGGCAAACCCAGAGGTTTGAAATGCCACTTGTTGCTCAGCCTTCTGGCTTTTGTTGAGTTCTTACATTATACAACACTCACAGCAACGCAAACTCCATCCTAGCGCGGATTTTATGTGTTCCTGCCTGCGGATTAAATTGCCAGCTGTAACACAGCATGTGCTGTTTGTGGCCCTTTTCCTAAATGCTACTTTGGGAACAAAATACACAGATGCCTAATGTAAACTAACCTCCCCCCGTTTTCCTTGCGAAGGTTGAAATTCAACCCTGTGCAGAGGTTCTCCACAAGCCTGTTTATTAAATCCCACTGAAGTGCCCCAAACTGGAGTTAATTAGGATTTAAGTGGTACATAACTTTGTGAAGGTCCATTAAACAGCTTTGACCTTTATTATCTCGGTGGTTTTATTTGCACATTTGGGTTTGGTTTTGTGATAAAATACCTTGTTGTGTTTTCCGCCATGTGCAATGAATATCTCTTTGAGAACATTAGGGCTGAAATCCTGACTCTGACAGGTCAGTGGCAGAATTCCCATTGACCACAGGAAGGGAGAGGCTTTTGCCTGGTCAGGTCAGGTACCTGCCACTACCTACTGAAGCTCTCAGGCTTCGAGGGGACAAGGACTGGTTGGTTGAGAATTGCATGGACAACAAACTCCCTCACAGCTACCTCCACAACAAAGGAATTCTCTCTTGAAAAGGTAAGCAAGGTTAATAGGTGTGTTCTGAGAAAAGAATGGAGCTGTTCTTAGCAAAGCTGAGGTTTGCATGAATTAGAGGTAGCTTGCTTTGTGGCCAGCCCCAGACTGCCAAAGTTTCCTCGGGAAAAAATAAGGACTGTCAGAAACTTCATTAACTTCTACTCTTAATTGCAAAGGATACATTGCACATTAGGTAAGACCTTAGTATTTGGGAACTTAATGCTAAATGCTTGGCCTTTACCCCATTTCTGCTCTATCTTGCTTTGTAAGAAGGAACTGTACAGCTTGATGTAGCAATAAATAATTTTCATAAGTTTTATTGCAATGCTATGTGCCACTAATGGACAATTTGGTGCTATTCTCAAGCAAGGGCAGCAGGCTGAATCACAAAGCAGCTGTTAGTGTTTCATTAGAAGCAAAAGTCCCTTCCCTACTCCGTTTCAAACACCAGTCAGTTTTCTTTGATCATTTCTCATCTGCCACCAAACGATGGGGAGATCCAGCCCTTCCTATCCAATAGTAATGGTCTCGCAACCTCCAGCCCTTACCAGAGGCTGTGTAATTGGGCATTGCTCTGCTGAGGAGTTTTAATGCAGCCACGGCTCCTGACCTCCAGACAGCAGGAGGAAAGAAAAGCCCTTGCCCAGATTCATCTGGAGCGGCTGCACACCGGCTGAACCTCTCTCATCTGCATTTTTCCTTGAGATTAATGAGCAACGGGGAAGGTCCCTAAACTTAAATGAGCTGGAATAAAACTCTGAAGTAAGCCTTGCCTATTAGAGATGGTGCTGGAAAGAGGTTTTCAGGGAGAGTCTTTCTCCGGGAGCAATCATCACAAGGGAGGCCGATGTTCAGCTCTGTGGTTCAGGAGCACAGTTGAGATCTAGTGCATGCAGCTTCCATATCCATCCCTGCTTCCTGCTTTCTCTGCTTGGCACATGCCCCCTTTATCCCTGTACCTCTCTGCTGTGGCTTCTCATAGATGTTGATTGCACTGTAATACTTCAAATTGCCAGAATTGGGCATCCTCATTTTTCGCGGAACCTGAGGTACCTGTAAAGACCTCAAGATGATGAAAGCAAACCCAACAAAAACATACAGCCCATTTTTTATTGCCTTCAGATCATGAAAACTCGAGGGTACAATCAAATCAACTTTTTCAGTGTAAATGTGAAGTGAAAAAAATTCTTCTGCAGTTACAGATTTCAATTCGTGAAATCTAATTTCTGATTCCAAAAGGAGAGGGTGGGGAAAACCCACAAACAAATAATTTAAAAATTATGTGTAAAAGATTTCCAATTTCCCCCATGAAATCAGAAGCATTGAATGAATGAAAAGATGACTGTGGGAGAAAGGAGAGAAGAGACTTATTAGAGTATATTTGGTTTCGATACAGCTCATAAGAATTTTGCTATTAGAACTAAACATATCCAGCTCCAAAGTAAAGAAATTCAGTTCCACTGTTGTTCTGGAAGATGCAGCATCTTGTGAGTCTCTGTTGAACGCCAGTTTGTAAGTCTGCAGAAAAAGTAGAACTGATGCTCAAAATGCAATTGCAAAAACACAAAACAACAGAAAGTGCCCAACCAATGTTCTCTCAAATGATTTATCACTCATGCAAACATTGAAACTGTTTTGGAGCTCAATCTACACTCCTGTGACAGGATTTACTTTTTTAAATGCAAACAGCCAAAATCAATCGAAGGAACACCGGAAGATTTTCTAAATTAACCAGATGTAACACACCGTGTCACCATTCCACATCACACCACACCAAGTTACCCTGTGCAAGGCACCCCGAGCATGTTCAGAGAGAGGGAGAGATTATTGATACCAACACAGCCCCAGTCAGTGCCCCCTGTCTGTGCTATGTTTAGCACAAATGCAAAAGCAGCAGAGATGGAGAGCAGATGCAAACTGAGATCAATGGAAGTACGGTGACCTGGACATGACAGGCTGCTCTGAAACGCAGAGAGCCACACTGAGCACCTACACGTGCCACCTTCCTGGGGATTCAATGTGCTTCCAGACATACTGAGGGTGTTGGGTTGAAGGGCCAGTTTTAAGGGGTGGCACAAGATCACACAGATCAGCTCAGCTGGGCAGCCCCTCCTCACACCATCACCTGACAGCAAAGTACTTCTTGTAGCAAGAAGGGAAATCTGCCATGGTCAAAATTTGTTCTCTCATAGGCACTGCAGGAGCGGAGCAGCCCCTCCTTTCCCCCACTCATCTGAAGGGAAGAGCCCCAGCACCACCCTCAGTTTTTCCTCCTTTTTGCTTATCAGGGGTTTCACATCAGCTGGAGGCTTTTCTTGCTGGGCAGAGTTTAAAACACAGCAGTAAAAAACATTGACCAATGACACTCCCCCCAACAGCCTGTTCCAAGCCAAAAGTGTATTTCAAGCTCTTAAAAATCCATACGCCCAGCTTTATCATGAAATAACCCAGGGACAGTATTGGGAGCATGACACAGTAACTGAAGAAGGCACTTGTCTGGCAGAAATGAGATTTACAAGATGCACTGCCAGACAGGCTACCTGCACTTTCTGCTCTAGGACCTGCAGGGCTGGGTCCCACCCAGAGCATCTCCTGCAGGAGGACAGGGCTGCAGAGGATGAGGTACAGCTGATTTAGGGAACCAGCTGCAGGTCTGTAAACTGAAGGGAGCTGATCTGCACCTGCTTAAAAACAGATTCTTGAGCTACAGTGCACAAACCATAATGAGACTTGAAACAAGTCAACTGCCACACTTTTCTCAGTGTAATTTATTTAGCCATGAAATACAAGAACTAGGCCATCGGAATTCACGTTCACATACCTAAAAAGTTTGGAACGTTTGGCCCCCAGCTTGTTCGATGCATGTTTTTGGCAGCAGACCTCTTCCATCCCATTCATTTTAAATTTAGACCATGCATGTTAACCTTGTTTGATACCTCTGAAATAATTATATAAATAAGTAAGCCTGTCTTTCTATGTCTCACATGCAAAAAACATTCATTATTTTTGATTCCCTTTGGGCCAGATCCAAAGGTCTTCAAATCAACAGGAGCTTTTCATTTATGTCCATGGGCTTTGGATAAAGCCTTTAATTATAATTGCATTGCCCCTTTAAGATGCAGGACCCTCTCATTTCCCCTGCAGGTTTCTACTAGCAACTCTAGGATCCAACACAAGGCTCTCTTAACACCTGATTAAATATTAATCCAGAGGTGGGGGCCTCCTCTTTTATGATCCTTTCCCTAGAAGCTCCTATTAGTAAATCACAGTCCAGCACAAGAGGAAATGTGGCCATTCCATTATCCTCTGTTCACGAAGAGGCATTAATTCTTAATAAACTGGCCTGATTATAATAATACTCGAAGGATGCAAAATAAGGAATAGACAGGTTTACATCCGTGTCTAAGATTAAACACATGTATGGTGCTGGGAGAAGAGGTGGGGAGGGAAGGGCAGAGAGAGGAGGGAGGGAGGGATGTAAAGTGCAGCTTGAATACTCAGCACAAGAGCCTACAGTGGCAGTGGGCTGCTAAGTTTTTCTGTGCCTCATTCACAATGTTTGCTTCTAAAAGAAAACAGAAATAAAATTAAGCTTTTGCTGTTTTAATTTGGAGCAGGGCAGCCCTCCTCCCAAGAAGTGGCTGCTATCAGATACAACATTTCAGACTTCCAGGGAAGCAGTTTTCAAAGTACTGAAATAAAGCCCTGTATTATCCTCTCAGATGCTGGGTAGCATACACAACTCTGTTAAAATAGAAGGACCAAGTTCAAAAAGAGAGAGAGAGCGAGAGAGACTGCTTCAACATCCTTACACCAGCACTGCAACACTTTTGCTGGTTTGCAGGCAGCGATCCTGAGCAAGGAACACCCTTCAGGCCATGTGCTGGTTTGTTCTTGCTGTCAGCCTGGGCTGCTGTGATAGCAGCCTCTTTTAAGTGCAATTTCCCATGGCTGCCAGCAATGCTGGAAGGTCTCTGGGGCAAGGCGCTGCAACAAGTTATGACATAGGAATCACTGCATCCTCTCCTGAGGTCATGCAAAAGCCTATCTAAATACCACTAAGCAACGGGGATTTGCATGAAGTGTGCCACATCCCACAAGTCCCTTCACATCCCTGCCAAACTCAATGAAAACTTGTAAGACTCCACAAACACCTTTGTAAGATGCTGCTGAAACGCAGGAGCCACAGCAACACTTATCAGCTGGTCCACATGGACTGTGAGAGCTTAAAGCACGCCAGGAAGAGCAGCCCAGAGCACACTGGGGGCTGCCACTGCCAGTCAGGGTGTTAATGCAGTTTGCCTGCCTCTAGCACCCCTGCTGCCTTCCTTCCCTTTCATTTGAGGAAGGGAGCTGGCTAAGCAGTCTGCTCTGGCAGTGTGACACTATTCATGGCATTCTGCAGCTGGTAAAAGAGGTGGCTTGGTAAAGAAAATGGCCTTATAACCATGCCTGTAATACAGACGTGCTTGAAGGCACGGAAAGAGGAAATGTGAATCCAAGCTTTCCCCATCCAGTGCCAGATCCCAGCCAGTTCTCCTCTCGTGGTGGCCTTCCCTCCAAATTATTTCAATATGCAACAAGTTTGGACTTGAACATGGTCTCATGCTTGGAAAATGATATATAGGCAGGGCCATCAATGAGAACAGCCCTCAGATGTTATCACAGAAGAGAGCCATTCCTCTGACATGAGTGGTAGTGATGGTCCTGGCTGATTAGAGCAGTTAAAACTTTATAGCACACCGTAGAGAGAGGCTGTTACAGCCTCCAAGGATGGACACGCAGCTTCTCACATGCAATTTCCACATTCGGCTGCTCCCAAGAGCATTATTATCTTTTTACTGTAGTGACCAAACCATGCAATTCCTCAAATCCTTTCCAAATGTTAATGAAATCAAATAAACCATCATACACTTCAGGGAATTGTACAGAAATAGCAAGCATTTAAGAGGAACCAAACACTGGCAAACCTCTCTGGAATCAACTCTTTAAATATGGGAAAGGCAAGATCCACTCTTTATACGGGGAGAGCCTGAGGCTGTTTTAAATTTTGAAAGAAATTTTGATAGGTATGTAAGAGAGATCAATTATAACGCAAAGGTATTTGAAGCCTTTGATGCCTAGTCATTATCTAGTTGTACCAGACCTAAATTCAGAGTTTAAGCCAGAGGTTTTCAGTGTTTCCACTGAAGCTTAAGCAACGGCTGTGGTTTTACTGGGCAGGCAGTGGAACACCCCACAGCTGCTCACTCCCTCACTCCCAGTGGGATGGAGGAGAAAATCCAAAAAAATAAGGTGGGGCAAGATAAAGACAGTTTAATAGGAGAGAAAAGGAAGGAAAAATAATAATAATAATGATAAAAGAATATATAAAAGAAGTGATCCACAGTGCAATTGCTGACCACTCCCTGATGCCCAGCCAGTCCCCGAGCAGTGGCCACTGCCCCCTGGCCACCTCCCCCTGTTTGTAGATTGAACATGAAGTCCTGTGGTCTGGGGCAGCCCTTTGGCCAGCTGGGGTCAGTTGTCCCAGCAGTGCCCCCTCCCAGCTTGTTGTGTCCCCCATCCCCTCGCTGGCAGGGCAGCGCGAGAAGCTAAAAAGTTCTTGACTTTGTACAAGCACAACTCGGCAACAGCAACATCAACCCCTTTCTCATCCTAAATCCAAACCTCAGCACTGTACCAGCTGCTAGGAAGAAAATTACCTACCCCAGCTGAAACCAGGACAGCAATATCACTGGCACACAAATTAAAACATAAACAGAGCCTCCTGGTCACCAAAGGCACTAAAGTGAGAAACCTGAAAAGCTCTAGGATAAACATAGAGTATAATTAATTTCAAGGAACCTGGAATGCTGAAAAATGCTTGACATTTAAATAATACCAGTTTTAAAACCTGTGATTTCATTTTTTTCTAATACTTGTATTTTCAGCTGGAATAGCTAGTATTTGTAGGATCCTTTCCTATTCTTGTCGGGTGTTCCTAGAAAATATACTCCCATTTAAGTCAAAGCTCAAGTGAAGGAACAATGGAAGTAGCTGGAACCAGATTGTACTTGATATGTAAATGCAGAACCTCATTTAGCAGCCACCTGAGCAGTGGTACCACCCACCAATCCACTGCTTGTTTCTCAGGGTGCTCAGTTCACACCAGAGTTGAGCCATTTCAGGGTTTCAGCTGCTCTGTGGAGCAGTGGCAGCAGTGTGACCGTAACAGATCTGTTTGAGCCCTCTGGAGACTGGTGCCAAAGGCATTGGCTCCCTGCATTTTAGCTGAGCTGGGTTTGAGCTGCCACACTGCAGTCGTTTTCCAGTGCTGTGCAGACTTATCCATCTGCTTTCCCGAGGGAGGGAAGATACACAGCCAACACACACAACACACAAAGACCAGAATAACCATGGGCCTTGAACAATCACCAAGGAAAAAAAGGCTGATTTTTTTTTTCTATTTTTTTATTCCTTCCACAAACTAGGGCCAGTCACCATCTGTAACTCTTGCTGACGAAAACAATGCAGTTTTGAGGTACTAAGGGACCCACTGTTCAGCAACACAGAAAAAGATGCTCTGAGCTACCTGAGCAAGGCCCAAAACCCAGTAAAGTCACCACAGTTTAGCTCTGAAGGCATCTTCTCATTCATTTCAGTGGACTCTGACAGAGTGAAAGCACCATGGAGGTCTCTGTGACCCACCCCACTCTTGGTGTAGAAAAAGCAGTTTGACAGTGTCTGCTGCCCTGCTCTGGGTAGCTCTGCATAACTTAAGTGGTCCCTTTAAAAGATCACATCTGTTACACCACCAGCTGAAGACTATTGCTGAACTCCACACCTGTGGTCTGAAGGATTGAAATAGAGGCTGCTGCTGCTCTGCAAGGAGCTTTCCTGCTCCTTATCTCACAGTCTATTCAAGGTCTCATAAACAGCATTGGAAGGATTCCACTGAAATTACAAATAAATACAGATTTCTCTCCACCTCAAAAAGATAGGTGTTCTATCACCAGCACTCCACACTTACAGAGAGGGAAACCTGGGAACACACCACACCTGGGTTCAGTGGAGGACTAGTGCCCTCTTTTGATGTCAGTTTTACCCAAAGACTAATTAGGATTTTGTTTTATTGCTGTACCTGCAAGACATTTCTCATTTCCCCATATGCTGCACTTGGAATAACAATAATTAACACCTGAGTTTGTTTTACCTGACAGGACCAAGAAAATTGCTAAACATTTGAGGTAAAACAACGCTGAAGTACTTGTAAATCATCTTCAGAGCCATTAAGGTACGACAACTCTGACAGGTGCAGAGCCTCCACTGCTGCTAATGGCTTTGTCTGAAACACTACAGGATCCACAGGGAGCTTTGCCTTCACTTCTAAGGGGCTGAGCCAGGCCACCAGGGATGCATGGCCATGCTTGATATCAGGTATGGACAACACCTGACCTCTGGAAGGAAGTAGTAGAGCAAACGGAGCCAAGATATTCACGTTCTGCACGTGCCTGAGAAGTCACACTAGCTCCCAAGCTAAGCCTTGAACAACTTCCAGCACACTTCACATAAACCCCAAGCACCTGAATTATTTCCTACTGTTTAGATGTACTGGGAACCCAATTCAGCTTCCAGTTGAAGGATCTTTCTATAATCAGCATTAATATGATTGCCTGTTATGTCCTTAGTGAGGGCTCAGATGTTCACTCTGCCTTGTTATGCAAAAGGCAAAATCTCCTTGATTAACTTAAAACTGCACCTTCTGCTGTA
Organism: Oreocharis arfaki; assembly: GCA_013398015.1. Lineage (NCBI taxonomy): Eukaryota > Metazoa > Chordata > Aves > Passeriformes > Paramythiidae > Oreocharis > Oreocharis arfaki. The sequence goes on along the minus strand of VZRR01001393.1, from coordinate 509,597 downwards.
CTTCGGTGGCTGTGAAATATTTAGGCACACAGATGGATGAACTAAAACATTACAGTGTATTACAAATTTATGTTTTCCCATGGTCTGAAGGATATTCTCAACAGACTTTTCAATAAGTGACTTTGGAAAAATACAACAATTTTATTTAAAATGTTACTTTAAAAAACCCCAACTAAACAAACAAAAAGCATTAAAAAGGAAGCCGTGCTTAAACCACAACAACCCCACATCTCTGTTCTCTGGCAGTGAACTGAGCTGGACAGTTTCTACTAAGATTTCTTCTGCCAACACAGTTTCATATCAATTTTACTGGTCTCAAAATCTTATGGATAATGCATAAGTAGAGCTGAAGGCACCAGGACCTACCACATTATTATGGTTACCTGTGCTAAAACTAACCACTAACTCCAGAGAATCCTGAAAACATTGAAAGACAATGTCAAGCGACATGACAGAAGTCAAAACAAAATTAAAATTGGAGATGTGAAAATTCAAGCTTTAGCTCTACAAATACAAATTATGTAAATAAATGGGCCTTTTCTTGGCCTTCTGTATGGCAGGGTGCAGTGTATCACAGGCAGTAGCCTGCAGACTATTTAGTAAATACATCAAAATAAATTGCCCGTGACCACATATTTGCTTGATTCCAGCCATATTTATACATCACGGACTTGCTTTGTTCACCAACCTTTCAGTGCTGAAAACAAGAAGAAATGCTTTTAAAAGGGAATGAGAAGAGTTAATCAAAGCCACAGCATTCTCTGTTTCTTTCCTGATCACGTAGACAGTGACCAAAAATAGAGCGAGCGCGTTAGCATCACTCGTGTCTTCTCGCTAATTGGCGCGGTTTGGATGCAGATGTTCTTCACTTCCAGAAGCTGAGGTTTTTTTTGGTTTTTTTTTTTCTGAGGAGTACAAAATGTGCTGGTTTGGCACTTCTGAACCCAGAGAAACTTTGAGTTGCTATACTGAAATAAGTATCAAACACCAGTAAGGAGCAGCGGGTTGGTTTTCCATCCCCTCTTGTTGTGAGGATCTCAACTCTCCCCAGTTCTAAACACGGGTGTGTGAGATACCAGACACTGAGACAAGCACGTTGGAAACCTGGCTGCTGGTAACACAGATAAGCAAACCAAGATTCCTCTTCTACTCCATGAGAACTGGTGCTTTAAAAACTGATAATCAAAAGTGTATTGGATCCAACAGCCATAACATGTTCACACCACCCGACATGGGACAGCTGTGGCAGACCCTGAAAGACCAGGTTTGTTTTCACGAGCCCCCCCCGTGATCAGACACTTATCTCACCTCTCTGAAACTTTAATCTGGGGAGTTGCAATGCTTCCAGTATTTCCAGCCAGAGCTGGCAGAGTTTAAGTCAGGTGTTTTAGCATATTATATACAAACACCAGTGGATCAAACGGTAACCTGTGAACATTTTGTTCTAGCAAGAGATGAACTGAGAGCCAAACAAGCCACACTTTCATCCAATTCAGTTTTCACATCAGCCTGAAATTTACAGACATGGCTGCAATATAGTAATATTGTAATAGAGAATAAACCCCTTTCTTTTCTGCTAGACATTTTATGAACAAACACTTAGGCTCACACTTCTGCCTGTCAGTAGCATGCTCAAAGTGACTTAAACCAGACCTCTAAAGCATGGACACAGCTACTTCAATATGCAAATGAATTGGCTTTGCACACCTAGACAGAATTTGTGCTTGTAGGTCAGTTATTCAGTGCAAGCAGGTACAAGGCAGACAAATGTCCATTTGCAGGTGAAAATGATCACTGATCATTTTTGAAGTCTGACTCGGTTAAAAGACTGAGAAGCCACTGCTTCCTGCTTCACTGCTTCAGCTGCACCCTGGGAAGCTAAACCACTGTTACACAATGCAAAGGGTAACATTATGTGCAAGTGTGGACAGTTACTGAGGTAAAATAAGAGAGGGCTTTCAAAATTGAAGAACATCAGAAATCTTTCAGATTTGTTCTAAGAAAGAAAAAGAGTTGAAGAGCAATAAGCAAGTTAATATTTCATTGAAAAGCTAATACCAAGTTGTATACATTCTGAAGTTCATAAGAAACATAAATTACAATTGCTACTGGCATGGATCATTCAGAAAAACATACATATAGCTCATATGGAATACAAATACAGCTTCTAGTGTTCAGATTGACATAGAGGGAAGACTTAATCATATGATTAGAAAGTACAATCAGAGCCTCCTGGTTTCTATGCTTTTAAACCCAAAGGGAGAGCTGGATGCTTAGGTAACCAACTGCCTGCAGAAAACACTCAATACATTTATGCACCCACCAAATTAGACATGGAAATTATATCCAAATTGCACAAAAAGCTGTAATCCAGATTCAGATCTCCTCTTTGGAAATGCCAGCGAGGATTTCACTTTCCAAAGCATCTCACAGCTCCCATTCAGTTCAATTGTAATCAGTTATGCTCAGGACTTTGCAAAACAACGTGATCACCACTGAAAATGCTTTCAAAACTCTGTCCTTTGTACTACATTTATTCTATATGTTGAATTATATGCCATAAAGTGGCTCTGTCAGGCATTCAGAGCACAGCTGTGATGAGCAAGAGCCCATGATTAATTCTGTCCTTGCTCTTCATAAACTATTTGCCTTGTCTAGTTAGAAAAAAACACAATAGAAGTTACAAACATTTTCACCATTTCCAATTGGCCGTCAAAAACACAAGAGAAGCCAAGTCGCCTTTCACGAGCCGTGATGAATAATGTATAGAAAGACAAAGTCCCAAAGTTTGCCCCATTTTGTATTACATTGTTCCCACTGCCTTCCTCCACGCCATTTCTATTTTTCAAAAACTGTTCTGAAAGCCACTTCAGCACTGCTACATGGACCTTTAACAAACTTACAGAAACCACTTTTTAGCTTTTTTCCTAATTTTTCAAGCTATTTTTTTCCCTGTCACAAGCATCAACTCAGCCCTCAAACTCCACTTTTGCAGAGTTCATGGAAAAACCAACAAAAGCAAATTGTCTCCAAACCTGCACTCCCTTAAATGCAAAACAAACACAACGTGCAAACGTGGCAGTGCCTTTAGAAGTGCTAGCAATCACCAGAATTCATCGAGGGGCAACTTTGCCGGTTTTGGAATAACCAGGAACACCTGGATACAGCAAGCCTTGGCTGGAAGCAGCCCTGGTGCCACTTCATATTCCTGAGGTGCATTAGAGCACCCTGAGCATGCCCAGGCTCTCTGAGGAATCTCAGTAACTTCCTCCAGTATCTGATGCTGGAGGTAATGTGCATATCTCGCACTGTGCACATCTTTATCACCAGCCATAGTGACAAAACTGGAATAAAACAAACATATTTTCAATTATACGCAGTTTGCCAGATACTCCCTAAAGAAACCAGAGGGAGAAGCATTAAATCTGTAAGCCCTGAGACACACTCCGCTTTCTATGAGTATTTCGCAATGTATATAGAAAACTGAGACAGGATTCTTTATCATTAGGCTGCCTGAACATGGAAATCTTTGTCTGCTGTGAAGAGGAGCCCAAAATGCTCCCAGAATTTAAGTTGGTTGGACCTGGGGCATTTGTTCAGCTCCTTAAGGAAGTCAGGACAAGCTGCCAAGTCTGGATCCTGACCTTCCCTTTCAAAACAAACAAACAAAAACGTTCAGGATGTTTCAAATAATGTGCATCCTTTGTTAAGGGAGGAAAAAAAAAAAGGAGACTTGAAGAAGCCTGATTTCACTTTCGCAGCTCGGGCAGCGTCCGGGAGCGCGAAGGCTCCGCTGCTGCACCACTCTCAGCAGGAGCACAGGTTTCTACCCCTGAGCCTCGCAGAGCTCTGCCGAGTGGATGGTGTCGGTCAGCCGGGCTCGCAGGCTGGCGGAGCGCACATCTGGAGGCAGAGCTGCCAGGGATTGGGACAAGCAGAGAGCTTTGCAGGGACTTTCTGCGAAGCACGAGGCAAAACGTGCGGCGGAGCCGCTCCCTTCCATCAGAGAGCGGCAGCCATCTGCTGGCAGGCAGCCGGCAGGAGGGCACGCACCAGGGCTTTCCCAAACCCCAGCGTTCCCAAGCACATGAAAGAGCCACCTCAGTGCTCCCAGGAGCGGCCCGCTCCGCTTTATTTAGATGAAATCCTTGAAACAGACTCCGGAGATAGACGTAACTAGGAAAAGGCATGCTTAAAAAGTAGGGAAGTATCGTAAACATCATCAAACAGCCCTGGAGAACGGGATCTGAAGTCACCAGTCATTTTTTGGAATTCTCAGTCTTATCTAAAGAAAGAAAGATTGGCGTGTCTTTAATCTACAGACGAAAAGGAGCCAGCTGTACGTCTGAAAATCAGCTGCGTATTGATCCCGCTCCTGTTAATATTCATGAAGGTGTATCGTAAGACTGGAGATTTTAACACAGTGCCCCCGGACTCTAAATCAATTCCCATTGATTTCAATTGGCTTCTCCCATCCGTGCATCGACCTTACCCCTCCCTTGGAAACATGTTCTCAAGGTCCTTTGAAACACACTTGCTGTATAATGAACTCTGAAGGATTGCATGTGCTTATTGGTATGTTCTTTGCTTCTCCACCCGTGGAGCTTTTGAGGGGGCGGATACCACTATCTGATTTTATGGGAACATTTAAAAATCTGAACCTACGCCCCACAGGACTCCCATCAGTTCCTAGAAGCCAGAATAAACTCCTTCTCTTCATCTAGACTTGTCTGAAAAGTTCAAGGCTAATGCGGTCATCTAACAGAATTGCATTTCTTGACACTGCCTGCTTCCAGGAGAAATACACACTGAAGTGTTTCTGCTTTCTGTTTGTCAGGCCTTGGGGTGCTACGGCTAAAATGGGTTTACAGGAGTGGCAGATTCTCAGAGGAGAGGGTTGAAGGGTGAACTTAATCTGCTCCTCTCTCTGAAAATGCTGGGCCCTTGAGCCTGACCTTGCTCCCTGCTGAACTTTCCAGCACCTGACATTCGAGTCTATTCTGGGTGAGTTATGAGGAGTTAAGGAAACTCAGCAAATAAGCAAATACACACCCAAACTGCTGCCTGTTTTAGGAGTTTATCTCTAGTGTGATAGCAGGGGTTGGCTATCAGTTGTAGCTCAGATGAAAAACNGCCTGTTTTAGGAGTTTATCTCTAATGTGATCATTATTTCACTTCAACACACAAAGCAGGGGTTGGCTATCAGCTGTAGCTCAGATGAAAAATGAAAGAAAGCATATTTAAAAATCAGACTTTTTCCATCAAGATGGCTTTCTGAGCTTTTACTTCCCTCAACTGATAGAGAAAAAGTACAAATAGTAAGAGTATTTATCCATATTGGAAGGTTTAGGTGAAATTTCAACGATAGTCCCTGTGTGAGCACAGGGCTGTCCCTCAGCTTCATTTACCAGATTGATTTGGTATTACCATTCTGGGCAACATCACAGCCAAGAGGACAACCCTGTATATCCAACTGGTTAAAAATTCAGTTGGAAACATGCAAGAGTTTCTTCCTGCATTCAACCATCATCCCTTCCCTGATATCAATTAGCTGCATCCTCATCTTATTTATTGCACATACAGAATTTGAGAATGATGCATTTAGCAGCTATTCAAAAGAAAGACTTTTGGTTGAGAACACTGTGATCACCAAATAGCTTTTAAGAATTTGAATATATGGCTTTTGTCATATATGCTGAAGTCTAAATATCTGAACATAATGTAATATTGGTTTCTAACTGCCCTCAAAAGTCTTTCATATGTAACTGATTGAGTTACATTTTGTCAGTTCCAATCAAACAGCATGATTTTACTTGCATCTTTGAAACAAAATGAATCAATAATATGCAGGTTTGCAGTGGAAGAGTGACATCTGAGATTCTCCAAAGTTTACAGCTCCAGGCAGGGCTGCCATCCAAGCCAAACCAGCAAAACACGTCACCATCATTCCGACATCATATCTACAACGAGGCTGAATAGCGTGGACGTTTAGAATAGCCAACACTAATCAGGGTTGTAAAAATAAACACACAAAGGAAAAACTTGTTTTCCTTCTACAGTTAATTTTCCTTCCCGGTCCTGAGACTCTACACCAAGGCAATGTAGATGCTGACTCTTTCACGAAGGTTTGCTGTCAACCTCACTTTCTCTCTGCAGTGATATTCCACTTATCATTTTGCAAAAATCCCACACCCCTTGAGAAAAGGCAGCTCAACCCAGGCCCTGCTCTTGCTGCCTGAGAGAACAAAGTCCCACAAACAACTACACTGTGCCAGGGGAAGGAAAAGGCAGGTTCCAAATCAGCGAGGGCCGTGACTGAAGAGGACAAGCCACAAACTCAGTGAGAGCTGCGTGGGGAAAAGCAGCAACACGAGGGGGTTGGCTTGACTTTTCAACTCCACTAAGCTTCAGGGAGTGGCTGTAAGCTTGGAGAAAATATTTGGATCAGTCCTTAGCATGTCAGTCAGCTCTCCCCGCAGTAAGGACTGGGGAATACGACACATGCCAACATTGATGCTTGGTGAGAACTTCTTGGGTCAAACCTGTTGGTGCTACAACGCTGGTAACCCCAACACAGAGAGAATTCATCTCTGTAACCCAAGATCTCTCTCCCACAGCTTCCCAAGACCACAGTGCAAGATGCTGCCTTTGCCCCTGCTCTGTTTCGCTTTTCCTCAGTGCAGGGCCTCCTCCCTCTCTCCTTCCCTCTCTGCAGGCTCCTTCCTGTCTCCCAGTGGCTTCTCCTATCGCCTTTGCCATCAGAGGAGGCCGGACATCGCTCTGCTGAATGGGAGGAAGGCTCTGTAATTAACGGGATCCTTCACTGTTTACACAAACACTCAGCATATACAGGCAGCTGAAAGGTCAGCTCCAGCCACGGAGGGCAAATCAAACGGAATACGAGGTGATTATTGCAGAGAGCTGTTTAACTAATGAGGTGCTGTTCCTTTGGGAAAATAGTCCAGCTTTCCCTTTTTACTACTGGTATTCTGAATTTTAAAAAAAGCTTTAGATGTCTTGAAGAAACCAACCTACAAGCAACACACAAACCAACAGAGCACAGCTGGTTTCTGAGCAGGACTCAGCTTGGATAGAAGAGGACAGGTTAGAGGATTATTTGCACATGTTGAGTGAATTTCCATCAGTTATGAATTGTTTTATTACCTCCAAACACTTACTGAATTTCTTTCTATTAACAGGTCCTTTTTATGAGTAATGTTATGCTTAGGGCTATTGTGAAAATAAACTTATAATTTTTATTTATGGGTAGGTGAAATAGAAAATGGTTGGAGAATTACACATAGACAACCAAGAGCCAGGAGAAGTGCACCTGGTATGTTTTGTTGTCAAATTACCATAAGGCTTATCTCAAAATAGCCCAAACATTCATCATAGTATCTCAAAAAGCATCGTTTCAGAATATTTACAAAACCAGAAATTTAACAGAGATTTGTTCTGTATAAAATAACAAATTAGAGTTTAATTGCCATTAACTAGAATCTGGAAAAACCATCTGTTCTTATTTATACATCAACCACAGCAAGCCACATTCATGTCATCCATCTTCAGAACACTGAAGCATATACTCCAGCTTTAAGGAGTTATTTAAGCACCTCTCAAGACTACAGGGTATAAGCACATACAAAAACTTGCTTAAAGTCAGGCCCTCATCAAATGATTGCTGACATTTATGACTCAAAGAGCTGCAGCAACATTAACAGCTCACAGCCTGCACTTGTGTCTACAGCAGAGTCCAGACATGACCAGCCTGAAGCTCAGAGTGTTGCTGAAATTCACCGAGTCAGAGCCTCAGCAGAAGAGGGCGATTGAAAACCAAATTAAAAACAATAAAAATGCATTAATTAGAATGCATTTCAAAATTAATGAAGGAGACTATTTAAATATCTTGAGGCTCTCGTGCTGTGCTTCTGTTAAGCAGCCAAACTCACCAGTGGAATAGGTCATGGAAAAGAAAGCATTAAGCTTATTCGGCTGAATGTTGTGCAATGTTTTAAAAGTTGTTTTGCAAATATTTCTTTTAAAAGGAAAAGCATCAGAAAACCTATATTTCACTGTGTTTCATACAGAGACGCAAAGTAGAACAGAATCCTGCCTACCTACCCACTTAATATGTTATAATTAGAGTTGAGGAGGCAGTGTGAACATCTAAGCTAGGTTAGGTGGAGGATATTAGTTAGAGCTCCTGATAGAGCTCTGGGTAGAGAGACAAGTGGAATTTAGAGGCTTGAAACTGCCAAAGGAAAAACCTTTACTTTCTCATTTCCCTCAAATCAGGTGTTCCAATGTCCCTTGGCAGGTGGCATTTCAAAGAAAACACTTTGCAAAGTCAGGCTATACCCAAGCTTTGCAAACCTCTGTAGTTTTTATTCTTCTCTTCAATCTGCAGGTATAAGGACACAGGTGGCAATGCCACCCCTCCCACCTCATTTTCTCCTGACATAAAACAGAAAACAAGATTCCTGCCGGAGAGCCCTCCCTGCTGCTTTGTCTGATCCAGGTGGGACATGCAGAAGGAAGATTCCTGCCTCTGACAGATGCCCCTGGGCTTTGCAGCCCTGCCGCTGTGCCATGACGGATTTTAAATTTTGATAATCCCTTTTTAGCCCTTTCAGACTAAGGCCATAGCATCCACAGCTCAAACAAAACCGGGCCCTGTCGGCCCATGTTCATACAAATAGCCCAAACCAAGATGATTTATTTACAACAGTTAATACAATTGGTAGTAACGACTTTATAGGCAACCTCTAAGTGCAGGCAAGATGAAAAATTTACTAAATTGGAGTATAAAAATTCATAAGAAAATGTACAGAATCAATATTTCATGGGACTTGCTTTACCTTGCCTTACACAAATCTACTCCAGAGCTCACATTAAAATTTAAACCAGCTTCGTGCGACAAGTTCAAATGCTGGGGCTGTTTCATATTAGTTTAACTTCGGAGGGGATTTTTTTTGGTTTGTTTGTTTCATAAATTGGAAAAAAGCACTTAGGGAGCTGCACAGTTTGAGTGCCTGTGTGATGGTTTTTCTATTTCCCTCCTTTTAAGAATAAACTAATTGCTGACATAAATAGGGAGGACAATGCTCAAAGAAAAGAGCCCCTGAAGATACCTTTGTATTCTGGTTAATACAGCATAGGAGATGAAATCCCTTTGCATTCTCTTTAATACAACGTACAGAGACACTGCTTAGGAACAATACCTGCAGAATACTCCTAAGACCCCTAATCTGGGAACAAAGCACAAAAACCACAAGCCAGCTTTGGTAACAGCTCTGCTGTAGGAACAGAAAGCTGTGGGCATGGCTGGAGGGCACAGCTCCCATCGCCCCAACGGCTCCACACAACCCAGGGGACTCAGCCACTCTTCAAAAACCCAGTGCCAGCCACAGCACTTCGTCCTGCTGGAAACTGGGGCTGCTCTGGGGTGCTAAATTACTGCAGGAGGAGTGTCCCTTCTGGCTTTACAAAGTTGATTTTTTCCACATTCACTTCATCAGAAGGAGCAAGGCCTCAGAAGAGTGAAAGATCTTTCACTGCAGTAGGTCCAGAACCCAGCAGCATCATTGATGTGGAATCTGTGCAGCCCAGGTTTCATACCAGGGGTTACTCACAGGCTTAGGAAAGTCCTGCCCTTTGCCTCACCCCACCTGACCCTGTTTGCATGGTTTTGCAGCTTTATGCACCTCTTACCTTGACATAACCCAGCTTGTCGCAAAGAATAAGATTTCTTTCTCTTCCAGCATATCAGAAAGGATTGATTAAAAATCCCCTCCTTGATGTTTGCATACGGTCCTCAAATAATGGAAAGAAAGGATAGAGCCCAAATATAAATGGAGGAAAAATCACCTCCAAGTATTTTGTTTGTACCTGCGTAGTCATATATATTCTGCTGTGGTTCATGCAAATAATGAAAAAAAATAAAAGAAAAAAAATTTAAAAGTCACAGATGTTTTTGGAGGACACCAATTACACTTGGAAAAATATACCTGTGCTACTGCACTCTGAAATTCCACAATAATATTTTCATCAGTTTGAAAATGTGGAGCCAGATTTTCAGTTTAGCTGTGTAATCACATGTGAAAATGGGGTTAATTACGTCAGCAACTAATTGGAAGGAACAGAAGTACTTGCAAAATTTAGGAGAAAAAAATAAGTTTAAAAACTTCTTCAAATATATGACCTTTAAAGGGCAATCTCAACTTTTTCTTGTTGACGTTATCCCACCGGACCCAAAAAAAAAAGAAAAAAAAGACTGCATTCTACCAGTTATGTTACTTAAAAATTACAGTGTTGCTAAAAATAATTCTTTCACTGGCACAAACAACTGTCCTAAGAAAATTTAATGTTCACTTTCTCAAGTTAACAGCAGACTTCAGCATGTTAGCGAAAACTAGTGATCATTTATTACTTATTATATCGTAATTCATTAAGGTTGTAAGAAATATTTAGATACTTAATTGGCATTTAACAAGATGGCTTTAGAGAGTAAATGAGACATTAAATCCTTTTCTAAAATGCCCATTAGGTTTGGGTTGGAAATTAATTGATCTAATTCACTTGCTGTAAACCACTGTGGTCTGTGCCAGTTTAGAACTTTGAGATATTAACAACCCGCAAAGCCAGAGCTGGTGGATGTCCTCACTCAGAGGGAAATGCTCTGGTCACCTGTATTTATGGTCCCAGCGAACAGACCGATAGGAAGCGTTTATCTCAAGGGGCTGCCGTTCATCCCCTGGCTCTCCATCACGGCCAGGATTCTCCCAGGCACCATTCACGCTGTCAGAAGGGCTCTCTGAAGGCTGCAGAGCTGCGTTTGCCAGCCCAATTTACAGCTTCCAGTTCTGTTTACACCTGATCTCATCCTGCAGCCCCAAAAGAAACTCATAAACTCAGGGGATTTCTACTCTGAGAAGCCCCCACTTACCTTCATACATTCTCAAATTTCTCCGAACGCATTTTTTCATAAAACTTCAGATTTTCAGGGTCCATTTCCTCTTCAACAACCATTTGCTGTCCCTTAAATGAGTATATACAGCAGGTGAGAAAACCTGCAACAGCCTTTACAGCTCACTGTTAGCTTCTGCTTCTCCCCAGTCTGAAGCAACGTGATAAATCCCCAGGAGAGCCCTAACTCTCCTCCTGAAGCTCCATTAGTATTTCACATCTGTACGTGGAGACACTCATATCAATCACAACACTACGTGGGAGCCGTGTTCCTTGTTAATAAAGTGCCTTGAGGTCCATCAGCTTCTGCCTAATAGGTATTAAATAATTTTTACATTCCCGGCGACTGTTTCTAGGCAATTTATTGCTCATTTTTAGGAATAAAACAATCTCAGTATTTATCCACTATTAAATATCTATTTTGATCATCAGAAAATGTCGAGCATGCTTTGATTAATTCCCAAGAAACAGGGAAGGCACAGGGGGCTCTGGGGCTGTCATAACACCCCAAGCAACACAAGACTTGCACACAACTTACACTCGATTTCCAAAGACTATTTCCAAACTGAGGCCAGTGACTATCATGAGAGAAAATCCCAACTCCTTGCCTTAGTCTACATTTTTATAAGACCTAAAAATAACGTTTAAAAGACATATGATTATCTCCTTATGACCAGAACGTAAGGGGTTTTTTTCCCCACAGTTCTAGAAATGCTGGCAAGCCTTGGGAATAAAGCTAAATTCACTGAGCCAGTCAATTACTTCCAGTGGTGGAGTTATTACAGACAATCATACCTACAATACACGGTTTTGTGGAGAACTCAGACACTGAGAAACACAGGGACACACAAATTCCAACCAACATCACTGTGCCATGGGCTCAATCACAACAGCAGAACTCACTTTGGGGCAGATGTGGCACTTTGGGTTCCTTACTGCAATAGGAGGTGTTGGAATAGGAGGCCAGGAAGGACAAGATTTTGCTGGCTTGGCTAGAGGAAGTTTGCCAGTACATTTGCCAGCAGACCAACACTGACAAAACCTTTGAGAGCTGACAAGACCACGGGTACATACTTCTGTCAAGGACTATTTACAATTTATGAAGGTCAGCTCTTTCTCTGGTGTAAATAACTCTTGCTTCAATGACAGCAGCAGGGACCCACCAGTACACACCAGTGGAGGAACTGGCTCCTTCCATTCCAGGAGTCATTGCTGACACTACACAAGGACAGAAACTCAAACACAAGGAAATTCAAACACAGGCAACTGCTCTCCCTTTACTAGCAGGGAAATTGTCTGTCTTTCATGTTCCTTACTTTTCTCTGGGGAAATATTAAAGAGCTACTGTTGAATTTTTAAGGTGTCTCATTAGCATCTGGTGGCACCAGTGCAGCATCAAGGGCTGGCTGTGATGGATTTCTCCAGTTTGGAGAACAGCAGGAGGATGTGCTGGTGCTGCCTCACCTCAAGTCCTGGGTGCAGTTCTGGGCACCACAGAGTGAGAAAAACACACATTTATTAGAGAGTGCCCACAGGAGGAACACTGAGATGGGAAGGGTCTGGAGAAGAAGCCATACGAGAAGTAGCTGAGGCCAGAGCAGACTGAGGTCAGGGTCTGCAGCTCCTCCCAAGGGGCAGCTTTGATCTCTGCCTTCTATGGCAGGGACAAGACCCAAGGGAATGACATGATGCAGTGCCAGGGTTGGTTGGATATCAGGAAAGGGTTCTTCCCCCAGAGGGTGCTGGGGCACTGCCCAGGCTCCCCAGGGCAGTGGGCACAGCTCCGAGGCAGCCAGAGCTCCAGCAGCATTTGGACAACACCTTCAGGGACAGGGTGAGGTTTCTGCTGTTGTCCTGTGGAGAGCCACAACCCAGACTCGATGATCCTTGTGGGTCCCTTCCAGATCTGCATATTTTAAGGTTCTGTGCTTGGGACCTTCCAATATATTTCCTGAAAAACATTACACAGCCTGTAACTTCCATGAAGCATTCCATGATGGCTATTTCCATAGAAAATACATCCCAAAAACCCATACCCAAGGAAACCAGGGAGAGCCAACAGCATTACCTGCATCCCCTCCCCCAGTTCCAAAGTTATCATTTCTGAAGAAGACTTGCATTTAGCTGAGTCTTGCAGGTTTTTCCACCTGCCAAGTCCTGTGTGTGCTCCTCTTTTCAAATGCCATGCCCTTTGCCTCCCAGGCCATTTGAGGGTTAATCTCACCATCTCAAGATCTTTCTAAGATGCCAGTCAAGCTCATCATCAATTTGACAGAGATGTCTTTTGGGGAATCTGGGTTGTTTTTTCTGGGAGCACTGTCCTTTTGATAGACAGGAGGCTGTGCTGCAGCCGCCCCATCAGAACCCTTAGCTATGTCTGCTGCTGAAATCTCCGAATTAAACATTTAGAGCTGCAATTAAATCTGAAAAAAAAAAAAAAAAAAAAGCAGCAAACATGTTTACAGAACTTCATAGCTAATTTATAAACTCTTCTATTCAAGCTCCCATTTTGCTTAACTACTTTAATTTGTAGAAGAAACACATCTCTGCTTGTGCAGGGTGGTGGATCAGAATTTGCCCAGGGACAGGTAGTGAAAAATGCAAAAGGCTGAGCTGACATCACTAAGGTAATTTTTGACATGTATCTAGTTTTAAACAGCTGCTCAGAAAATTAGGGACATGTATTTTTTAAAAGTTTGTCACTGTGTGTGTCTGTCACGAGTGTGCTCTTTCACAAGTGTTTATCCTCTCTTGCAACTAGAAACTCCGATTGAAATGCTCACAGAGTTTGGAGGTGTATTTCCTACCTCACACAGCTAAGACAATAAAATCACATCCCTCTCCACACTCACATTTTAATTTCTTTCTCATGCTGTACACACAGAACATACTTTGCAGCTCAGGGGGCAAATAAATCCTCACTACACACCTATGCACATGGCTGGATTTTCAGAGATGCCGAAAATAAACATCCACGATTGTTTCACAGCAAATGCTCGCTCTCTGCTGCAGTCCATGCAGTTCAGGGCTGAACACCACTCAGTGTGAGTTTTACTGAGAATAATGGCTGCAGTTCACTGTGGTTCATGGAAAGTCTGTTTACTTTTATCTGAGCTTGCAGCCCTTGAATTTCAGAGTCTGAAAGAGCCTCAGTCAAAAACCAGCCATCAAGTCCTGTCAAGCCCATGCACAGGCTGTGAGTTGCAACATAGCTTGACATAAATTTTTAGTGCAGGTTTTCCACCAAAAACTAGACCAATGTTTAACTACATGCACACAAAAAGAGCTCAAGAATTATCCAAGCTCTGGGTTTTCAGAACAGAAGCCTCTGCGTTTGCTGGCACACACTCACACACTTTCAAAACAACATTCTGCAGTACAGACCGTGAGTCCAAGAAGCATCAGTGGGATTATCAGAGATCTTGGGACCCATGGGAAAACCAGCTATAACACAAGGAACAGATTTGCAGCAGGACCAAGCTACAATGAACACAAACCCCTTCAGCCCCCCACTAAAAATAAAAAATAAAGCACATTCCTGTACCAGGTTTGCCCTTTTTATTATTGCCTCTAAACTTCACTGCACCATTTGAGTCACCTTGGCTCTCCTAAGCTTCCCCAGGTGAACAAGTCCCTTGCTTGCAGTTTTTGGCTACTGCAAATTTCAGTCGGGATGGAACAGCTCAGCCCCACCTGGAGGCACAACTGGGGAACCAGCGACAGCAACCAGGAATCACAGAGAAAATTAAAAGCTTCACCTTTCTTTGTCAGGCAGAGACAAAGAGATGTTTCCACATACTTTTACATTTGTCTGTACTTCAGAAAGTTGCCCCTGGTGTTCATCCATTCCACACACCACTGTTCCCTCCCTCCACAGCGTGCCTGTTTAAATTTCTTTTTCAGGACCTTGTGGATTCGAAGTCTCTCCTGGCGACTCAGCGCAGTCAGTCTGACAAGAAAACTGAAGTATTTTCCCAGCAGCTCTTATCAGGAAACAATGTGTCAAACAAGATGAAACTAGCTCTCCATTCTTGGAAGGTTTGCTACAATTCCCCCAATGCTCACAGAGGCAATGTTAACACTAACCAGCTACACAACCCCGCGGTGTAAATTCGGCTGCTCTCCCAAGGAACAGCTCCTAGAAAAGCCTGGGCAGGCTCTTCCACCCTGCACGCTGATAAACATCCCCACAGGGGTCTGAGCGCTCTGTTCCTCCAAATGTGCCTGGGGAAAAGGGACTCACATGGAGTTTTCCCTGGGGGCATCCCTCTCCTGCCTCCCCTTGCCCTGCTCCAAGCCTGCACCGCGGGTGGTTTGGATTCTCCTGCATGGAGCAGGGGCCAACAGGAGAGCTCGGGATATCCACGCAGGGAACAGCCAAGGAAGGCTGGATAAAGGGGAGGCCACTCCATCACTGACTGCAGAAGCAGAGGGGAGCGTGGGGACAGAGTTAGTTTTCTGGGATCCTGGAGCATCGCCAGCACAAAGGGAGGTAAATGGAAAAAATATGTAGATGCTCACCTGGCACCAAGTCTGTTACACTATTTATGACCAGTGTTCTTCCTGCTTGGAAGCAGGGATGTGAGTGATTATTGACTCCTTTAAAAATAGATGTCTGCTGCTAAATAAATAAAATAAATGCAAGTGTGTTCTGTTCTATGAGATGTCCCCAGATTTTAGTTTGCTTTTTTAATCCCATCTTCAACAGTAAAGCACAGGGGAAAACAAAAATTAAGGGTTAAATGAAGGCTGGTAAACAAAGCAGAAACACCTAATCTTGCATGCCTCTTGGTTCTGAATCTTTCTTCCGAGATTTATTTTTTTGTTTGAACACTGGGGTCTTTCCAAATCCAAGATCCCTTGTTTACACCAGCCAGAAGAATGTTAAATCATGACCACCCTCATTATGCCATTTGATAGGGCCCAAAATACAGAATTGGGATAGTTTAGGATCCTGAGTCTCCAGGGGAAATGAACTAACACTATAAATTAAGAACTCTCCTCATGCCAGTAACTTCAACTTCCAAAGCAAGCAGCAAAACAGAGCCCCAATATATTTTGTTAAGTGCTTGTCTGTGCTAGACTGTGGGGCTGCAGGAATTATGGGTTGATAACACTGGAATTTATGAAGGACTGGATGGTTTCTGGATTTGTTAGGAAGCCAGGAAACATGGACGTATAACACATATCTGGCTGAGGCTGTTGGCCAGAACACGAGAGGCAGCAACGTGGAACCCACCAAAAATTCACAATTTCCAAGGTGAAAATGATCTGCTGCCATATTTGTATGTGCTGTCAGGGTCCTGTGGCACCCAGGCACGGTAAAAGATCAAATCTTTGAGAATACAGCCCAGATTGTTGAGCCTAAGAAAGAGAGGTCAAAAGTGGGCCCAGAAGGCTGCTTGCAGAATTCTTGTTCCATTCCCACTAAAACTATCACCTTCCCTCATACTGTCAGCCTTCTTCCAAACATCTGACAGCATCTTCCACGGTTTGTAAAATGACACCTGCTGGAACTTAAGCTATTTGTGCAGATAATAGAGCCATGGAGAGCATTCATGTTTTCCATGTTGTCAGAGTAATTTGTTTTGCTGTTTGGGATAGGTTCTACTAAGCATAAATATTTATGTCTGTGTGGATGTCAAATACTTTAACTAGGAAGTACAGCTAGAACTGGGCTGGATTTAATTGAATCTTTGAGCCAGCTAGATATTTTCAAGGCTTCAACTGTTTGTCATATAAATATATCGGATTAGACCTCTACTGGGATAAGTTTTCTTTAGGAAAAAGATCTCCTGTCATTGTCTGGGGTATTCTACAAAATGCAACAGCTGCGAACACTGCAGGGAGAGTTACCTCCAGTTAAAAGAAGCCATGAGATGCATGGAGGAGAAGTAACAAATCAGAAATATGGAGAGTGAGATTCCCCAAGTGTCCCTCCTTCCATGCCTCACTTCTGAGCCAAGCTGTGCTGCCCAAGCTCTATGCAGAATGGCAGGACCCAGCGGGTCAAGAAGCCAGTTCAGTTACTGGAAACATCACAAGAGCTCATTTTATTGACAAAGAGCTAAATTAGCACAGAGGTGCTGCACTGCAGAGCCTTCCAGTGCTATATTAAAGCTAATCTGGATATTACTGCCAATGGCCCAAATTCAGCTTGCTTGGGAAGCAAGTGTGAAGCGTGAAGAGCAAACGAAACACCAGCAGCACCGAGCTTCTGCAGTTCTATGCTTTTTCTGAAATTCCCAGCAAAGAACTTAATGCTCTTCTCCTCATCACCTCCACTCTGCCTCTGTTTTACCCACCTCCCTCCATCAGCCTTTCGCCTCATGTCTTTCCTTACAACCCTTCTTAAAATTGAAGCCATAAGCCTCTCACCTACATACCTCACAAACCCTGGGCCCTACCTCTTCCTGCACCACACCAACCAGTCCTGGAAAGCAAGGGTTTCTTTAGGCACACACAGGGGACTCCAAAAGACAAACTGGAAGCAGAAGATGCTCCTTCACACAGGAATAACCTGCAGCCCCAATAACTGCCTGCAGAGAAGCCCTTACCTTGGAGCAGTTGTAAAAGCAGAGTCTCCAGATGCCAAGAGATGTTGCTGTATCACCACCGGAACACGGAAGGGAAATGTACCCAAGCATCAGCACTTTTTGGAAACGTTTTTAAATCCAAAAGACACCTAAGAAGCAATGAGGTAGCACCCTCACTTGGAGGAGTGAGCACCAAGCTCCTGCTCTAAAGGAGTCAGGGAGGGGACGTGAGCCCCAGCCCCCAGCAGTAGCTGAGGGCACTCAGCCCCAGCAGCAGCCCAGGCTACACTTGGCCCAGCTGTGTTACACAGGTGCAGATACCACAGACTGGGACCTAGCAATGAGCAATTCCAGAGGAACTGGTGTGGGATCATTCCTCGATAATAGCAGGTTTTTCACTTGCACAGATTTTGAGATAAAATCCATTATGGCCTTCTAGTCAGGTTCCTTGGTGAGAGCCCTGGGTATGGCTAAGCTGTGGTTTCAAAACACACAAAGCTGTCACAGGAGGAGCCTCAGAGGAGCTTAATTCAATTTCCACCTTAGCCACAGATTTTTATGTGCTTGTGGGCAGTTCTATTCCACCCCTTTGCCTCAATTTCTCATTCTTCCCTCAGGAGATACTGCTAAATTCACCACTGCCAGCAAAACAGATGAGATATTATTCAAGTACTTGAGCCTGAAGAGCATCCACTCAAATCATGGTACTGAGCTGACAGACTTGTTGATCTTTAAGGTCTTTTCCAACCTTAACAATTCTATGATCTTACTCCATTAAAAAAAAAAAAAGACATAAAGAAAAGTCTCTACAAAGCACTACATTGTGAGCCCTGGATACAACAAAACAACAGGAGCTCTCAAAATGGCTGCCCATCTCTGAAGACGACAAATTTTAGGATTTAAAAGTGTCATACACCAAAAATAAGATTCTTCTTCTGAAGTTCAGCCCTGCAAGGCTGGGAGTGCACAGCTCTGCTGGGGATTTCGCAAGGGCCAAGAAGTTAGACAATTACTTCATTTTGAGATGGCTTTGTGTTTGGGACACATAATCTCTGAAAATTACATAAAACTGCATTAAACACACTTCACACACTGTACTGAATATCCATCAAATGATAACAGCTGTCATCATGCTGCCCTGGTCTGGATTTGAACCTCAAAGCTCTCAGTGAAATAGTGTTTATCGAAGATATATCTACAGAATACTCCAGACACAGAGAGCTATCACTGTGTAATCATGGTCTGTAAAGCAGTTGATGACTTCAGTATGCTTTTGCTACTCCTTAAATAATCCGCAATCCCTCTCAGGAGCATTCAAATCCATCCTTCGGAAAATAAAGTAAGATACAGTATTAATAAAAAGTTTGAGCACTGTGCTCAGCTCAGTTGTGCTTCTATTGACCGTCACACATTCAAAAAACATCAGAGAAGGTTGTTCCTCCAGAGACGCCGCCACGACAGCAAGAGAAAGCCTTGGCAATTATGTAAAGGCACCATGCTCCTGTTTTATTTAGCAGAGAGAGGGCTTTTTTTTTTATTCTTACAGCCCTTTTGTGCTCCCAGATGTTTTAATTACTGAGGAAAGGGAGCGGATGATTCTGGCCATATGTCTCCATTCCGCATAAATAAAGATTGTCGCCAGCCCAGCGAAGTTCCGCGGAGCTGCCGATGGTCCCGCTGACACTAAAGCTGTCGGGCCCGATAAGCATCTTCAATCCTTCAGTGAGCATGCTAATTCCAGGAACACTGAGACTGATACCCCATGAAAATATTCAATCTAGGAACAATTAGGCTCACATTGCTGCAAAATGGTACCTCTAGGAATTTGGGTGCTCGCTTGGTTGGAGCCTGGAGCAGAAGCTCTAAGCGGATGGGAGCAAGAAAGGAGGAGAGAACACATAAAAAGGGCTCTTCAGAGCAACAACTGCTCTGGGAAGTCTCTGCGAGCCACGTTTGCCTTTCTCTGGCCCATTCACAGAGTCTTGGGGCGCAACAGCTTAACAAATAAAGGGATTTAGTTACAGATGCTTTATGACTTTTGTTGATGAATGCATGCAACATCAATAGTTTTCATTGCAGCGTGTTTTGAAACAAACAATGGTCAGGCTCTGGTGGTGTCAGACAGCATGAAAACACAGTTGCAAACCTTCCCTTTGCAGCTTTCAGCCTAAATAAACAGTCTAATATATCCCCCAGAAAAGAATACACAACCACAAGGACTGCGGGTGGTTGCAAACAAGTTGTGAAAGTTTTTAAGCAGAAGAGAGTAATTTCAGAGGAAAGAAATTAGCTAAATGAACTGACAAGGAAGAGGGAGGCAGGACAGGGCAGCCGGTGGCAATGCCAGGCTGTGAATATCCCTCATTTTTGCTACATAAACACAACACCAAAACCTCTCAACAGTGCTCGACCCTCCCTCCACAGCCAGGGCTGGATGGGCCTTATGGAAGGCACTGGAGGACAGCAAGTGAGGGTGCTTTCTGGTCAAATGAGGAATTTTTTCAAAAGCTGAAATTCCAAGATAACAAATTAAGGTATTAGCAATGAAAGTACAATCCTGATTTTCACAATCAAGCTAATAGGACATAATCAAGACGTTGTTTTGAAGTAAAAATACTTTCTTTTTAGAATTATTATTTTCCAAAGAACCTCAGCTCATACCCTTCCAGCTTGTGAGCCGCAGCAATCATCACAAAATATGATCACCGTTTGTTAAGCTCTGCCAACATCCCTCTATTAGGAAACATGCAAAGCCCAAGAAAGGTGCAGGAGGATTCATCACCCCAAAAAGGGATCTAATGCTGACCCCTCAGGAGTGGCAGAACAAGAGCACATACACAGCCACACCTGCCCTTTGTGGGCACACAGGACAGAAACCCTCTCCAAAGTTGGTCAGGGCTGGGTGAGAGGGTCCCAATGGGCCTCCAGCCCCTCTCACAGCTGCATATTTGACCAAGGGCCCAGCTGTAGGCAATGGGTGTTTGTCGTGGCCACCTGGCTTAACTCCCTGCCTACCTGATTCACAGGTGAATCCTGACTTTCACTGGCAGTACAGAATCAAAAGTTCTGTTTGATGTCACATGCAAAAAACCCCATGGGACTGAGACGTGAATGGAGAAATTAAGAAATACTGGGCAAAAAGGAAGGGGAAAACCTGCAGCTCATCCACTCAACAATTCTGTGTTTGTTCTCCAGGCCGTGACAGCAGAGAGCAACCAGCTTCAAAGAGTACTTGCATATGGTACACACCTCAGCAGAAGCTCTGTCCAAAAAAAGTCTGTGTGGACAGAAGACAGGAAACATTAATTTGTTCTTTTCAGTGAAACTTTTTCCACCTACTCTCATTTTCAGAGCCAGCTCCCTTCAAGATAATGCTCCAAGTAACTCAAGCTGGGATAGGAGCAGGAGCCAGGCTGTACACAGAGTTTTGAGGAGCACGCCAGGCTGTCCAGTGCTGTCTCCCATTAGCAGAACACACGTGGCTGTTCTCAGAGCCAGTTATATGTCAGTGGAAACACCTGGGGATAAACCAAGATTCAGGAGGTCCTTGTTGAAAACGAAAAGACTCTGAAAGAGCCTAAAACATTAGGCTCACTTAAATCACCTTTGAAGTAGCACATTGTCTCAGCTCCCCTGGATTGAACTACAGCTATGAGACACAGAAAAAATCCGAGTGCTCTTCTTACACAAGAAAAACAGGCATTCTTGAGAGATTAAAGGATATTTTGAGTCATGATTAAGACCATAATAAAGGACAAACTCATGGCTAGACAAGCAGCGAGTCCAGTCCTTGAAAAAGGGATGGTTTTATCAACAAGGCAAAATCTGAAATGCATCTAAAACTGATCTTTACCTCCTTGCACCATCACTACCTGTGTGTGCACGTGGAACTATGGAATCAGAAAGACAAAAACTATATACCTATATATTTTATAACTATATAGTTATAAAACTATACATAACACCTTGACTGTCAAATGACTGAGTGTGAGCTTAGGAGCTGGATTAGATATTACTGACTTAATTTCTACCCCTGGTATTCTGTCTGAGGTAAACATAGAGAAAACAAAAATCATTTGTGAGCTTGTCTCCAGCTCCACTGCTCTATTTTAAAAACATGAAAGTTTTCAGCCACCTCTAAACCAATCAAGGAGATTTTGCTTAGTTTAAAATACCAGAAATGTAAATTTTGTTTTGTGCTTCCCGATATTGTGAATGGGAGCAGAATGAGCAGCACTGAAACACTGCAAAGAAAGCTGCTCCCAAGACATTTCTGACACAGCCAGAAGAGAAATCTCCAGCTGGGATTTCCAGTTCACTTTTTGCCAAAAGAAGAGACTGAGATAAGCATCTGATTTTAAAGCTCATCCAAAAAATAGCATATGGAGAAAGAATTATTTTCTGCTGAGCTAAAGCACAGGATGAAAAGTCTAGAAATCTGAATTTTAATCTTAGTGACAGTAATTTTGTATCAAAAGTAAATCTACTGACATTAATAACTATAGAAGATTTAAGATTGGCTTAAGCAAGGGCAGAATCAGCATGTAGGTTCTGGGCCCAGCAGCATTACTGACTCCCACTGTGATCTTGGGCAAAATCCATGTAGTGATGGAGTGATTCCATGGAGTGATTTTAGGAGCCTTGAATTTTAGATGACTACATTAAGCAACTCAAAGCAAGCAACCACAAAAATGATGTACTCAAAGTGCTCTGAAAATCCTGAGCTTAGCTTTTCTATGATTTAGATGTCTCGCCTTTTAAAAAGTTATCATTGTTACAATGATGGCCAGTTTTATAACAGTGACATCCTTCTTGAATTCTTTACTAAAAGCAAATTAATTTAAGATTCTCAGAAGGCAATGAAGAAGCTTAAAATTATATTTAATTTACCAGTATTTCTTCAGATGTATCAATTATCAGTAATGTAGATGAGAAAGAGAGACAGGGAATGTATTATTTCTCTCAAAGAAAGCACACCATAAGGAAAAAAAGCAATTTTCCTTTCCTATTCATGTCCCTAGTCATGACAAATGTCTCTCAGTTCAGCTAGGACTGCTCAGAGTGCATTTTTACACACTTATAGAGATTATATATTAATATACATATTTATGCATACAGTACCCATCTTGCTACAAATTGCTGGTACTCACAGATTTGTCACAGTTGGAGATTGATTGCATCTGCACAAAACTTAAAAATTTACATTTTAGAGTGACCAGTTCATTCCTATGACTTATTTCCAATTTGTTTTTACTTGGTTGTTGTTTTGTTAGGGTCAGGTTTTTTTTTTCAAGTTATGGATAGGAAAAAACAAAGTCTAAACCTGTGTTCACCACTAAAAACTCACCATGAGCTTGATAAAAACGCATTTCAAACACTTTCAGCCATTAGTACTTAAGCATGTATGATGGAACCTGTGAGGATGGATGATACCTCCTCCAGGAGCAGAGTTTATTCCCATCCTGTCACATTTCCAATATGCCTCTTGCAGCTCAGAATTTGTACATAGGGACATTTTCAAATCTAAAAACTGCCATCAAAGGTCCATCAGTAACGTCCATTCCATGGGATGCAGAGAGAGAAGGAACGAGTGATTGTCGGCACAGGGGGATTTTTACTCCTACAGCAACGGCAGTCAGAGATCATCAAAGCACAACACAGTCCTGGCCAAGCTTAAAATCTCAAGTGAATTCATGAGTAACTAACCCCAAAAGACTTCGAAACATATTGGAGGCATGAGGGAGATTTTTTCACATAGACCACAGAAAAGTGAAATTAAAATCTGTTAAATGCTATGAAGAGAAACATCTGATGGACTCTGAGGACAATATTCCCACCTTCCCAGCAGTGTAAAGGGGGTTTTGTTTGGTTTGGGGGGGATTTTTCTTTCTAAACTGCCTCCTCTTGCCAAGATTTTATACCATAAATTGAACTACATCTCACGGGAGTATCAAGCATAATACAAACAAAGTAACTGTGCTTTTGATGAGCAAACAACTTCAAAGAGCACTCTCATGTTTATCTTGAACACAGGGTTCCCACCAGAGCCCAGATGAACGAGGTTCAGTTTCCAACAGGACATCTCCCTGCCAGAGCTCAGCCACAAGCATTCATGAGGGGTGGGGGGAAACTTTATCATCAAATCAATTTTAGAGTCATCCTTTTTTCTGCACTGCAAGTATGTTTCAGGATGCCACTGGGAGCAAGTGGGTATGGCTGTCTCTTAACCAAACAATAGCTGCCTTCAGGAGGAAGTCCCTCAGGAAACTGCCCTTAAAACTTGCAGTGTGCTGTGCCCTAACACCTGCCAGCCTCCACAAACCCCCATTTTGCCCAGAGCTACGTGAGGGGATTCAAATATAGGTCTGCACTCACAGCACGAGGGGTGAGATTTGAATCCAAAGCTCATTAACACAGACTAAAATAAATGATATTTGTATTTCCATCAGCCTGAAATCTACTTGTCACACTACCAGTAAGTGAAATCTCAACAAAGCACAGAAAGATAGCATTTACATGTGTCCAGAGAAAGGAAATGTGGATTATGAAATAAGAAAATACCAGGTTTGGAGCAACCTGGTCTAGCGGAAGGTGTCCCTCCCCATGGTAGGTGATTGGGATGAGGTGATTTCTAAAGTCCCTTCCTACCCAAAGTATTCCATGATTCTATGAAGAAAATGCTGTCTATCTAAGCAAACTACTCTCTTAGCCCTGTACAATGACCCATCCTTTCTGGGGTAATGACAGGTTTCAGAAAGTTGATGCAAAAGAAGCCACTCATGGAATTTTCTCATGGTGTGAACTCACAGGCATGGACCGCTCTACTCATATTATCAACTACTTCATTGCATAAAGGAGGGACAGAACTAAGAGTGGAAACTGTTCTCATCCTGTGATTCTAGAGCAAAGATTTGCAGATGTGCAAAGTTATTCCATCAGTGCCATGCTGGGAAAGGTAGTGGTGTGTCAGTCAGTGGCACCAAGGACAGGCAAACCATGCTCAAAGGGATTTTCTCCCAGTGTTTGCTGTGCTTCAGTCCCAAAACAACTCTCTCTCTGTCTCTGAAGAGGCAGATGCAATCATCTTATGAATTCATGAGGAAGCTGAAATTTTGTAAGAAGCTGATGGCAAAGAGCTGTTTTAATTATTCTCCAACTCGCTGACTCCACCTTAATCAGAATATATTAAATAAAATGTATGGATGCTGGAGACTGGAATGCTGCAGTTCATAACTACAATTAACCACTATTAATTAATATCTGAAAGATAAATGAGCCATGGGATCCATTTATTCCTGGGTTGGGAGTATTTAAATTCACAGTAGGATGCCAGCCCATTTTTCACAGCAGTGAATTAAGGGAAGTGTGAATCAAAGCTCACTGCTCTAAGAGGCAGGAGACATTTTCAGATCTGTTTGGTTCTTATCCTTTAAATGGGGAAAGAGGAGACAGACGCAGATGCACTGAAATTTCACCAGGAGAACAAAGAGAAAATGATAGTGATCCCATCGAGAGAGATGGAGCCTGCGTCTCAGAACCTCCCATCCTCTTACCCACTTCCAGCTGTGCAGGGTGGGCAAGGAAGACGGATTTCCCTGAGGCTGCAGAGCACAGGCATTGCTCTGCTCTGCCCTTACCCCAGCCCAGGTGCCAAAACCCTCCTGGCCAGCACCAGAGTTTGCTCAGAGAGAGAGCAACACATCCAAGCAGACAATCATGATGCTCTTCCCTGCATCAAGGACATACCTGCCTCACATGGATCCTTCAAATTCAGTCAAGGCTTGTTTTGCCCTCTATTGTCTACTTAGGCTGGGAAAATCCCATCCAAGGCTTGCCACAAAACACACAAGCACTTCCCGTGTCTTCTCCAGGAGAGCTGGAATGTGAGCTTTCTCAGAATATGCTGCAAGATAATGATGTTCTTCCCAGAACTGTAAGGAAAGCTGTCATTCAAGCCTCAGCAGAGCTGTGGTTGCCATCATTATCAGCAATTGATTTGACAGCAGCAGCCCGAGGCTTGCACAGGTTAGGAAGGCAGAGCCCAGCTCCTCATGGTGGAAATGCTGAGTGAGGTTGTTGCATTCCCCAGCTGCTCACGACAGAAAGAGAAGACTGCCCAGAGAATTATCCTGTGAGGATCCAAAGATTTGGTTTCTATCCTATGACTCAAGGAGTAAGTCAGACCCTATATTTATGTCATAATCTAAGTCTTAAAGTAGAGAAATGTCTGAACCCTAGAAGGACTGAAATTCAGATCCTTTCCTACATTTTCCATATTTCCTAACTGGAGTTCTGTGGGAAGTCATGTGCTCTGGAAACTCCAGCATTTTTTCATTTTCTTTTTCTTCCCAACTGAGATGAAAATAAAAATATTTGTCAAGGGGAATGGGTAGAGCAGAAAGTTTCAACATCAATTTTACTGAAGAAAGTAGAAATACTTTTTTTGCTGCTGTAAACACAAAGCATTTTAATATCCCCTACTAGAATCAGCTTAGAGTCTATTCAACACTGAAGTGCATCTTCTTCAAATTTTGTGTTGTCTCAAGGGACAGGAGAGGAAGTTCAGTGTTGCAGGGCCCCCAGTCTCCTGGGAGGACCGTGATATACCTCCTTAGCAAAAAATCTTTGAGTTTTAAATCCTTAATTTTCTACCAAAAGTCCTTCCACCAAAATCTCACTAAGAGTTTCCTATCTAAAGATCCATTCTGAAAAAGGTTCTCCATATTCTCACAAAAGCAGGCTCTTCTGCAAGGTTTGTAATATCTCCTGCTTCCTTTTGAGAGCAGAAACAACAGATTTTCGAGCAGTATTTTGACACTTCCAGTACTCCAGTAACAACAAATATGAAATCCAAAAGTATTTATAGATACATACTTTTCAGCACAAGATTTAAATGAAAATTTGAGATGGTTCTTCTTGCAAGAAAGCCCTTATTTTGTCCTGAGTCATTGATACCATAGGATCTTCTCAACGTCTAAAAATTATGTGGTGATCACACATCAATGATAAAACCTCTCAAAATCCAGGGCATTGTTTTTGCTCACATGAAACTGTCATTAATTCTAAATAATTTTAATGTGAGTTGCTATGCTGTGATAAAGGACTTAAGTATTCCCCAATAATAAACAGATGTTTTCACTTCATGCAGGAAATACTCAGTCTGCTCATTTGTTCTTTGAACGCAACAAAAAGTGAGGAATATTCATTTAATTACTTGAGGATCAAATTAAATTGAGGATTTTGAGGATCCTCAAAAGAGTCTGGTTACGTTAACACCAGACCCAGAGCATGGCACATTCTTTCCCACTGAAAGAAAAAAATACCAAAATCAGTACCCTCCACCCCAATATCAAAGAGGAATTATTTTTTTGGGAGCTTTTTTTATATGAAAATGTGGAAATAAAAAAGAAACCAGATTTCACTGCTAATTCTTTAGCAGGTTCACAGGAAAACAAAAGGCACGTGGTTAAAATGGTTGGGTGATTAAGCCCTTTGTCTGTGAGAGATGACCCTCTGTTTTCAGCAGCAGTGTGAAAACAGGACTTCTTGCAGGACGAAGAACTAAACAAATGAAAATGTAGCTCTTCTTCTCAGGACACTTTCATTCCGTTCTGGATACCCGTTGTTCCTGCAAATACTTTGTTTTAGCTCTTGGTGGATTTTCTGCAGATGTGCACAGGCTGGACATGCCAGGCAGGGATCTCGCTATTCCAGCTCCTGCTCTGCTCTTGGGCTGCTTGGGGAACGCCAGGAGCGTCCCTGCTGGAGTGTGGAAGGAGGAGCAGGCACTAAGGGTGGGGCTGGACCCTGCACACACCCCGGGGGGCCAGGACAGCCCCGCTGCTGGGCTCAGGAGCTGCTGCTCCTCTCTCCCTGCCAGCCGGGACCCTCCGTGCTCAGGTGCACAGGGCAGAGGTGGGATCTCACCAGCACCATTCTTGCTTGGATTGGGACCTAAGGAGCCAGGTCTGTCACCACCACACAGCCTTCGTGACAGGAAAGGCTCAGCTAAAGAGACCAGGAAACGCTGCCCTGCTGGAGCCAAAATATCCTTGTATGAGTGAGGAAGACAAAGAGAGTGGCTGATAGTGCTTCCTTGTGCCTATAAATCTTAACTATCTTGGGTCAAATTCTGCTGCTCTGATTGGAGGCAGAGTCCAGAGCTGCTCTCTCAGTTCTGCTGCTTTTTCAGATTTATAGTCTCCAACCCTATAAGAAACAGTGAATATCAGTTAATGTTTGTGCAGCTCTATTGTTGGAGCTTGTCTCTTCTCTGACCCTGAGTCAATGAAACTCCGCTTCCGAGCTGCAACAAGGAGAAATGTAAACTAACAGCATTACAGATCATTAACCCACAATACAACTCTCGACACAAAACGCACAGGACGAGATGATGTTAAAAGGACAAAACTGAACACTCTGGTGCTCATTTTTAACCTCGCAGCCTTACCTCCAGTAGCATAACCAAATGTAATTACAGCCAGCAGCAAAAGGAAAATCAAGATCACAGACTCAATCCCGATTAAAATAAATAAATACGGAAAATATAGAAAGCATATGGGCACTGAAGAGCAGCATATGGATCACGTCCTGAAGTACAAGGCCTGCCATATGCTTCCAGAGCCTGGTTCAAAGGAAAACCTTGCTCCCTCCTCCCAATGTCTTTGGCTAGGTCACGAATCAGCTGCCTCCCAACATCTTGTGCCATTGGGCAAGTTTGCTTTTGAATAATGAAGCAAGTTTCAGCTCAGCATGGGGAGAATCTCAGGTAGAAAATGGACAGATGGCTGGTCCTAGTTAAGCAGGCAGACTGAGATGAAGCATTCCCCTTTGCCTTATTTCAGACCAATCTTTACATTGTGTCCTACACCAGCTGTATGTATCTAAACCTCTTTACCTCCTGTTTCCTTGAGAAAATAGTCCTTAATTTTTTTGACCTCCCGTGCTGACCTGCCAGCCCTGTAGGGAATGTTAATGAGCTGTTAATATGGTTTGGGATGTGGCACTCAACCGGTTTGTGGAGTTCTTCAGCCTCTTCCTACCCAGGCCCCTGTTTCTTCACGCTTCACTGGCCCCAGCCAACCCCATCTGCCTGTGGATGTCTAGCATATGCTCTGTGCCTGGCAGTGCCCGGCAGGAAACGATGCCCTGCAGCCCTCCCGGTGTCTGGCATGAGATAAGGACAATTTAGATCGCAATCAAGGAACAGCACTGCTCAAGCGTGGGGCTAGGAGAGGAGGAAGGAGACAGCAATGGCTGGTCCCCAGTGAGAGGATTTCCTGCAATGCTGCAACTGCAGTGATGAAGGGGAGAGACAGACTCTCCGAGATGGATGCAAAGCCAATGCTGAGGACTTAAAAGCACCAGGAAGCGCTGAGGTCTGCGCTGCTGCGAGTTCCATGGATGTCGTACATGAAATGCATTTGCAATTATCGACGGTGTCACTGTGATCAAGGGGAGCAGAGACAAAAGCTCCTGCTCAGGGGTACTCACTGTCTTCAACAGATTGGGCCAGGGAACCCCACTGGGAGCTGGCTGCTGGAGAGCACAGGAGCAGAGTGTGCTCCAGGCCGGGGGTGCTGCTGACAGCAGCACTGATGTGAGCCAGCCGCTGCTCGCCCCCAGCAGCAGCACCGGGACACAGGGCAGGGCTCACATAAGCTGAACATATGTCAGGGAGGGCAGGGAAGGAAGGGCTCCTGTCCTGTGGCTGCACTGCTGGCCCAGTCTGGCCAGGGAATTGCTTTCTTCCTCTGGCTTTTGGCAATACTAAGTTTTGATTTCACACTGGCCCCACTTGCAGAGCACACACCAGGGCAGAACTGGGGTGTGCAGGTCAGCCTTCCCCACCAGGAATGGCTTTCCAAAGTTAGTCTAGTGCTGTCAAATCTGGGCATTCAAAAGTCAGGACTCAGGACTAATGGTCACAAAACAACCCCCAAACGAAAAAGGAAAAAAAGCTTGAAACCCTCTTTAACCAACAGCCATCTCGTCTTTTCAAGTTTTAAATCACTATTTTTGCGTAAGATAACAATTTTTCTCTTCCATCTGGGATGACCAGATATTCACCTGGTCCTGGCATACCAAGAACTGTGGCTTTAGGAAAAATACAGATAAAATCCAGGTAGGACTGTCATTTAGCCACACCATTGTCTGGTTTTTATGATGATATTAATGTCAAGGTGAGAAAACTTGTGATTCCTGCCTTATGCTGTGTATTCAAGTGGTTTTAAGCTTGCACTCATGTGGGGAAGGGGTATTCTTATTTCATTGTCTTGTTCATTTTAGACTTGTTCTTCTAAAAAGACAAATGAAGGGACAAATGAGTACAGAAAACAAAAAGCTGGAAGCCTAAAAAAGAACATCCTTGTGTTACAAAAAAGACTACACAAAAACCCCACAACAAAAAAAACCTCACAACTGCTCAAAGCTTGAAGTAGCCATAGCTAAAACCAGGAAAGAAATTCATATCGTAGACTTTTGAATCTTGAAGGTGTACTCAAGACATAATTATGGGACAAGGAGGAATGATTTTAAATTAAAAGAGAGAAGGTTTGGATTAGGTGTTAGGAGGACATTCTTTACTTGGCAGGTGATGGGGCCCTGGCATAGGGTGCCCAGAGAAGCTGTGGCTGCTCCTGGATCCCTGGCAGTGTCCAAGGCCAGGCTGGACAGGGCTTGGAGCAGCCTGGGACAGTGGGAGGTGTCCCTGCCCATGGCCGGGGGAGGAACAAGATTATCTACAAGGCCCCTTCCTCCCAAACCATCCCATGATGCCATGGTTCAGAGAGGACTAGACTTAAAAATCCGGCTCTACATTCCCAACCAGCTCTGTGCTCCAGCTCCTTTCTGTTTCTGTGCTCAGCACTTAATTCCAGCAGGAGCAGAACCTCTTTCCTTCCTCGTGACAAATGGTGCTGTGCAGGGCACTACTGAAGTCTGCAGAACAACACCCCCTGCTCTTTACAGACTCACCTCCCTCACGCTCTCATGCACAGCAAACCACATTGTCTTCACACACTCACCAGAGTTTTGCAAAGGAAAAAGGGAAAACCTCCAAGAGAGCCAACAAAAACAAAGCCTGGCAACGGAAGGTGACTTACAGCTTCAGTGCCATGGAAATTAATCTCCTGGGAAAGGGAATGCCAGGCCAGAGTCTAAAATTTTGACATAAAAAGTTCACTGCATTATCACATTTCCCTCCGAGATCAGGTTTTCCACACTCTTTGGATTGCTTCACAAAATAAATTGTTCTCCTATTTATGAAACAGGTACAAAGCTGACCAATCTCTATTTAACAGAAATAGCTGCTAGGAGAATATGTTTTAATATCTTGGTATATGAAATAGAACAACCTGGTCTCCATTTCTTGCACAGACCAAGACTCTAAACAAATCCTGGTTTCCAACAACACACCATAAATTGAAAAAAGGGCCTGTCCTAATTCTATCCCTAACATCCAATTAAAATACACTGAAAGCATAGGAAATGCTGCTATGTCAAATGACCACTAGCTGTACAAAATGTATGCAGACTCTCAAAACATTTCAGATTAATTTTCCATCCGAATTTAGGATTTATATTGAAAAATAAAAGCATTATTTTGAACAATTAGGCTAAATGCATATAATCTTAACTGTGGCTGATGAGCTCATATATTCTTTTTCCTTCTTCTTTTTTTTTTTTTTTTTATTTCCGAGAGGGTATCAGACAAATTTTGACACATTAGTTTGCCTAAATTTGGACAAGGAAAAACCAAACGTGTCACTTACTTAAAGTTACTTAGTTTAAACCTCATATACATAAGTGATTGGATAAAGTTTGCTACTTTATCCCGATGAAGATGTTGTGACATTTAAAGAGAGGACGACTGAATGAACAGTGACAGCACTGAACTTTGAATTTGGAGTTCTGGTTATTATTTTCAGTTCTCTTGTAGACTTGTCATATAACCTTGTAGGGGAAGAAAACCCAAAACAACACATTAATCCTGTCTTTAAATCCAAATCCCTACTAATCTACCAAAGAGAACACTTCAATAGCTAATTGAGTTGGCTTTCAGGCCCTCAGAAAGAAGAGGGTACACAAGTGCACCAATATTTGCAAATTCTAGATTGTGTTCTCACAGCCTGACTCCCTGTGTTCAGATCCCCTGACACTCTGGAGGTGTGAACGCCTGCACACATCTAAAGCAGCAAAGAATAGAGGTTCCTGCTTCAGCTGGAATGCAAAAATGTAAAAATACATGCCTGTCAAATAGAGGATTAGGAAAATAAGCATGTAATTGGGTGGAAGGCAGCAGAAGTTGGAAAGTGTCCACAGGATAACTCAGTTCAATTGGGGGATCAGTTCGTGACCGTACCTTCCTACAGAACAGAGTGGATTTGTCAGTGAAACTTCATTTTCTGGTTGTGTAGGGGAGTGGATCAAACAACAGCACTCCCAAAGATCATGTACCAATGTGAACATCAAGAGCTTGAAGTTTGCATCAAAAAAACATTAAGTAACAGAAAAAAAAAAAACGTAAGTGGAAAATCCCCAAGGTCTCCCCAAACAAAGAAAAGAAATGATGATGAAAGAAAAAATATCCATGGTTAATAATGTTCTCTTGGAAGGTGAAAGATTTGTAGAAGATGATAACTAATTCTCACTCAAGGCAATAGTGGTCCAAGAGGGAGTGGAGCGTGTGCAGGGAGCTCAACATGTCTCACGTAATTCTGGTTAGGAGGAGTGACTGGGCAGGAGCCAGACCTGGATTATCTCAGACTGATAGAGGGAGCACACGTGTTTAGAAAGAAGAACGAGTGCCAAATATGCAGCTCCTCGCTCCCATAAAACATAAGGTGTTTTATTTCTGCATCAGATGTTTCAAACACAATTGACTTCTATTAAGTTTCAATGTAAACCACTTTGCTTTCCTAATGTAGCATGAACTTTAACTGTGGCCATTTCAGAGACATTACATGGATACCATATTACCAAACAAAAGATACGCATTTGCTGTCTCTCATAATATCTCTTTTTTTTTTTCCCCCTCTCTCTCTCACCCTGTCTGGAACCTGGACTTTTTTCATCTTTTCAGCCCTTTCTCATTTATTCGCATACATATGTTACAGGAATTTCCCAAAACATTTCTCAGAAATAGTACACCCTTGTTAGGAGATAACAAAAAAAAAAAAAAAAAAAAGCAATAGCATTGGCATTGTTTTATTTTATAGGATGCAAATAGACAGGAACTGAAATAATGTTGTAACTGGAAGGTATTCACTGGTCAATGGTAAGTATTTTGTGGACACCAAGAAAGGCAATTACCCCTCCACCCTGAAAGTTGAGCTAGTCAAGTGCTATTTGCAGAGGACAGTGCAGTTGTGCTGAAATACTTCTGGCAGAAATCTCATTGTTCTGCATTCACAATTACTGGAATATGCATCATATTGCATTACTGATCAAAAGGCAGGACAGTATGAAGGATTTCATTTAATCAGGTGATGAGAAAGGCTGCTGATTAGTTGGCAAATTCTGGCTCACAGGCTAAAACTTGATCACAGGTTTTCTAACAGCAAATTAAAGGTAAAGCCAAGGAAAAGTCAGAAGTTTCAGCTGGCAAGAGTTCACGGGACTCCTTTCTCCAGTTTTGATTCATAAGTAACTTTGTGCAGCCCAAGTTCCAGGTCTGCAACTGAAACCCTACAAGCAAAAACTGAAGGCCTTGTTTCGTGTCTGGAAAAAAACCACTGCACATTCCTTGTGAGAGGTGCAGTGACAGCAGCTTCAGGTCCAGGTCTGTAATTCTTGCTGAACTCTTTGCCCCACATTTTGCAGGTTTTTGGCATTTTGCCTGGGTTTTGGTACAATTAATCCCATTACTTTATCAAGCAACCAGAGGTAAACAGATCTATAATAAACTTCTAAAGAGGCATCCACTTAAGAAAGAGAAGGAGAGGAGCCAAAAAGGCAGAAACCTCATCCTGAAAACTGTTATTCCATCTTTCAGGAACTTCCCATCCATTCCTTCACAACAGAGCTCTTGGGATGTGCCACCATCCAGCTGGAAAGGGATGGCCACAGCACACTCAGGCTGGCTTGTGCTCACCTGGGCTGGTGTCTCCAGATGTGCCTCTGTGTCCTGTCTGCTTCCAAACTTGTTCTCCCAGAGAACACAAGCACATCTAGCCACCCTTTATGCCAACAATCCTACAATTCAATTATTTCTCAGCCTGAGTTCCCAAAGCCTCTTCAAGGATCTCCACATTCATCATATAATCTGTAACCAACCAAAAAGAGAAGCTGTGGCTGCCCCATCCCTGGCAGTGTTCAAGGCCAGGTTAGATGGGGCTTGGAGCAACCTGGTCTAGTGGAAGGTGTCCCTGCCGACGGCAGGGGGTTGGAACAAGATTGTCTTTAAGGTCCCTTCCAAGCCAAACCATTCTATGATTCTATGAAAAAGCAGCCTGAAGCTACTCAGGAACAAACAAAACCTCTGGAATAGTATGGACAGCCTCTTTAGAGAAAGCAAGAGCTGCCAATGGGATGCACACAACATGTTCTCACCCTCTGAACCAGGCTCTTCCAACGAAGCCCGTATCAAATCAGGAGAGGATAACGATGTCCTGTCTCAGGAGCCTGCACCAGCTGCAAGAGCAAACAACAAGTGAACCCACTGCGCACAATGGATGAAGTGTGAAATTAGTTCTGTCATCTCCACACACACCACAGTGAATCAGGCCTTCCTGAGGGCTTCAGCAGATCAACATTTCCAGTTGTTTAATTTGAGATCAAGGCAAGAGCGCACAGAACCCTGCCCCGCTCCTCTCTGGCAGGCTAAGGGGCCGAAACAAAAATGAGGCTAAACAAACCTGCTTGGGGAAGAGATGAAGATGTGGGAGGTGGAAAGAAATGACCACTTCACCTTTTGCTGCTTTTAGTGGATTCTAATTAGGAATCTGGCAGTGCCACCCACTCAGCGGGAAGCCCACATTATTAACGCTGGCATCAAAAGCAAGCCGACTGCAATCTGCAGGAGCGGCTGCCGAACTGGCACAGCCTCCCCTCCGCTCTTGGCCAAAGCACCACAACAGATGTCTGAAGGGTTGGTGTTTCTTTTCCCAGCCCTACCCCCGCTTCGCGTGACCTTATGCCAGAGATTACATGTACAAGTGCCAAGGTAAAGGTCCTTAATGGGTCAAAGAAACATCCTTAAGAGGGTATTTCTTTTAAACCTCTCTAATTTTAAATGGTACGTCGAGGCTGTGAATGAGCATAGTCTCGTGGGGGACACAGAGAAATGTATAACCATTCAGCTGTAATTATAGTAATCTAGTATAGTCAGTGCGAAAAAACAATGGCCTTTCCTCTCTTGTTATTCTGAATCATTTGTAGATGTTCATGTTTTAATCATATTTTCCACATGAATCGATATGAGAGAGAGAACGACAGAGAGATAATTATGTGCGCTGAACAAATATTCTACCTAACTGAGGTTGTGCTGGGAAGGGCTGCTGGTAATTAATGAAGTACTGCCACACACTTGTCAAGTGCAAGCAGCTCTTTAAGGGCAAGCCATCATTTCAAATTGGGAGCTCACTGAAATTTAACAGAATTGGAAAGAAAATAATAAAGTTTGGTACCATCTCCTTCAGCACCAGCTTCCAAGAGCGAGCAAAGGAGGTTTGCACATGGAATGCAAAAGGTGCCTGGTGTCAGCCTGTGCTGTGTGAATGCAAAGCACGGCCTTGGCTCATTTAAAGTGTGATCAAGGGGCACAATCTTCCCAGAGAGATGTAGAACCAAAGGAAAGTGTTACAATTGCATGGCTGAAATACTAGATGTTTATTTCAACTCATTTCTCTTTCTCAGAAAGTCTCTTTCTTCACACCAAGGAAAATATCTCAAGGTACTGAGTGGGATTTTGAGGGATCAACGATTAAGCAGAATCTTTGCAATTCCTCTGTTGGTTTCAGACATGAGTGGGGGGAAATAAAACAAGCCCGAAAACCAAGACAGAAAAACATTTCTTTTTCATATAGATCCTAGAGGAAAGAAGAGAAGCCACACTCTGAACTGCCAAGCTCTCAAGCAGCACCCCAAGTCCCGGGCTTTTGAATCCCTTCCTGTTAAATTCAACTTCCAGCATTCAAATGAGTGTTATAATCACTGCGGCGCAGCAGACATCGAGCTTGAATTATAATACACTACCAGCTCCGTGTGCCAAAGCACTTCCCTCTCTCTCTCTTTCCACACCAGTTCTCTGATTTCTCAGCTTTTAAATACCCTCTTGTTCTTTCTACGCACTCATTGTGCAACACAATTTATTTCTGCAACACATCGTTACAGCAAGGGAAGTGTGAGAGGAGGTGGGGACAGTAGACGCGCAGAGGTGTGAATGGGTGGTAACAAACTAAGTGCTACAGTGAGCCACCAGTCAACACCTTGAGGTTTCAAAAGAAGGGGGAAAGGCGGGGAAGGAGAAGGAAATGTATCTCCCTGTGCTTTAGAGCTTTCATGAATATTAGAGGGCCCCCGTGCCAAGGCAGACAATGCGGTACCGAGGCACAGTGCACTGTGTCAGCCACAAAGAACACAGACCTGCACATGTGCCAATACCAGCGCTCCATCATCCAGCCCTCACAGCCTCTTTGTCTCTCTTTATCTCACTTCTTTCTGCAAAGCTTCTTTCTCCACAAGAAGGAAATAAATGGTTTACAAGGGGAGGAAAAGCCCCCGCCATTTCACACACGCATCCAAACCAGCATTCCCAGGCACAGGATAAAGACACTAAACAACCACAAGGAAAACTTCCTACATTTTTATATTCATAATATTTCTGGACCATTTATTTAACATTATTTTTCCATCCAAAATGTTCAATAGCAACATTAATTTGACTGGAGGGGGTGGGGCGAGCGTGTGTGAGATTTGAAGGACCTCAAATCCTCTCTTACCCACCATTTAAAAACCATTCAGGAGGAAAATGCAGCTCCACACAAAAGCTACAAAATCAGTGAAATGTTTGTACAGAAACAATGCACCCCCAACCATCATTTGTGTGGGTGTGATGAAATTCTACTCTTAGTAACTTCACTGAAACTACGGCTTCATCCCTA
This sequence comes from Oreocharis arfaki, assembly GCA_013398015.1. Classification (NCBI taxonomy): domain Eukaryota; kingdom Metazoa; phylum Chordata; class Aves; order Passeriformes; family Paramythiidae; genus Oreocharis; species Oreocharis arfaki. Next base: position 472,993 of record VZRR01001393.1, on the reverse strand, counting down.
AACCCCTCCAAAGACAGGAAAGGAAAGCCTGTAATCGATGAGGAAAACAGACAAAGGACAAAAAAAAAACAAACAAAAAAACCACCCGCCACAAAAAAAACCCAACCCCCAGCTTAATATTTTTCATTGTATTAAATAAATATCACCCAAGCAGTCAATGCTGGACCTAGTATTGTGCCACCTTCACCTGTTCTTGCTTGCCAGACTGGGGAAACGCTGCCTCTCTGAAAAGGCGGAATCCCAGTTACACACTGTGCCCCGTGTTCCTCTGCACAAGGGAAAAAACAAAATGTAGAGAAGCCAGAAAAGAGTTTTTTAGCTGTGAATCAGGTCCTCCATCCCCATGAGACAAATTGACCTGCAGCCTGTGGGCTGAGACATGGGAACACAAACCGGGAGGAAAATAACAAGAAAGTAACTATGCAGTGATGAAGCACCACTGGCAAAAGAAAAAATAAATATCCTGCAGCTTCCAGCACAAGTACTTGTACCCCATATTCCTTGACTGGAGCTGCTGCAGCAGGTGCAAGAATGCCTTGGCAGGAAATGGGCATCAAATGCTAAAATCTGTTGTGCAAGAGACACTGTAAGGAAGGACACGCAAGAAGAAGAGGAATTCATGGATGGGCGGCCCTTACCTAAAGAGTTTGCCCACAGTCTGAGTAGCCCCATTCTTTCCAAGAGGGGCTGGGTGAGCTTTAGGAGATCATAACTCACTCATAAGTATTCAAATTACAGCTAAACTTGGTCCTTCATGCAAGTTTCCAGCACCAGAAGCAACTATTTTCTCCACTTTGGATTTATTACAGAAAATCACATGCCTGTTTTGAAGTGAGGATAGTTCAAAGCAATTGTAGCCGATGGTTTCAGATGGAAACTTAGCACTAACAGCCAGCCTGGGAATTGCTTGCTTTCCTAAGAAACAAACCCATTTGATGGCTCAGGGACAATCCAAGCCTTGAGTTGGAAATGCTCCCTTTTCTATCTTGGGAACAGAACTTCACTTGAAGTCCTTATCTGGATATCAGCCAAATTAATACAACATCAGCTGCACCTGGTTCTGGACACAGACTGGGGACCAGCCTGCAGGAAACTGCTTCACACTCTGTGACCAGCACATGAAAATTCAGTATAAAGACTAGTATTTATTTTCTTTTTTAGGGTGAAAAAAATAAAAATATTTCTATACTATTTATCACATAATTTAATGATCAACGTCTCCTACTACCTGATGTTTACAAGGGCACAAAAACAACAGTTTTTATGTACATTCCAAATCACAGTGATCATGACTCCCTCATAACATCCAGCCACGAGTAAGGAGAAGCCAGGGGCAAAAGCACTAGCCATGAAACCCTGTAATGAGAAGCGTCCAGAGACAAGAGCTCTTGTCCCACTCTGGGAGATGAAAAGCAGTCTTAGAATACAGAACAGAAACAGGATGGATGAGAGAGAAACAAGGAAGAACAGTTTAAACAGGGCATAATTTTTATACTAAGTTTGACAAATACACATCTCCAGCAAGACCAGAAGAAACTGCATCCACTGTTAACTAAACGAGGCCTGGATTCCCCAAGAGCATTATTTTCTGTGAGATTCTTCTTTAGGAAAACATCTACAGCTGTATCTATTTAGTTTTAGCCTCACTGATATCTCCTGTCATCGTCCAACTGCTTTATAAGTGGGTCACCCATAAGAGAGAGCAGAAAACTCATTTCACACTGCCAGAACCACAGAGGGAACCACTTGCCTCTGTTTTGCACATTAGCAGTTTACTGCAATCACTGCAGAACATTTTAATTTTCAGAGACTTCCCTCCCACCCCTGATATCCCTGTGCGCTGCAGAGCCTCGAGCTTCTTTGCTCACCACTGTGCCTTCAACAGGTACTTTTTCTTAAATGTGTGAATTCTTCCTTTCCAACTGGGCCACCATCCAATCTTTACAGAACATACCTTACACGAGCAGGTGCTTCATATTGAGCACAGATGCCCAGCAATGCACAAGCCGATACATTTGGGTAAGAAACCTTGCCAGCACGAGTTTCCTCATTAGGTTTCAGTTCCATCCTTAGCTAGTGCTGCAAAAGTGAAGAAAACAGAGTTTTTCATAGAACCTCGCAGCTCGTGCAGCAGCCAGAAGTGGTTACGACTGAATATGCATGAGCAAAAAATAAACAGATCCAATGTATTAAAAATAAGTGGTAGCCAAGCCCTGTTTTCAAAGAGGGATTTCCTGGCAACAGGTTGTGGATGCCGTCCCTACCTAGCATTCAGTGGCAGCCTAACAAGAGCAGCACATATCTTTGATACACACATGAAATATAACTCCTGGTCACCAGGAATGTACCTGTGCAGAGGAGCAAGTGTGGGTGCACACAGCTATTTGTACCTGCAAACTGAGCAACAATCACCTACAACTCAGGCACCGATGGCTTGTACACAAGGGCAGCTCTGTGAGTGCCAAAGATCAGTTAGAAAACTCTGGCCAAATCCATCTGGAAGCAGTGTTGAGGCTCATGTACACCCCCACACTGATGAGCTGGCACCTTCACCTCGGGGTGAGCAATGCCACATCACCCGTTTGCAGTACAGCCATGTTTTGGTGCTTGCAAAGATGAGAGTGTGGCACTCGTGCAGTTTCAGAGCTCCAGGGAACCTGTTCACACATCACATGCAGTTTGTCCTTCTGTGAGTAGTGCTGTAATAACAGCAGCCCTCAGAGTTGTTGTGGTGTGCAGGAGAAGCAGGAAGAGAGACCAGGTGGATTTGTGGATGACTTAACTTTAAAAATAAGACTTAAAAAAAATATAATAATAACAATAATATCAGTAATAATAATAAAATCTTTCCACTGGCCCAGACTCAGCACTGCTGGAATGCCTTATTTACTCCCATAAAGAGGAGGTGATGGGGGATGTAGCTTCTCTCAGTCACTTTCTTATTCTGTTGGCATGAGGCTGAGGAACTGAAACACACTCAATTAAATCTTGTAGTGTGGCTGCTTGGGGTGTTTTTTCCTCCCCCTCCTTCTTCCTTCTTTTCTCAATCCAAGATGCAGACAGGAAAGCAGCACCGCTTTCCACTGAAGCCAGGGTGCTTTGGGAAACATCTCAACTGGCTTTTGAAAGCACATTTCCAGGATCTGGGAGAGCTTTCCAAAAAGTGCTCTGGCCCACCCACATCCAAACAGCAGAGGCTCCAGAGGAGTCCTCGCCAGCCTCAGCTTCTTGCAGGACACATGTGGGTGTGGGCCTCTGAGTTTTGGACACTTGCTGAAAAAAATAAAAAGTAAATGGAAAGGGAACTTCAAAGGGAACTAGCTGAAGCACTTCAGAAATTAATCACGCCTGGTGGAAAAGATGATCAGTGGCTTCTTGTGCTCTGGTTTTGAAGCTATTGATCTTGGACACAGGAAGGATCTTTCATATTCTCTGCAAGCCACAGATGGTCAAAAGGGTCCTGAGAGGAAAAGACAAAAAGAAACCACAAGGGAACTCCAGAGAGAACTACTAGAACTCAAGGTGTGTCTCAGGGATGTACTGAAAAGGATGCACTGGAAAACCAGACACAGCAGCCGCAGCTTTTGCTGTTTTTCCTTTCTCTCAGTTCCCTCAAAACATTATCTGAGATTTCTGCCTTTGAAGCAGGTAAGCTTTGAAAGCCATTTTGCAACACTTCAAATACACCACACCAGAAACACCAAATAAAATAATTTGCCACAGCTTTGGTGCTGGTTTTGGATCTACAGACTATGACTACATGGCTCACAAGCAAAAAGGTTGAAGCAGAAACTGTAAGAGGGAAAACAGCAAAGCCTTTCATCTAAACCAACTGTTTGGTAATTGAAAGTAATGGAATCTCTCTCTCTCTCTTTCTGCAAGCTAAATTTTCCACACAACAGAGAATGATATCAGAAAATACAAACTATAATCCCTAAATTGCCTCCAATGTAGCGTTGTGCATGGTGAAGATTTCTTCTGGGAAGCACTGTCTGTTTTCATCTCCAACAAAAATAAAATCAGATGTATGAAATATTCTCCATAGCAAAAATGATACATATTCTTGCTTTTATTATAAAAACCCCATGTATCTCTTGATGAAATTGCTGATAAAACTTGAAATTGCATTAGGTAATAAAATTATGATGAAGTAAATAGGACAAAGTGTCCCACCCAGGAGGTGGTGGTGGTTACTCACAACAAATGTCTGGAGTGGGACTTACTGAGCTTCCCATTGCAGCAGGGAGAGGTGGGATCAGGTCCTGCTTCTCACATTATTCAGAAATTCAGGTGCTGGCCATTCTTCATCCTGAAATATATGATATTATATATACATATTTATTTATATAGGTATAATACCTGTGTATTACCATTCCCATACTGGCCCAAATGAAAATTCTGGCAATTACATCTGTCTGTCTTGCATTTCCCTTAAATTACCTCAGCTTTATGTACCCAGTTCCTTCGTGACAACGAGCAACAACTGTAATGGCACAATGACAAGGCTGGAGCACAGAGAAACAAATAGCAGGTGCGTGGGCCAGGAGGGAAAACGGGGGTTGTTTGACTTGGCAAATGTTCCCCCATCTAGGACTTCAGGGAGAAATGCAGAGGCTCCAAAATGCCTTCATGGAAAATAAAGCGTATTTAAACTCCAAGGAAGGAACTGTTCCTGTGATCAGAACCCTCTGAAATCAATTCAAATAGCTGAGGCAGCCTGGGAGCTCTTGATGACTGTATTAACATTTTGACATTTCTTTGCACAGTCACTGGAACTACATTATTAGCAAGGATCTAACAGCCTCATGCTCCACTGTGGAATAGTATAGAGGGAGAGAGGAAAGGAAAATAAAATAAAATCACAGTAGATGCTTTCCTATCCTTCTGACAGCAGCATTCTTCCCACAAGAATATGCCTGCCCCCCCACCCCACCCCAGGAGGAGCTGTTTAAGAAAACCAAAATACAGACTGCTATCAAATTTTTTTCAATACAAACAAGGAAATTGACAAAAGCCATTTGTGTGCCATCCTATTGGCTGTTTCAGAGACACTTCTTCCTACTCCTAGTGCCAATGAACACAAGAAAAACAAATCAATAGCCAGAACACATTACCAGCAAATTTTTTTAGTTATCTGGGAGCAGACCAAGGGGGAAGAGAGAAAAAGAAGAAATGGAGAGGCAGGAGTTCCAGTCATCTCAAAGCACAGGACAAGTACATTGAAATACAGGGTACCATGGCACAGGGAGGCCTAAAGTCTCACCTGGGGAACAGCGTGGAATTTTCCAGCAATGCATCCAAGATGCTCAGAGAAACTGGGCTGCAGCAAGCATGAAACAAGTCCCTAATCACTACATGCATGATTGAAAAGCACAAAACATCTAATTCTATTACCAAGCAGAGCTGTGAAAAGTGTTTCTCATCAAAAAGTAAAATGAGCAAGGTTTGGCTACTTTGCTGCAAAAATGTGATAATGTAGGTATAAAAAGAAACATGGGCAAAGGAATTCCTTGCAGGCAGAGCAGTGCTGTCTGGAAGTGAGAGCAGGGAACCTGCCCTGGGAGACTCAGAGACTATTCCTGGTACTGCCACTGCTCGTGGCAGCACACCCAGCCACTGAGCAGACAACTCTGCAGCTTGTGTCACCCACCTGTCACAGGTTGTGCAACCACAGCCAGCTACAGCCCCAGGGCACTGTCCCACCCGTGCAAGGAATAATCTTTTTAATAAGAAATTATTACCTCTCTATCAACATGAAAGTGTCCTAAATTTTCCTTTGAATGGCAAAGGAAGTCCCACTGTCAAAATGTTTACTAATTTTACACAATGCTTTCAACGTTATAGAATTAATCTAAATGGAGTGAGCCTTGCACTGTTTGCCCTTTCCCATGTGCTCGGAAATGCTTAGTGGGGTGCCTGTTTCTCTACTTCCAAAATAATTTCTCCTCACAGCACCTTTTGGATTTCAATACTTCGATAAGAGACAGCAAACAACAGCAAATCAGCTCTCAGTATTTGCAACACAAGATGCCAATTAACAATGCAATAATAAACCAGTTTCCCCTCACCAGGGAACAAAATGGTGACACATCCCCATTTGATCCAAGATCATGCCAGACCTTTCTACTACAGCCAACATTTCTTTTCCTTCCTGCTTGACACTGGGCTCATCTGCTTGGACTGATTTTCTGCAATTCCTGTTCAATGCACTCTCTGTGGCTCCCTGTTTTCACTCTCCATGAAACCATGTAAACTGATGTTATTTACACATTAATTACACAGACTTGAACTGTTAAGGCTAGTCCAGAGTTAACAAGAATTGTCCCAGTCCTGCTATCAGCTCCTCTATGTTAATCTGTTATCTCAGGTCAATGTGGCTCCAGGGGAAGCCAAGCAGGGGGATCCAGTTGCCTGATCAGGAACAAAGTTCTCATCACTGAGATGGGAATGCTGGCATGGGACAAATGAGTAACTCCCAGGAGAGCTGCAGCACTGAATGAGTACCTCAGCCTCTTAATTTTCCTTGATCACAGCACTTTTGGTAAAGTATCTCTCAGCAAAGGCTTGAGACAATTAATTAGGAAGCACCCTGGAGTGTGAACAACAGAGTATTACTGTCATTTGAAGCCAGTCTTTATTAATCTCTCCAATTTCTCTTAGGCAAGGTTACATAAACCATTTTCTTCTATATTATACATATTTGCTTTGGGTCTTTCTTCTGCAGGGGGATAAGATTTAAATGCAGAGGAGTTTTGCAATCTTTAAAACTCAGCTGTTAAATACCCCTTTACTAATAACTTCCCCCATTTTGCCATCTGAGCGAGCACTTCAAACGCTTTAGATAGGCTGCAGCGTAGGAATCAAAGAAGAAATATTGGGTCATTTTCCACGAAATTCTAATTTCATTTTGAAGCCCAGTAGGCATTACCAAACTGATGACAACAGAGCTACAAAGAGTTTGATGTTTAAAGCATCTACAACTGGAAAAGGCAGAAAAAGAAAGAGACCTTTAGTCTGGATGTCTCCGCTTTTCATACGGGTGGCTGACTAGCTGGGCTATAGGGTAAACCATAATGTGCCAAGCACCACGGATCCTGGAGCCAAGAAAGGGATAATTTCAGGCAAGACCCAGTCTCTAAAGCCAAAACCACTGGCCTGAAAGCTTTTCTCAGAAGGTTTGCTGTTCCCATCGCTGCCGGGATGAATTTTAACTCATTATTGATCAAGGGAATTTTAAAATCAATTTTAATTAAATGAAAGATTTCTATCATGGCTTGTTCTGTGTGGAAGTCCCACAGACAACATATAAATATATGGAGGCAGATCATGCAGAGTAGATTTGTAGCAGTTGGGTCCTAACCAGGTGAGAAAGAATCCAAAGTTACATCTGAAAGCAAATTTGTTGTAGTGAATTATCTACAGTACCTGTCTATTCCCCCTCTATTTTTGCCTTTGCTATTGGAATTTAGTCAAGATCTGCACCTTTTTTTTTTTTTTTTTTTAAACCAAAGGAAGCATTTTCATTAGGTTCTCTCTCAGATCACAATGGCTGGAAGAGGGTTCAGGGTGCCCACTATGTGCTGACTACCCAAAGCCCCCAGCTGCTCAGCTTTCTGCTAGCAGCCAGGTCTGAGCAGGGTGATGAGGAGAGCCAGCCCCTCAGCTGAGGCTCAACCTCTGCACGTTCAGATCTCAAACCACTTGTATTTCCAGGGCAGGCAGGTAACTAGGTCTGCTGTGCAAGACATAACAGAAAGGATGGAAGCAACAAAATCAACTAACGAAGAGACTGATCACCAGCTTCGGGTGACCAAGCAAAGCGCACGTACCCCAGGAGGGAGCGTGGGCAGGCAGGTTACACCCTTGTGCCACGAGGAGCCTTTGTTCCCCCGGTTCCTTGGCTAAACTGGGGATTTGTCCTGCGTTCCCTCAGCCTGCATCACAGAGGAGAACACGGTTTTCATTGTGCTCCAGGTGCCACTGGCTGTCCGACCACACTGCTCACAGACAGGCTCTGAGGGACCACCACAAAGTCGAGGGACTCAAAGCTCCTGCACTGTTGTGCAAAGCCCAGAAAGAGCAAACCTGCAGCTTTCAACACCTGCTGACTTTGAAGAGTCCAGTTCCTCGTACTCTGCTCCACACAGGAGGCCACCACGCTGCTCATGCCATGGGTCACAAGTTCAACCCTCAAGCTCAACCCTGGGTTCAGCTGAGGCCCCGAAGTAAAGCAACGGGAGGTGACTTCATCACACAGACAATGCTGAACAGGCTCATGAGACTCCTGTAACACTTAGCACTGACATAAGGCTTTGCATGGAGTGCAGGCTTTGCAATTATTAATTCATTAACATTAATTCATTAACATTAATTCATTAGTCATCATGCTGTCTGAGTAACACAGTCCTATCCCACTTCTTTGTGTAAGAAATCAAAGGGCCAAAGGGTTAAATGACTTGACAAAGGTCAAAGACAAAAATCAATGGAAAAAATAGGAATTAAAACCTAAAGATAACCAATTCTTTGCTTTGTGTTTATTTCCCTTTACCTCACCCAATCACAGGCAACAAATGAAATAAGCAAGGTCCCACAAGACTCCTCATAGCCAGAAGATCTTTTTTCAGCTGCGAGGTCTCTACCAAGCCCAGCTAGAATCTACAAGGCCTCATTGTGTTTTCAAACACAATGCACGCTGCAGTAAATAGGTTATTTTACAACCCTGGCCCAGTTTTCAAAGTGGCCTCAATCAGTGTTGTGCAAAACATTCATGTCCAACCACAAAATTACAATCAGTCTTTGTTTGAATCCAGCCCGTGTCCCTGGCCAGCGGTGGTTAGTCCCAGCTCACAGGGTCTGTGAACTGTTAGTCAAAGGTTTTTGCAACATTTTTGCCCTGCCTGGATTTCTCTGAATATTTATAGGCTGCTGTTCTCCAGTGACTTTCATGTTCAAACTGTGCTGGCTGGTGGGGGTGGGAAGAGGATGTAAATAACGGAGGGAGTCACATGTTTTCCACTCGCCCCACTTGTTTTGCTTCCAGTAAGAGACACGTGTTGCAAGAAAACAACTGCAGGGCTTTGACTGTGAGACAGTAAAATTAGTGTCACAGTATTTCTACACGCTCGAATGTTTTCAAACATCCAGCAATTGCGAAATCAGATTTGACTCTTTGGATGTCCAAGCAGAGTCGCGGAACTAAAATTTGTAGCCCTGCTCATCAATTTAGGAGTGGGGATGAGACACACCTCTTCAAAAACTCTTGACAAAGACTGTGAGGTATCAGCAGAAAGAATTAACTTGAGAAATGCATGCCATGATTTATCCTGCAACCAAAGCATTCCAAGGCAGGATCCACAAAGTTTAGTCACCACTGTGTGGAAATTTGTACAGTGGTGATGGGATCAACAGAGCACGTCGAGCACATGGTGGTTCCTGCCACCGGTCCTTACGTAATTCCAAACACCATGAAGAAATCAGGAAAGCATGTGGATGTCCAAATAGCTCTGTCTGCTGAGCGTAAGATATAAACAAGCCATTGCATCATGTGTATCTCCTGCTCCACTGCCTCAGTCGTGGTATGCTTCGTGCATGAAGGGAGAGTTTCCAGATCTCTTACAGGGTTACTTTAGTTCTGAGACACCATGAGGAGGCATCTCAGCTCTGAGGAACCCCAGCTCCCCAGAGATGTAGGTTTGCCATCCTCTGCCTACAGGTCCTCACCTGAAGGTCTGTGCATCCAGCCTTGGCTGTTACATGATTTTCTGCTTGGAACACAAACACAAAGCCAATTTTGTACAGGCGGGAAATCAGCTGATGGCACAATCTAGAGCTGGTTTTGGAAATCAGGCCCTTGTGGGCTGCGTCTGTTCAAAACATTCCCAACAAGGCCTAAACAAAGGAAATATCATCCTTTCTTGTGCCGATGGCAAAATATTCTTTATTCCAAAAAAATCTGATGAAACAAAAGCCTGTCCATAAGGATGACAATTCATCTTAACTGCAGATGTCTGCAAACCCCAAGTGGAAACTGCTGAAACCATGAAAGTTAACTGTTGAAAAGACACAGCTGAAAAGCAAAGCAGAAGAGAGAATGACAGCCCATGGGCATCTAATGGAAACTACCTCCACTGTCAGCGCACAAAAGCGGAACCACACTAGAAACAGAAAAGTCTGATGTTGACTCAAGCCCTTTGTAAAATACCCAAATCTCAGAGGACTGCATGGAGAGAGGTTTCCTCTGAATGCAGCTTTATTCCAAGATATTTCCAGTAATTCTTGTCTCCCACCAGGACAAAAATACCAGGACAATTGTCTGGTTTACAGTATTTTTATTCTTTTATGTAAATCTGTTCCAAAATCTAAAGTGTACAGGGTCATAAGAGAATGAAATACAAGGAAAGAATATGAAAGAGACAACAGAGATGGTTTTGTTTTGATTATTTTCATTCCCAGAAGTTTTGTTACTTTAGGTGTAACTTGTGTAGAGGGGAGATGGATTTCCAAAGCTGACGGTTGCATGCTCATACTGCTCATAAAGCAGCTGGGTAATTGCGTTAAAGGTTCACAGAAATGTTCTATTAATGCAGACTATATATTGTTTTCCCCTGGCATTTCTGAACAGGCTGTTTGTCCCTACAGCTTTTCAGTTTTGACTGAAAAGAGAAATCTTTGTGTTTTGTAGCTATGACGAAGAGATAACACGGAAAATACTTTTTTTTTCCTGTTGACAAGATAGTTCTTTGGTAAAAAATTAAATTCTTCAAAAAAATTCATGAAAGATAAAAAGTCTTTCATTGTTCCTAGCGCTTTGCTAATTCAGTTTTAAGTATATGAGAGAGGGAAGGATCTTTCCAGTTGTTGTCTTGTTCTGTCCATCCTTCCTGCATGTGAATGTAAGAGGATTTCACATTCATTAAAACTGCAACACAGCCTGGCTGAAACATGAGTTGGGCTGCATATAGAATAAACCACAGCTATATTACAGTGACCTTTCCTGATTATCTTGTACTCTGTCACAAGTTAAATGAGGTCATTACTGATGTTACTGGCATTCCTCTTCCTTGGCCCACGACTTCAAAGACTAATGGGCCCCTTTTGTCACTGAATTCTTGTCAAAATGTTGAGTCCAATCAGACCCCTAATAACTGCACGCAGGGTAACATTCACAGATGAAAAGAACATGCAGACACATGCCTTATACATAATTAATCCTTCCAATGAACTTCATGAATTTCAAAATTACACAAAATGGAACAAATCCAACACAGAGTCTCCTGTGGGCATATGAGGTCATGTATCCTGCCAGGAGGGTGAAAAATCCTTATCCTAGCATGGATACCCAGCAATGACTCACACAACTCCATTAACTGATTTATTTTCTCTTCCTGGTGTCATCTCTATAGCTCTACCTGAGGGCTGACAGTGTTAATCAAGACACCTGCCTATCACACCAGAAAATGAGCACCCAAAACCATCACTGGAGCCAAAAGATGTCCTGGCCTTGCTATCAGCCCTGCTATCAGCCCTGCTATCATTGAGGCAGCAAATTCTGCATCTGTCCAGCCATAGCTATTCACACAACCAAGAAACCAGATTTCTGCCCAGAAAGTTTTCCTCCCTGCAAACAACAGCACTGGGGGCGGGGTGGAGGGCAGGATTCTTTCTTGGAAGCCTGTAAAAGCAGTGGTTGACAATTTTCTTTCTAATGAAAAGTTTGCCTAATTCGGTGCTGGCAAGGCAGCGCACATGTGGCAGCCACATCAAAAGGCTGGGCACTGGCACGGAGAGCAGCACGGCCTGCAGTGGTTTTTGGGCTGCTCCCCGCCAACTGCGTGCTCAAAGCCCACTCTCACACGTGGGGCTGTCATCCAAACACACACCAGCACTACATTAACCAGCAGTTGTGTTGTATTTGCTCAAAATCAACAATGTGGACGTCGCCTTCTAATAACAACATCAGTATTTCCTCCTCCCTCTTAATTCCACATCTGTGTCTCCATGTGTTGTTTCTGATAGGCATCAAAACATGCCAAGCATATCAAAAGGGATATTTTAGTTTGGCCTTAGCCCAATTTTATGGAGATTGTTTGAAAAAAATAGATATTGTTTTGTTTCTTTATAAGTAGATTAATTTGTATTAGAAATCTCAATATTTTCAAGCCACCATTCTCCTTCCAGCCAGTCGTAAAGTCAACACACATCCACAAGCGTGAGGAAAAATCAAACAAATCATGGAAGAGAAGAAAAACAAAGTGGGAAACAGTCACAAAACCAGCTCTACACACATGAGGATTTTAGAAGCTGAGTTCTTGTAAGCAAAATAGCTGAAATTGATTTTTGAGACAGATTATCAGAGAAAAGGAAGACTCAAAAGGTCAGCAAGTTCTTCCCCTTGCACAACAGTTGGATAAATATTTCAAGACCTCTCCTGATTGATTTCAATCTAATTTGTTGCTAAAAATGTACAGTAAAGGAAATTTGAAGCCTCCTTGGATACATCTTTCAGATGCTTCACAACTTTCATCATTTAATTTTCCCAGCATCTTACACAAATCAACTTGCAACTTTGCAGTAATTGAATCCAATTACTTTTTCACTTATTTCCCCTGACATGGAGAAAAATGTCAATGTTCTTTTTATAAGAACTTCTTACCTAGAGCAGAAGTAACCAGCTCCTGAGCTCCATCACAGCTAGACCCAAAACAGGGTCTTAGTTCTAAAGATTCCTTCTATCCATCAGAAAGTTTAGAACTCCAGTGTCATGCTAAAGGACATTTGCAATTCTTCCCAACCCCACTCTTTGCAAGTCTCGTACATCTGCTTTAAAACACACAACCCCAGATACCAATACCCAAAACAAAGCGGTCACCACACGTGAGCCAAGTGCAGTCAGCCACAAAGCTGCTCTTCCGAAACGCCCTCCAGGCCTCACACCACACCTTCTTGAGCCATTAATTTAATGTCTGTCCCCATCCCCTGCCACCAACCATGTACCTACTTTACAGCCACCTAACCTTGACCAGATTTCCCTCCCTCACCTACAACATAAACTGCCAAAAGCCCCACTAAAATTGGTACCTATTACATCCATTTTTTTCCTCCTAACCTACTGAACTGGTTTTCCGGGAGAGAAACTGTGTTATAGCGAGATGCTTCTGTGTCTGATTTTGGATTTCAGCATCAGAGTGTTTAAGATGCTACAACCAAGTTTAAGGATCATTCTTGAAAGAGAAATACTGGAAGTTCAGCATGGGAAGAGTCTGAGGTGAAAGGATTCCGATGGAAAGATGACTTTTTTTCAGGGAGAGCAACTGTAGATAACTTTCTCCAAAACAAAATATAGCTTCCACTCCTAATAGAAATCATAGGAACTGGGTTTGGTACACACAAACCAGTTAAAACTATATATTTTGCCCTCAACAATTAGAAAGACAGAACTATAATCTGGAGTAACCACACATACATTTGCCCTGCAGCAATGGTATGTCAGTACAAGAGGCTGGAAAACAGTAGTTTATAGAAGTCTGCACTTAAATTTGAGGTTTCAGTTTCTCAGTGGTTAGATCCAATTCAGACAAATAAATTCAGAAAACAAACATCAGAATACAGAAGGCTGCAGCAGCAGAGAGGTTAATGCACTCCATAGTTATTGGATTTGTCACCATTATAAGTGAAAAACAAAAGTCTGCTGGTACTGCATTTTGAGATGTAAGGTTTACAAAATTGACTCCAACTGGCTATGACAGTTCTGTAGGAAAAGATGTTTTCAAAACAAAATCCACCCTCCATGGAAAGGAGATAGAAGGTCAAAATCCTCCCAGAGGAGCCATAAACAACCCAAGATAAGGGCAGGGAATTTGCTGAAAGTGTGCTCTCGTGCTCAGCCCAGCTCTCCTTGCTGTCCTCTCCTGCAGATGTAACCTTGAAGGACACTGTCATGTGCCGCTGACTCATGGCAATGCTCATGAAAAATCAGCAGAGGGGTTTTTTCCTCTGCATCTTGCAATTCATCATCTGCTTTAATTCGTACAGAAACTCCTGACCAGTTCCTGGGAGCCCACAAGGCCAAGCTCAGAGTCCTTTGGTCTATGCAATGGATGCCTGACCCTCACATCCTGCAGCATTTCCCTGAATTTATAGGGAGGCAGTTGCACACTTTGGCATGAGATTACTGCGGCCCATGGGCACCTTCCAAATCACCTCAACCAAACCCCTCACCTTGGTACACATAAACTCCACTCAAGCCATGGATCTGATATTTCGAAATTGGCATCTTGTCCTAAAGCTGGGGTAGCAGCAGAGATGAAAAAATCACTGCAAATCAGATTTCTGGAGTGAGCGAAACCCAACACATGACAATCATCAAATAATCCCTGAAATCACTGTCCTCAACCAAACCATCTCCTCCTGTCTTTGATGACTGGGAGTCCCCAACAGACACTTACAGGTTTTAGAGGAAAACTTCTTCCACACCATTCAGTATCCTGATGAAGCATTTCACTTTAGCATTTCAAAAATGAAGTGCCTGTCTCTGCACAGATAAATATTGCTATTGGGGTTCTACCAAAAGGCTTTCCTTTGCTCCATCTCAGTCTCTTCCATTAAGGAATGTTAGCCTCACATCTGGAAGGTCAGGACGGGTGACAATGTGGCATTTTATAGCTATGCTGAGATGACCTAGGAAAAAAGCATCTCTTAATTGAACATGGAAACCTTTAGCTCAGTAGCTGTAAGTTTCAAGAAAAAAAATTATAAACTTCTATAAAATATACATTACAGAGACTTAAAAAGATGAAGTCAGGCCAAGACAAATGCCTAAATGTTTAAGATCTATTTTAAAAGCAGGTTTTTTTTAACACCAAAACCATCAGAGTGTTTTTCTGAAGAGCTGCATATAGACTTTAGATCAGATTAACTCCAGGGACAGATTTTCCTTTCCGCTGTCCCTCTTTTGATAATCTTTGAGGTTAAGCAAAGAAGAGGATCAGCCCCCGGGGTCACCCAGAGACCCTTACAAACTGCATAGTGGGGGATCTCAGGAGGCTTGTATGCAAAGAAAATGCCAAGATTCAGCCCGAGTTGAAGAGTTTAAAAGACTTTTAATGGGACCATAAACAAAACACGTCACTGAACACAGAGACTTCGAGCACCAGTCCCGTGCCTGTTTTCCAGCCACAGATTCACATGAAAATCTCCGGAGCCTGCACAGGAGACAGTGGCTATTAGGCAACTATTTAGCTTTTTGTACTGTGTTTATTTTGGGTGGAAAAGGTCATGTCATAGAAGCAGTGACAAAATTACAATCTGGGAGTTTTGTCAGTACAACTACTCTTACACCAGTGACTCTTGTTGGAATGGCTAAACTGGCCAAAAATCACAAACCAGCCCATCTCTGCCCATCATGGCTGTTAGCAGATGTCAGCAGTGTAGCTCAGGCTCTGTTTGCAGAACTCTAACCATAGGTTTTCTGTTACAAAACACAGCCCCGAAACAAACCTGCAATCAACTCAAAACTCAGAAAATGTAGGATAAAAAAAAAGTAAAAACAAAAAACAAAGTGACTGGCTCTTTGTTTCTTTTAATTCCCCTAATGGTACCAGATGAACTTTGGAAGGAGCCACATGGAAAAAAGGTAGGCAATGAAAGCTTCCCAGTTTAAACTGTCAACATCATAATACCTCTGGCAGGGATATAACATTTGCAGAGCCCAAGAATTGGAGGCCATTCAGTTGGAAACTTCTGCATGTGAGACTAAATTCCTGCCCACTTGTATTTGAGAAAAATCTGTGTGCCTATTTATTTATTTTAGAGAAGGGCTTGGTTTTATCTTTCAGGCCAGTTGCCAGTGCTCCTCATTAAGTTCTGCCTCTAAAAGTTTCTCCTGCAATTACGGTTAAATCAAACCCTGTTCCCTCCCTGTCCTTAATGCTGAAAGCAAAACTCAGCTAAACTGCTTCAATGCTCCTCTGTGACGGCAAGAATGGATGCAATATCTATCTCGGAACAACGAATTCAGCTATTCAGGTTTTCTCAGGTTGCCATGAAGGCTGAAACTGGACACAGTGGTGACAGAAAAAGCCCAGAGGCTTACTGGAATGCAGAGAAACAGAATGGAATTTTTCCTAACACAGAGAGCTGAGCTGCCCAACGTTCATGTAGATACATGGAACAAAGATATCCTAACACTCTAAAAACAAGGTTATGAAATAGCACAGCTAGATTTAGTGATTTTTATACCTCATTCACAGATTTGAAGACTAAAGTGACACCTGTGCATTGTATTAACGGGAAAAAAAATGTTTAAATATTATAGTACTAAGCATGCACAGGCTTCTGTGTAAGTATTTTAGGTTTAGGGGGACTTTCTTCCTAGAAAATAGAACAGACTTTCTGAGCAAGAAGGGGCTCTCAAACCCAGCCAACTTCTCTGTGTTACAAGGTTCTATTACAGCATTCACCTTCTCTAGATTCTGCAGGGCTCAGAAAGAAAAAAACCCCAATCTATTTATTTGGGAATTCAGCTTTTTAAAAACTTTTTCTGGAAGAGGAGGGCACTGAAAAGGTGTGGAAGAGGAAATACAGGGAGTTCCACCTCAAGTAGTTCCTTCTACAAACTCATTTTATCAGTTCTCCGCACTGGTCTCGCTACACCTCTCGCTGTCCTTTGGCCCCGGGGTGTCAGAGAAACCAAGCCATTAGAAGACATTAGACTCAGGGCTCTGGGTAGAATTTAGGTCAGCTCAGCATGGCCCCAGGACACTTTATGGAGACTTTAGACACTCTCACAAGACAGAGGAAGCAGAATCCAGAGCGAAAAATCCCTTTTCCTTACAAGTAGGAAGAGGTGAGTTTCCCAGTTCATTGCTGAGCAGCAACAGGGCAATCCAGTAATCTCACTTACATTGGTAAACCACTTGCAGTCAGTGCCTTTATCCCAAACTGAGGCTGGCATTGTTAAAACAAAGCAGACATGGTCTGTTTGAGACAACAGTGATGAATATTCACTGTATTAAATACAACCAGAATGAAGGACTGTCCGTAGAGAGATCTCAGGGAAATCTAGGAAAGACTGAAAAGTCTTCTGATGGTGGCTTTTTAACTTTATTGACTGTAAAAGGAGAGGGGCACGGATAATTACTCTTCTAATACAGGTGAACCATTTAGAGCCCAAACGTGTGATTGTGCAAAAGCTAAAACTCTCCTCCCTCCCCATGACATTTTTACGACCCTTCCCTTTTGTTTGTCTGAATTTGCAGTGAACCAATCTGGGGAGCAACACCAGAAGAAAACCAATCACACCAAACAAGCCAACAGTTTGGTGCCATTTTAGCTCCCTGAAGCAGCTCCCCAAGCCTGACCTGCAAGGGAGGAGAGTGCCCAGGGCTGTGCGTGCATCAGTGCCTGATAAACCCAGGCAATGTGTTTCTTCCAGAGATTATCTCAATATCACGCTGACCTTACAAAGTGAACTGAAAGTTCTACAGATACATATGTGCGTATAAACCCTCGTGTGATTTTTATTGCAGCTGGTACAGGGGGTTTTACACATCCATCTGTGCACCACAACAGGCCTGTACATCACTGGGTTACACACACAATGAAAACTCTGTCTGCCAAAGAGTTTTTGAGTCGCTTAAAGGGTTTAGGTCAAATACATTCCGCACTTCAGGTTTTATTAAAAGCAAAACAAATTCTTGTTTCCTTAAAAGAAGTTGTCTGTTGTAAGGGCTATAGCCAAAAGAAATGTGTTCCTATTTTTTTAATAACAATGTGGTTGAAGCAGGAGTTCTCTAAAAATACTTTTTTTTTCTAGCATTTGAACCATTAGATCCAGATAGGAAGTCTCAGACTAGAAGGTTATGGACAAATGGTCATTGGAAATGGAAATGAAACTGAAGTCTCATCGCAAAACTAAATAAACGAGTAAGTGAAGTAGATACTAAAGGATTGAAAAAGCTGTGATAAGAAAAATATTGAAAATATGAAAAGGTTAAACTAGTATGGGATAACAAATCACTTGATGCAGGAAGAATTAGGCATGAACTAAACAAGAACTTTTCAAAGATGAAATAGATAAAGAAAACCATGAGAAAATCATAAAAATAAAATCAAATTGGTGGAAAACAATGAAAAGTTTCAGGGAGCAGTTCAGATTAACTACAGGTAGAACCATGCTGTAGAGTTCCCCTGTCCCTCACAAAGGCACTGAGAGGGTAAATCCCTCTGTGCTTATAAAAAGGTCGGTTATGAGACTTCAGTCAGGTACTTAAATGCAAGCCCTAATTATTAATTCTGTAAAGTTCCTTTTAAACATTCTTTTTCCAAGCTCCGTGCATGACACCTGCACCTTTCACATAAGCACCTCCTGTGCCATTCATTCCAGCCCATCACAGCCAAAGCTCCAACCCACTGCGAGGAGCAGCCTGAAACCCAAGGGAGTGAAGCAGCTGGGGAGATGCAGTTTGCAGGGGCAAGTCATGAACAGCTGCCAGGCCAAAATAAAGTTTCAGCCAGGGCCTCTACCGGGTCAACAGGCACAGGCAGAACCCGATGGGTTGCTGAAATCAGATCTCGTCAACTTCAGCTCTTGCACGCTTGCTTAGCTCGTGTCTATCTGAAGGATGGTATCCAGTAACACCATCCCTGAAGTGCTCTCAGATGGAGAGCATCCTCACTCCAGCAGCCCTAACAGGAAGATGTTTATATCTCTTCTCATCTCTCATTCATCTGGATTTTGAACACACACAAGCCCAGTCTGGTTGCCAGGAAGGCGAAGAAAAGGTCAACAAACTCCTTTGCTGCAAGTTAGTTTGTCAAACTCCATTCTGGGCAGCATGACTTTACATGTTAATGTGAGTGTTTGCCTCTGTGTCAATAGCCCCTATTGTGTGCATTTGTAACACAAGATTTATGGTAAAGCTTGCAACATTTTTCAGGCATAATAAGCGTTTATTCACCATCCCAGGTCTATAAGCAGAGGCCTGACAAGTAATTATTGACACATTGTGCAGAAATAAAAGCGGTGGGCGAGCTGCTGTTGCGAATGGCAGCGTGGGTAGGGGGGAGGAGGGGCTGTGTCAAAGGAGTGACAGCCTTGGTGCCCAACATTGTCAAAGCCGACAGTGACTTGCACTGTTCTGTGTGCCTGACTGTATTTGTGCTCCCTGTCACTGGGGTGTGACATGCCAAAACACGAGGAGCGCTCCTTTTCTCATGCTAATGCTTTGTGATGACAGCTTTGTGATCCCCCGGCTGTGCTCACGCTCAACAAGTCAAGGTGTGACAGGCAGCAGAGCCCTTTGTCAGCGGGGGTTGTACTGCCCTCATCAAACACCCTGTTTCTCCTGGACCAAAACGGACCTGATGCATGAGGGAACACTCACGCCCTGCCACCCTTCCTGGGGATACCAACTGTGCCTGCACCCGAGCAACGTGCTCCCAGGTCACCTGCCACCCCAGCTGACCCCACGGGGCCCATCACAGAGCCTTGTGCCACCACTAATGGAGGAGGGAGTGAATTTGAAGACCTATTCCCAAGTAATTTTTCATGAGCTGGGGTTCAAATCCGCTTTTCTCTGTTGCACAGGGAACAACTTGTTAACTTCAAGCTAAGCCTAGGAGAGCTCTGCAGAGGTTTTATGGTGGTTTAGCACAACTAGTAAACTGTGCTCAGGATTAATTCAGCCTCTGGACTGCACAAGGTATCACCAGACAGGATTAGGACGTATTAGCGGAGCAGTGTGAAGGAAGGTTGCACGACGCCTACTTGTATTATACTTGGCTGTAAAACTGAAAGTCACATTAGCACCAAGTTCATCCAAAACACCAAAGCAGCCCTAAAACTGTAGTTTATATGTGAAAGAAAGCTGGGCAGGAAAGGGCAGAGTTCAGGCTGCCTAGACTAAGCAATGTGCTGGCTTCTTGGGATTTGGAGTTTGCAAATGGCTTGAAGAAGTACATGAGCTTGGCTACTTACACGAAGCTTATTCAAATGATCCAAAACTCAATGATCAGCAAAGCTGGGCTAGGAAACTTGCCAGAACAGGCTTTTTTGCAAGATTTATGGTGCTTCCTGCTTCTTGTTCCCAGGCATAACCAGGAAGTGAACTGAGTAAAAATGGAAAATAATTTTTAGAAAAGTTATGAATCTCTTTTTCAAAGGTTAAAGAAGTTCACTGCAAAAAATTTTGTGTCAACTTTCAGACTTTTGTTTTCTTACTTATCCAAATTCTACCCAGCAGCTGAGTGATAGATTATTATTCTGAAATGTTAACAGTATTGACGAGAAAGACAAGGAACAAGTTAACTACGATCCAAAACCAAAGCCATGATATCAGAAAGCACAGGTTACTTACTGTAATTATTTCCTCTTCCTAGTGACACCACTGGGAATCAGGGATCCCATTACATTGGGCATCCTGAACGCAAAATGACAATCTGCTCCAAACAGCCTGACCCAAGATTTCAGCACACTAAGCATGGGGTGGTTAAAGGGGCAAGTGGAGGGATGAGAGGAAGACTCGAATGAAAATTATTTTATTATCTGCAGTTCTAGTATCGCAGAGGTTGGGATTTTCAAAGCTGCCTGTGACATCTGGAGACCATCGCTCTGCACAGAGGTACCACCAGCCCGTGAATTCTCAGAGCTGTGTTATAATGCTTTTCCTGCTCTCCCACCCCACATGTCAGAGGCAGCTGAACTTCGATCTGCTGAGCAGCTGAGGCAGGGAGGGAAGCGCAGTGGCCCTGCACAGCGGGAGGGACGATGCTCAAAGGGCCCTGCTGGAGGGCACTGGCCCAGCTGCAGTGCAGAGCTGGAGCTCTCCCAGCCTGCCACAAAGCCCAGGGAGCCACTCCTGCCATGGGATTGAACCCAGCACACTCCTGCACGCCTCAGCTCACAGGAAGCTCACGTGCCTGCCCTCACAAAAAGCCTGAAGAGCAGCAGTAAGAGCTTCAAAAATATGGTTTTTGGATTGAGCTGTAAGGAAAAGCCCCCACCCTTCAAGATGCACATATGATTACACTGGCAGAGGCTGTCCAACAGAACCTGCAGTTTTGCATTCCCACTCCTTGCTTTACCCAATATCTCAAGGTTTCTGTACACCTCTGGCTGTGTTCCAGCTGCATGGGACACGTCTATTCTCCCTGGGCAAGGTATTTGCGCTTCAAAGTGGATTTAGGTGCTGATCTAAGTGTTAATAAAGACTGAAAACTTCCATGCTTTCTATCAGATGATTCTTTTTGGAGGATTAAAATACCTGTAAAAACTTTGATTTAGTCTGAGGCTGGTTTCAACTGATTTGCACAGAAAGAGCTTCACAAAGCTTCGTTCAGCCAGATCCACAGTCTAAGCAGCTCAAACAAAGAAGGAAACTTCTGAGACCATTGTAGGCTAGGAACAAGCACTCCATGCATGAGGGAACCCAGGTCTCTTTCTCTATCTGAGAGCTGACCTGCATTTTCATCGGCTCTTTCAGTCCTCACTCTTGACTAGAATTACCCTAAGCCCAATGGTCCTTCCCTGCTTTCAGTGCAGATCTCATCATTCTTTTGACTTCTGAAATCCTCTCTTTTCCAACAATGGGCTCTGACCTGTGCAAATAATAACTTGCAGTGAACTATCAGCTGTGCCTGCTATTTCCACTTCAGCACTGCCATACACAGAGAAATTCATTTGAGGGCTCCAAAGGGTCTGCAGTGATATCTGTACCTTTCATTTTGCTGACATCTCTAATTACCCTCTACTTTTAGGTTTATCGTTGTTGTTGTGGAGCCTAGGCTCCACAAATAGAATCAAAACTGCTAAGTATCCTTTCCCTCTCTTGCCTATGTTTGCATGTCTATCTTCTCTGCCTTCCTTAGTCTGAATTTCTTAGATAACACAAATCAAATGCTAGAAATTTCAAATGGGCCAAGGTACAAATTCCTGGCACTTGTGGAGAGAAAATGGGAGTAATGAAGAGAAGGTGTAAAGGTGTAAAACTCAGCATGGATAATATCATCCAGTCGAGCTCACCTGGCCAAGGCCCATCAGAAATACAAGATTCTGCAAATCTCCAGCAACTCATCAACGTGCTGGTACAAATCTGCTTTCGGCTTTTCAGAACTGCTCTGGTAAATTGCCCTGTTACTAGATATTCATTTTATGTTTCCAGTGAGACCCAGCTTTGCAGTTAAACCTGCGTCAACCCCGCCTGGAGGGGGGCAGGAAGGGAGGGGAGGTGGCAGTGTGGGGCAATGCTGTCCTGGGAGAGCTCAGTCTGGTTTCAAGAGCTCCAGCACAGCCTGTGGCTGCAGTTGGACAGGGTGGGCTTAGCCAGAAGTCCCTATTTTCTGTAAACAGACAGAAGATATTTGCCACATCAATTGTGGTTTAATCAACAAAGGAAAACCTTCGATTGATCTATTTCCATTCAATTGATGCAAAGGTTCCAGGACAAGAGGGTGTTTTACTGTAAGTGCTACTTTTGGCAAGGCTTGCATTGACACTAAAACAGGCTGGAAATGGGATGAGAGGCTGCTCCACTCACGCTGCCACCGTCACATCTCACCAAGCTGCCTTGGGGCCAGCGGGGGATCCAAAATTGCCAATTTTAATCAAATCCATTAAGGCCCAAAGGCTGCTCACCCTTCCCACCCACGGGGAGAGGCACTGCCCAGCAAGGGAACATCCAGCACGAGGTGCCAAACACAAAGTCTGCCACTTCCCTTTAGTGTGAAACCATCTGGAACATCTCAGCTGCTTCCTCACATCGAGAACTGGGCGGGCTGCAGGGCAGGAAGCACGGCTCTCCAGTCAGCAGAGATTTGCATGGAATTTTGACAGATGTGTCCATGCCGTGCCTGGTGACATCAGCAGGGCCGAGGTGGCACCAAGTGGGCAGCCTGGCACTGTGGTGGGTGATGGCCAACCAGCCCTGCTGGGCTCTGCAGCACTGAGGGGGGACAAGGGGACCCAGGGGGGTGTAACACCCAGGGCCAGGAGCCCTGCTGAACAGTTCATGGCCATTCCACTTCAACAACTCAACTTTGGCTTTTGGTGGTTTAATTGACCACATGCCAGGCTCAGGGAATGCTCACAAATGTGTCTTTAGTCTGCCTAGGCTCAGACTCAGCTTAAACCACGTGAACGTTGTTTAAATCCCAGTGCTTACAGACAGCATTATGTTTACTAAGCATTGGCTTAAGTCTGCAGTTCAACACTCCCTAAAGTCTTTCACCTCCTCTGGATTTTGGCGGTGCCAGAAGTCCCCATCTCCATGGATGTGGTACACACCATAAAACTATACAGGAAAAGCAATGTGATCTTTCCTCCTAAAGTTATGGCATCCATAAGCCAGAAGGAAGTGCAAGAGGGGGTGCAGAAGGCAAGAACATTTGCAAAGCCACACAATGGGAGGACAAGCAAGAACACCCAGGTCTTCTAAATTTGAGGTCACAAACCTATGCAGTCATGGGCACCGAATACAAAGCATGAATGTATGCATCCTGTGGGCACATGCACAGAAAAAAAAGGTTAAATTCAAATGAAACTTGCATAAAATTGGATAATTATTGACATACTGAAATAATTTCAAAATCGATCTCAAGAAAATTTAATGGCTGGTTTGAGCTAAATGAAAACCAAACAACTTGTGATTCAGCACACATTGAAAGCATTCTCTTGACTTCACCTCTGGCCTGGAAGGATGCAAATTGCTTTGGTTAAGGCATTTTGGTGCTTTGGGTCCAGGTACTTACTTCTTACTTATGTTTAGTGATATCATAGTTTAAAAAAACAAAAAACAACCAAATTTGAGAAGATCTGGTTCCAAACTTGTTGTACTATGTACGTATTTGCCACTAAATTTTTGTTACTTTTTGGAGTTTTCAGGAAGTCACTTTATAGTTCATATTTCACACTGGGGAATGGCAGGATCACCAGAGAAACAGCTATCTTCAACATACTAAAACTCTGGCTTGGGAACATTCTGGTCTGACAGCTTCTGTCAGACTTTTTGGGTTGGGTATGAGCTGTCCCAGTGGTGTTCCATTGTTTGGGACACTGGGAGCCCAAAGAACACGACACAGCACTGGAAGCCCCCTGGTTTACAGGTGAGAGCCATCTGAGCCTACACCCAGACCCATGAGAGCCCGAGACAGAGCCTCAGTCAGCCCAACACTGCCAGAGCCAGCACAGCCTGGCCTTGCCATTCCTGAGGGGGCCTGGAGAACAACTCAGGCCTGCAATCTGCTGCTCCTAAGCCCTCCCTCGGTGCAGTAGATGGTCAGGATTTCAGCAATCATGGAATACATAAGTAGAAACAAGTATTTGTGCTCAAAAGGAGGAAGATCGAGTGTCCAACCACAAGTATCTAGTGAAGAAAGTGATATTCCAGTTTCTTTACTAACTCATGGATTTCTCAAGAAAATAAATCCATTCTGTCAGTCCTAGAAGCACTTTTTGTGGCCCTACACCATCGCCAGGTCTCATTTCCCTGTTCCTTTTAACAACACCACACCACAGTTTAACAGTGATCAGCAAGAGGCCTTGCAGAGAGCCGGCCTTCTCTCAGGGTAACTTCAGAGGATAAAAACTTGCAAAGATCAATTTTATCAACACTGAATGTAATACATCTCAAGTTAGGAGCCCTCCAAGCCCTGCTGGTCTATTCTATTTTTCCAGAAAGCAAATGACTTTGAAATGTTCTCTTCATCTGTCACAGTTATCCAGCACCTATTTACATGCAAATATAATAAAGGGGTATTTGCGGTTAAAGACAAGATCACTCTAACCTAGTCGTCACAAAATTGGTTTCCTCTTAGCAACCTTTATTTTCCTTTAACTGAAATTATTCTAAAAATATTTTAGCACATTAGAGATCCTTGATGAATCAGCCAAGCCCAGTCCAGTGAGTCTTGGAATGGAAGAGGGTACCAGACAAACTCCTTGGGCTCATGCAATCTGGGCAGATGAATGGCTGGTCTATCTTTAGGCTCATCCAGCTTCCATCAAGTTCAAAATAAGGGAAGGCAAACCAAGGACATCCTTCCCCCCTCATGATTATACATTTCCTTTATTCAGCACAGTCCTCCCCTCATGCCTCTATGGAAATAGATATTAAATAGCCTAAGTTTCCCAAGCATAATAATTCACTTGTAAACTTCTAGGAAATTCCATTAGCACAGCCCTTCTTTAATTTAGCTTCACAACATCTGGTGAACACAACAACAGTGCCACTTGCAAAAAAACCCTTTCAAGTTCAGCTTCTAGTGGGATTTTGGGGAAGACGGAGAGACATCATGAGAGAGAAGAACACTGATCAGCACACACCAAAAGCTGCAAATAATCCCAGGAATTCCAATATGGATAAAAAAACTTTTTAACTGTTAGTGTCTAATTTATGACAGCTGATATAATTGGTATCATGAGGAAGCAGCTGGATTGGTCAAAAGGAGAATAAAGGCTTTGCTTTTGTAAAAGTTTTGTTCCCATTGACAAAATTCTCCTTGTGTTCGGTGAGGCATCAGTTAGATTCCAAGTCTTGCTGGTGGCAGGTTGAAAAGTTTGCCATAAAGATTTTCTTCTCATCCTTTTGCTCCTCAAAATGCCCACACAGAGAAAATACTCATGATAGTACTGGGCCACCTTCCACCTCCAGCTTCTACCCCACCCTGGGAAGTGCTCTACAACTGCCCCAGTCCTGTCCTGCTCCTAACTGACAACCTCTGTGTCAAATGCTTTTTCACTGCAGCCGTAATTCATTAATTAATTTTCATTTAACCCACATCAGCCTGGGGGTTTCCAAAGTAACAGCACAATTCAAGCTTATATCTGATCCAACCTTCCAGCCATAGAAGAGAAAACAGCTCGGTGTTCCACACAGTTCCTCTAAAAAACATACAAAAATTATACAGAAATACGAATTAATGTTTTTCTGCTTATCTATTCCTTCAGTGGTTGTTCAGTCTTCCTGGCTAGGACAGTTCCATATACATTTAAAATATCAATCTAATCTGCCCAAAGAGCTATTGATTTATCAGCTCCATCTCGGTGTCGCTATTGAATGTCTTCAGAAATCTGCCAAATACGTCTATCCTTTCCACTGCTTCTATCAGTCCTCCAGCCTCAATGTCAGCTCATCTATTGATCCAAAAGCAGTTCTGCTCTTCCAGTCTACTGCTCTCTCTCCTCTCCTCATACTGTAGATGTGCTCATAATTGGTGCATAAAATCTAAGGGTAATATTCGTGCTCCTTCCTTAACAACATTCAAGTCATCAGTCCAGTTCCTCTGAAATAAAACTTACGAAATGAAACCAAAAGAGAGAAGAGACGAAAAGAGAAAATATTTTTTAAAATACATGAAATGAAGAAGGAGAAAGTGTATCTATCCCCAGGTGTATTTCTATTATTAATTTCAATGAGTATTTACAAGAGTACCCTAACTCTGATGGAGATTCTCACCCAACTAAAAGTCAAAAGAAGTCCAGAACTTCCTTCAGCCTTTCTTGCACAATTCCAGCTCGGTGTGCTAGAGCCAATCCCATCCCTTGTCCATGAGCCTGACCCAAGGCCCTTTAATTAGAAATCTCTCGAGTCATAATCATGTTTCTGTTCACACTTTATATTTACAGATCAATTCTGAAAAGACACTTCTGCCACAATTCAGACAAAATATGCAGAAAATCCACCAAGTGATGACTTGAGGAACAGTCCCACGTTCATCCAGCGATTGGCTGCTATTTGTGACTGCAATTAATCTTTAATTAACGATTATTCCCCGCTTGCCCACGTGTTCCAGTCACCTACTGCTCCCCTGACAAACTCCTTCAGGAGCACAAGGCAGAGAGGGGAGCTGTCACTTGCCTCCATCTGTGCTGCTTCGTGAAGTCAGTGACATCTGCAAACTTGACCCATCAGCACAACCCAGCAGCCCGGGCAGCAGCGAGCGGCTCCCACTTACAGGATGTTTTCATACATTATTCTGCTGATAACAGACAAGGGACTCAAGGAACCAGCTGACAGGCAAACAAACTCAGCCGAACCTCTCTTTCCAAATTCCGTTTTAATGTTCAATTCTTGGCTCCGTTAAGAGCCCAGAATCTTTTGAAATTTGAATTTGGTTGACCAGATTTTTCATTTGTGGGATTTCCTACGAGCAAATGCCATATGAAAGCAGACTTCACTTCAAGGAAGAGTTTCACAAGCCTGTTAATCATTCTGCCTGCAAACATGCAGAGGGGCCACAACCCTCTTGGGTCATCTCCCCAGCAGCCTGGTACTAGAACAACCACTTTTGGGGAATGCTAGTTAGGCGGGCAAAGTGTTGGTGTAATTGTTGTATTTGTTCAAGAACAGCAATGACTGTGACCTACCATGCCTGCTCGGGGGAGTAAATAAACCAAAAAGTACCTGGAGCTGTTGGGATATTTTCTAAAGCAAACCAATAAGTTTGATTAAATTACAGAACAGGTATAAAACTGAAAAATTAATCAACTGCTTTTATTACACTAAAATGTATATTTAGAATTCTCTCAAAAACATTCACTAAACATACTCTATTCAGGTCTTTTTCTCTTTTTTCCCTTTTCTTTTCTAAATCAGCTAAGTTATACTGATGGAAATTTTAAAGAAGACTCAGGTGTACAAAGATTACTTTCTCCAACATAATCATGTCACTAGGAATGCAGATTTGAACATATCTTTAGAAAGCAACTTTGTACCTGTAGAGGATTTAGGACTTAAAACTACAGAAGTATGTCTAAAGCATTGTGGTTCTCTAATGTAGGAAAGGTTGTAAGCTGTATTTATAAGCTCTGCTCTCTGCAGAAATCCTGTGCTTCATTGGGATATACACAGAACACTTTGCAGGATCGAGGTCTCCATCAAGTAGTTTATACACATAAATAGAAAGCTCTTTGCTCAGAATCTTACAATTTGTGGCAGAACCAAAACCTGAAACTATGTTTCCCAAGCCCAAAGTTTGTACTTTTTGCTATATCACCTTTCCATTGTACTAACTAAACTTCCTCAAGTCACTTCACCTTTCTGGTTTTAATATAGAAATGCCAAAAAGAGAATACAGTTCCTTGAGATGTAAGACTTACAAGAGAAGTAGCTGCCCCTGAAAAAAGGGAAGGCAGATTTGCATGGGATAAACCTTTTGTTTATTTTTTTTCCTGGTTTCTAGGACTTGGTAGGAACATGCCCCAAGTGAATTACCCTGTTATTGTAAGGTAATGCAGCTAGTGCTGCAAACCTGATTGGACATGAGTACAATCAATAGAGATAAGCAGAAGCAGCAGCCAGATTTCTTGAATAAATGAATTCTTGCAAGCTACTTGCTCAGCTGCTCCATCAATGACAAAACTCCCATCGATTTCAGTGGGAAGTAGGACCAGGCCCTGATTTCTGACACTGCTGATACAACAGTAGTCTGTTATATAACAGTTGATATGCAATTAATTAGAATTTAAACTAAATATATTTCTTAAAAGAAACCTGTTTCTTTGTCCCCAAACTTCCATGGTCCCCTGCCCTACAATTAATAATTTCTATTATTAATCTTTCCCGAAACTGTAAAGCAACAGAGCAAAGTGGCAGTGCCAGCACCGTGGTTCAGATTTCACAGCCCTCATTAATACACTTAATATAGGCATTGGAGTATTGCAGGATGTAGTAAGTTACACACTGAGAACTTTCTTTTGGGTGTAATTTTATGTTCTTGCTTCACATAAAAGTAATGTATTTATTCCAGGATCTTTGTCTTTGTGAAAGTGAAAAAGAGAAATTAAACCCCCAATTACTCGTCTGGCTTGGTGTAAAGGTCAGCTCCCTCACCTTACAGGTCATCCTTGGAGCTGGAGAAATCCTGACTTGTGCCCTGAAACTGCTCCTTCCACAGAAGCAGGAGGCAAACATAGACAGCATCTATGGGCTGAAGAACCACTTACCTTTGTGGACATAACTATGTAGAGGAATAAATGGGTGTAAACCCAGAACAAATAAAGTTTCTCTTGCTTTCTATCACTGTCAATGAAAACAAGTCCAGCCTGTGACTGCTTGCACATCATGCTGTGAGTGGCACATTTTTGAGAAAAAGAGTGTGAAAAAGAGAGGTTGTTATACTACCTGCCCAGCTGATGACTAACTGAATGAGAAGGGGTTGATGCAAAGCCACATCACCTTCTCAAGAGAGAGAAAGATACCCCGGAGAGAAAGCTCCAAGTCACACACAGCTCAGAACCGAGCTTCAGAACAAGTCTTGAAAGCACTCTCCTCCCACTTAGAACCTCCCTCTGGCTGATGGAAAAGCATCTCTGTGGCAGCTGTGGAAATCCACCCCCTGGATGATCAAAGACAATGCACTTCTCAGCTGCCCAACACAATGCAGCAACCAGAACAAGCCTGGAGCTAACACGGGCTTCCCAAGGAACGGGCTGCAAGAGGCTGCAGCAGTGAGCAAGGGAACAGAGCACTGAAGGACCCCCAGGGCGTTGGAGGAACAGAACAAGACACTCCTCAGTGACCAGTGCTGTGTGATCATGCAAATTTTCACTAATATTGCTAAATAATATTATTATTTTCATTTAATACTACTGCATCAAATCTATTACTGCTGCTGTTGATTTAAAAGAACCCCAAAAAACAACAAAAAAATAAACCCCAAAAAAACAACTTAGGTCACACATTTCAAAATAGCTCTGCATCAGAAAAATTGTTTCCAAGTCTGTGGCAAAATCCCCATCAAATTCCTTAGAAGCTGAATTTGGCTAAAGATGAGAAATTCTGAGAATCCTTTGACATTCATCAAAAGATTTTTAGAGATAGCCAACACTAGAAACTTAAATTTTCATACTCGTTTTAAAGCCATTTGACATTTACCTCATTCTTTCTATTCTTTTCTCTTTTAAAGTTATCAGATCTTCTAAGAAAAAATCAACTGGAGGCAATGTGAATGTGAAGTAAATGGGGTACAAAAATAGAGGCCAATAACATACTTTGTACTATCCCTGGGGCACAAGATGTGTCCAGCAGTGTTTGGATAAAAAATAACTTTCTGAAGCAACATGAATAACCCACACACATCAAAATGCAGTTACTTTAATTCACAGCTTTAATGGTTTTATTTATTTCAATTAAACCATGATGGCTCTAGTCCATTACCTAGTTAATAATGTGAATTAGAGAACGTCAGTTAGCACTGGTGTTTGCTATTTTTCTAGAAGTGTCCAGCACCCATTTGTCAGGAGAGTGGTGTTGCTTGCACGGAGGATTCAGCAATGGTCTGACATGTTTATCATATGATGGGGCAGCTTTTGATTCTTTTCTTCCCCCCCCTTAGAAAAGGACCAAGTCTAAAAACAATTCCACTGTCACAGAAAAAGTAACTCCTTAAGGATTAAGCATGATCAGGCAATACTCTTAAAAACACATCTGGTTCTGTCTACACAAACCAATATTCTGTTTAAGGTTTGCTAAATGCTGTTCACTGCCTTTCCTCCAACACACTCTGATTTTTTGCAATATACTGGAAGACTGGAATGGTTTAGCTCCAGAACAGGTGTTTTCTCTCAGAGAGTTTGTAAACAGCCTTCTCTACCCTCTTACCCTGCAAGGGAAATTGTACAAATCCAATGGGATTGGAGTAAAAAGTACAGCTGTGAGAACTCGGGCTACCTGAAAAAAGTACCTACATGAAGATCATGGAGATGCAAGGACTTCCTACACAGATACACTTGATATATTTGGGGTTTTTTGAGCTTCTGGAACTCCACACTTGGTTATATTAGAAAACAGATACTTTGGTTTTAATTTTTTTTTCTTCCCTGAACGAAAGACTTCTTTCGAGAAAAAATTGTACACTAGAGATAAAGTGTGTAGAAACTGATTTTAATCTACTTTCTGCCATGATGGACAAAAGTAGTACTCTCTTCTAGGGATAAGAGGATGCAGGAAGGGCTCGACATAACACAGTCATGTGTACAGGAAAGTGAAAAGAATTCAGACTAGATCTTGAAAAGCTTATGGCAATCTTCGCCAGACTGAAGTTGTGCATTTTCCAAATTAAGCTTATTCCTTCAGACACGGTATTTGCACACTGTTTCCTCATTTTTAATTATTATACCCTTAACACACAATCAGTTCCTTTGCTTTTACCTTTTTCTTGAATAGGCAAGAAACTGAAATGGGCTCAGAGGCTCTTGGTGGAAGTCACACATCTTTTCTGTTTGTTCATCTCTCCTGATGTTTCTCCTCTTTGAGGCTGTGAAGGCATGGAGAAAATGGAGGAGGGATCGAAAAAAGAGAAATTCTTATTTATCTCCACCTATCTGATTCTTCGAAACATGAGAGCAACATTAAAAATGGATCTATAACCTAGAGATTACCAGGAATTATGGAGAGTGGTGTGAGATTTCTCTCTATCATCCATCCTACAGCCCTGGGAGAGTTCACGCTGTTCCTACCCCCGGTGTTCCAGTTCACGAAGTCTCCCTTCCTCTGCTTTTTCCTCCATAGACTCTCACATCCACACACACTCATTTTGCCCTCTGAACCGAAGCAATGACCCATTCCTTGTGATTAAATTAGCGTAAGTAATAAGATATCATAGAGCTGATTGATTTCCCCAGCAATAGTTATTAACCAGCTCAATTCAGAGGAAAGCAGAGCCATTATTCTAAACATTGATTCCTGGATGGGACTGCAGGAGAGGAGCGTGCTCAGATATATGGAATGTGCATGCAAACAAATCTCAATCCAAACCCAGAAAAAGTGGAAGTTTCCAGTCCCAGCCAGAGACACAGAATCAGGTTCCCCTTAGGAAACAAGAGACGTATTGGGTGATAAAGGGGGCTACCTGCAACATGTGCTAAAGCTGCCACAATTATGAATTTGTTTCAAGGCAGCAGAGACTGAAATTTGTTTCAACAAGGCAATAGTCACTAGGGATTTAAGATAACCAAATTGAGGAGCTTCATCTATTTTCTCATGGCTCTCTCTTCTAGGAGCAAACACAGCTGGCACAGCTGCACCTCTCCCAGAGCCTTGGTTGGTCCAAGCACAAAGACTGTGGACACCAGCTCACTATTCACAGACTTGCCCTCTCTTCTTCTGCACCCTCTCCTCAAGCATTTCTTGTGATCCAAACCCTCCTGGAGATCCATCCTCCTGCCTTCAGTTTTATTTCTCAGCTGCTCTCTGCAGGATTTCATGCTGCACATCACCACAGCGCAGAGGACCAGGGACCAAAATCTCCATTTCACTCTAAAGTAGCTGTGTTGGCTCTGCAAGTCAAGAAACCCAAATTGTTCTGTAGTATTCCACGTCCCAAGATAAAAGAGAACCAAAGTACTCTGGAAGTTCCTGACTGTGCCCAGAGCATGTGCTTCCTGAGCCAGGATTTTATTGTGTTCCACAGCCCTGTATAGATTTTCCTTCTATGATGCAATCTCGTAGTTTTGGAGCCCATGTGAACTTTACAGGACCTGTGGCAGGCTGTGGCAAAGAGTTGCGTAGCTTAAATCTATTTTTAAGAACTTCTATCCATTTGTTTTGACCTTTTTCAATGGTTTGTCTCATTTGAAGCCCTCCTGGGTCTTGTAAGGCAGCTGGAGCTTACTATGTGGAGGGGGAAGGTAAGTGTATTAAGTGCCACAAAAAATACATGGTGTGGGTAACCTGAGGAAAGTAGACAGGTGTGAAATGCAGAAAAAAACCTTGCTAGAAGTCAGAGGAAGTTCGTGGAGCCAGTGAATGAAGCAGTCATACATTCAAGCTATTAGAAACACTAAGTATCAACAAATAGCCCCACAGTAGTTCAATTTACTGCCATCAGTTTCAGTTGTGGTCCAAATAGCTCTCCCCTCTCCTGGAATTCGAAATGAGATGTATTACACTTTAAAGAATCTGTGTGAGTGTATGTGTGCCTATGGGACTTTTTCAAGTCACTTATTTGTCTGAATGCCATTGATTTTTCTCCTAATTGTTATTCACTATGCTAATTTCCCTCACAAATCTCACATGCTATTGATCAAAAAGTAATAAACTCTCCAGCAAACAAAACAAGCATTATTGCAATGTTGGGAAAACATCATTTAATATCAATACCATATTTACAATTATCTTTAACCCAAATTTCACCCACAATGCAATGCATAATCAAAATCAGAGAGCTAGGGGCAAAGGGGTCATATTAAAAGACTCCCACTAGAATATTTTCTAGTAGATTAAAAGAAAAAAGGCTGAAACAGGACAATCTCAAACAGGTTAAGATATACAGCTAATGCTAGAAATAAATGCTGCTGAATAAAGGATATTCTCCCTAGTTCATCTCCCTTCTGTTTTTGGAGACAATCACCATGAAGATAAAACTAAAGAAAAGGCAGCACCAGAATCTGTGCCAAAATATCAACCTGTAGAGGATCAGGCCTCACCACTAAACTGTGGTTTCTGCATCTAATTTTATTTTTTTGATAAGGTCACACTGGATTCAATCCAGTTTCTGGTGCATGTCTGCTGATTTTCCTCCCGTTGAGTGGTAATGGCAGTACCAACAAAGTGGGAGGAATTTATGATCATTGCAGTCCTGAATCTTGTTCTAAACATTATGAAATCCCCCAAACTATCGGTTTTCCTTTTACCTCCATAATTTTCTGAATTTTGCCTTTAATTTTCTTCATGTTAGCTTGAAAACTATTACTCCTTTTCTCCTCTGCCATGCTTCCAATGCAAACTCCAGGCAAGTTGCTACAAAGTCAAGGAATTCAACCCAGTGTAAAGTAAGGACTAAGGAGAAGATCAGGCCCTGTAGGGGACCAGAGATCCATCCCACTTGTTAAGTCAGATATTTATCTATTTATTTATCCAAGTAGAACACATTCAGCTCCTCCTTTGTTTCCTCTATCCCCAAAGTATATCTCGGTAGAAAATCGACAGTTCATGTTTCAGCTCATTTTGTCCATTTGTGATGAACTAAGATGGGAACTCCACCTTGCACTGGGTGAAGTGAACTGGGTTTGGTTGCTGATTGCAGACAAAAAGGCATCACTGGAAGCAGACACAAAATAAATCTGAAAGGTTGGAGGGTAGGGCAGCTGGACAAGAGCAAACACGCACAACTGGATGCCAGGAGCACGACACACAGCTGTGGGGAATTCAAAATCTGATTGGAATCCCACAAGATATCTTTATTTGGCACCGTGGCTCATCTTTAATTTCAGCACGAGTGTGGTGTCTTATATTTGAGTCTGAATCTTCAAAATTCATAGAGCTCACGTGTTTCAGCTCAATCCTACTCTAAGGGAATCTAAGGTTCCAGTTATTTTCCTACAGTTTTCTCTCCCTGCCCTTTCTGGACACTTTAAAATCTCTCCTTTACTAGTCCAAGCACACTCAGATTCGAGGATATTATTTCCAAGCTGCATATTTCCAAGAGCTACATGTCACAGAACGTGACGAACACAGAAATCTGTAGCGTGGGTGGATTTGTGAAAGAAGAGCTTTTGAGTGTGGCCTGCCATTCAACTCTGCACCTGGCAGAGAGGGAAAACAATCCCAGCGAGCCAACTCAAACAAAACAAAAAGCAGGAATGGAATCAGCAATCTCAGGGCAACTCTTGCCACAAGCCTGCTAAAGTTTCACGAATCCCACGTTCCCTGCAGCTGCAAGAGCAGCCAGGTTTCTGTCACCAGCCAAAGCCACCAGCGTTTGTGTGACTGGTCATCTCCACAAGGAGGATTATTGAGGTAACGGGCCAGCTCCCTCACTGGTGCAAAGTGGCACCGTGCCAATCACGACACACCAGCCAAGGATCCAGTCCATGATTTTTTGCATCTTAATAGGCAGACGTGGAATTATTTTGTCTCCGCAATTATTTCTGACTAATTCCTGCCATTATACCTCTTTGCATCCAGCACACCCCTGGGGGAAAGTAGAGGATTTGTCTGGTGATATCAAGCTAAGTTGCCAATCAAAACAGGTGTTATTAATATAACACTGAAAAATATATCTAATTAATTTCATAGTATTTGAAATACACATTCTGCTCTGCACACACCCACTTCAGTAGTATTTTGAAAATAAGTCAAGTTTTGGAACAATCTGAAAATAGTGATATTAATAACATTCAGTAAATTGATGGCACACCCTTCCTTGGATGGCTACGTTCACTCCTCACTCCATTTCAAAACCAGATGTAGCGGAAATAAGCAGCCCAAGAATGGAGAAGGAAAGATTTTTTGAGATTCAGGGAAAGACTTCCATATGATATTGGTGAAAGGACTTGATTTAGTGAGAAGATCAGGAAGAGTGAGCAGTAGAGAGCACAGCACATGTGCTCTTTTTTACCCTTATATAACAGAAACAAAGAAACACCAGGTAAAGATAAATGAAAACAAATTCAAAACCAATAAAAAAATAGAAATTCTGTTTCCTATGCAGCCCACAACCAAGTTATGGAGTTCATTGCTTCATATAAATTATCACTGATTTTAGTAGCTATAAAGATCCAAAAAGGATTAGTCATTGGCATTGATAATCAAAACAATAAGTTACAATAAAAACTTAAAAATACAGTTGGACAAACGCCAATTATGAACTGCCTGAGATAAAAATACCTCACTCGTGCAAAATGAAGTTCCCCAGTTATAGGGTATCATGTAGGGTTTCTTCTGAAGTGTCCTGGCTGGCTACTGATGGAGGATATTGGATCAGAAGGCTTATGGATCCCATTTGCTGAGGCAACTCATAATTTCTTATTTGGTGATTCGGGGGGCTGTAGGTGAACTACTGCAGGGGTGCCCATCAGGGAGGCACAAAAACGGGCAAGAGGAGCATTCTGAGCAAAGATTAGATAAGGATTAGATAACTAAGAATAAAATACTCCCTTTTGGTTAAAAAAAATGTTTCACATAAGGGAGAAAGCTGAGGAATGTGTGCGCTGTGCTGCTGTCCCTCAGACTGGGTCAAGCCATCATCTTGACCAAAATTTGCTAGATACCAGTTCAGTTTCTGAGCCTTCCTTAAGCAATCACAGATTCAGATTATGAGATGTTATTCACTGAAAGGTTTAAACATGGTCAAAACAGCTTGTGGTAAGTTTTGCTTTAAACGTTCACGTTTTGTGTTCAGCCAGTGAGGGTCACCTTAGAGCTGGGTGTTGATCACCAAGGTTTCTATCACCCAGTCACACCAAAACACTTCCCTCTATGCCTGACATGAGAGAACATTTTCTAATATCCATAGAAGTCATGGAAAGGGGACACATCCACTTCTTCTGGCTACAGAGCAGTAAATTCTGCTGCATGAGGCCACTGAGAGATCGCATTCCTTCAATTTCCCAAATCCTGTTGTCTCCCTTGCCTAGAAGCTGTAACACGTCCACAGTCACCCCTGGTACAGAGTGTGGGGTTGTTTTTCCTTACTGGACCAACTTACTCTGTTTTTCCACTCCAAATTCAGCCCTCCTTGGTCAAAAGTTATCTTCAACAGAGTTTAATAGCAAGAAACATTCCGCAAAGGCTGCACAGCATTATTTTGTTCTTAACATACTGGGAAATGAAGTGTGTGGGTTTTGGATTCTAGGATCCAGACCATCTGTTAAACCTATCAGAGGTTTGAATTCTAATTTGCTGTTGATTTAAAAATAGTCCCAGCATTACCCTGTCATTTTCTGTAAATTATATATTATTTAGTTTGCCATTTTTAAATATTATAGCGTCGTCTTCTCTCTTCTCTTACGGTTTAATTTAGATTCCTTATCATCTGTACTGGTACCATTCTTCCCTCTCAGTAGCTGATCCTTGCCTCTGCTCTATGCCAGGGAATCTACCTCACTACTCACAGGCTGGCTCAAAAACTGATGCTAATGCTATAATCTGAACACAACTTTATCAAAGCTGAGAGCTGCCATCTCTGTATGAAAAGTAAAAACCAACAAATATTCATTTATTCTGTTTATTTCATCAGTTTACCTATAGTTAACCACACTAATAACATGTCTTGCAGTAACTTGTCTTACCACTGAAATGACCAGCAATTAAGGTATCACTGCCACCATATTAAACTGACGAGCTTTGGAAACATTTTCCTAGAGAGTCACAATCTGCAGTTTTCAGAGTGAAGATGGATCTCACTCTCATATTTTATCTTTACCAACAGACTTAGCACACATCACCGTGGGCTCTGCCACGGCATTGCCTTCTCAGTCCATTCCACAATGTCTGTTTTCTCAGACTATGAACCAAAGGGCTTCAGTTTGCTTCTAATGAGGGTGCAAGAAGTTAGTTCAGCCCAAGATAATCCTGGCTTTTTCTGCTGAAAGGGACATCAGGTCAAGCAACAAAAACCTGGTGGTTCAGTTGCACTGGAGATTACCTGAATGCTTCTGTAAACTTCCTTAGAAATTCCTTTTATTTGTATTACACACAGGACAGGAAGAAAAGCTGATGTTTTCAAGCTCTGGTTGCAGCAGGGTCCAACACAGACTCATCCTACAAACAGGGGCAGAAACTGGAAGCAATTTAGGTTTAAGTAAAACCTGACTCTGCTGCTCCCCATCGGCTCAGCTGAGTGAGGGATGGCACAGCGGGGCCTTGTGAAGATCAGGACTTCTTACATTTTGTTGTTTTCTAACCCCAGCCAGGGAAAGACAGACCCAAGGTCCACATTTGACATTCTTTCTGAAAACAGTGGCATACAGAGATATTTTATTGCCTAGCACATTCCTGCCCCCTCACTTCAGACTCCAGCTAGGAAAGAGCACTTGGCACAAACGGGAGTATGTGCATGCTCTATCTTATTAATTATTTGTAAAACACACACGTCTAAAGCAGTGATTCTCAAACATGGCCAGTGTACAATAAATTTATTTCTCATTACTCAGTAGTGTTTTGGTTTAGCTATCAAAACTGCAGCTGTCATGAATTTGTGTGGCTGCAGATGCGGCCACATTAAAAATGAATTGTGTACAGCGGGTTACATACATGAATTCACAGACTGAGCAGCGTGGTGGACAGACAACAGGTGAAAATTAAAAAGAAAAAAAATAAATAGCAATCTGACAAATCTTGGGAGTTGATTTAATGCTTGAGCTGTTTTTTTTTTTTCTTTTTAATAGTTATCAATCCCAAAATAAGGCATCTTAGAGTTATCATCCCTGCATGTGCAGAGCTCTAGCTCTCAGGCACACTGAAACCAAACTCAGCATCTGTCTAACATTCACTGTAGAGAACTGACCTACTGCAAGCTCCAATCCTCAGGGTAGTTCTATCCCTGACATCTAAGTTCTCCAATTAGAGGTGCCTAAAAATTCAGAGATAATCACCAATAATCAAATTAAAGGGATATTATTAGATGCAAAAGCAGCCTCAACCCCTCCATGACCAAAATAAAACACTGCCTCAAGTGTCAGTACCCCTAAAGATTTGACAAATTTGTCTCGTGAGAGTTTATAATGGTTTATAATTTAAAAAACTTGTCATATATTAAGAATTATAGATCTTAATCCTTTCAGATTGCAAAGATCAAGAGTCACAGTTTGGTCCTCTTTTCTAGGGCAGCCTTAGAAAGGACATGTTTGTTATTATATGAAGTGTTTTGGGGATTACAATCAAAAACTATCATCTACTGACCGTAACACTGGGAATGCCAAAAATTCCTGCCACTGAGCCTGCTAGCCACAGAATCTCTGGACTGCAGGCAAAGATTGGTGCATCTCCCAGAAGTTCAAATTACCATATTTTTCCACATAATTTTAGATCTCCAGTTACAGATTTGAAGAACCTTAACTCGTTCTCCAGCCACTCTGTCTTTCCACGTCATGGGGACACAACGCAAGCTGACAGAAGTGCTTGTCCACATTCAATGAGGATGCATTTGGAGTCAGGACTGAGGCTTCTAGGAAATGTACAACAAGGAATCCAGTGTGGCTGGTCACTACTGGGCTTCTGTGAAGCTCACGTGACAAAACACATCTATGCTGACAAAGAAATTACCTGGGAGAAATCACCAATGAAACAGTGCTTTCACCCTGCCTATTCTTCCAGGGAATTAAAGGCCAAGAAGGCAAACAGCAAACTGCCAGAACCCAAACAAGAACTGCACAAATAACGAGGGCAGGGAAAACAAGCCCTGTGGCAATGAAAAGGACGGGGCAGCAACTTTTGCAGAGAAGCAAATGGGGCTTTGCCAGCTTTCCTAATGAGTTTTAATTCCCCCCATGGATCAACTCAACCTTGCAGGCGCTTCTCTTGATACTTGACGTGCCAAACTTCAGCTGCACACAGAGGGCTGGACCCACGAAAGCCCCAGGGAATGGAGCTTGGCAGGGCAGCTCTCAGGAACGCCGTGCCCAGGAGGCTCAGCCCTGTCCCACCGAGCTGCAGCGAGCTCCAGCAGCCGCCCCCAACCTCATTCCTGGGCTGGGATTTGCCTGAAGTCAGAGACGCACACGAGGGCTGCGGCAACACATGGCGGTGGCCTCCGGCAGACTCTTTAAACCATAAGTGTACATTAAGTCTTTGTTTTGGCCAGACTCTCCTTTGGGTGGTTTATTTTTACTACTTTTTAATTACTCTAATTGAAGGGGGAATATTTCCCTACATTTCTGCCATTCGGCCGCTTCACCTCCTCCCACCCGCTGCTCCGTTTGAGTCTGTGCCTGCAAACACCACTGTTAGTCATATTTCTGTGCTAGGGCAAAGCCTGCTCGGGCCTCCCCCCTCCCTTAATTCTGTTGGAAAACAGAGAACAGATGAATTTCATTAACTCCCTCAGCTTGTAGGTTGACACACCCTACGACTCGTAAACACAGGGATTAGCGAAGTCCTTCTAATAAACAGAGGAGAGAAAAAAAGATCTGTCCACTATTTGTTCAAGGGATTTTGTGTTTACAAAGGAGAGGGGAGCATATGGCAGCAAACCTGCTATTTAGCCCCGATGCGAGGAGAATGGGCCAGAATGAGGAGGAAGGCTCTCCTCACACACACTCAGATTGTAAGACAGTCTTCTCCACATAAAGGCTGAAAGCATGGCACAGTCCTTCACAGAGTCTTGAAAAGACTGATCTAGAGCATTATTTTTCGCTGGAAACTACAACCAGAACCCAGACCTGCACTGTAGTCTTGATAGGTAATTAACTGGAATGATTTAATTGCTTCTGTGTATGCATTCAACTAAACAGCCCAAAGCAGCACTGCCCATTCTGGCAGATGAAGGAAGGTGAGAAGCCTTTGAGCTCTGGGATGTGGTGGAAAGGAGCAGGGTCTTCCAGAGTAACTCAGGAAGCATTCAGCACCTGCTTCACTAACGCAGAACAGGCTTCCAAAGCCCCTGCAGATTTTCTGCTCAACATTTGATATCCATTTTTCACACCCAATTATTAATCTGCATATACTGAATTCTTTGGTTTCTGCAGATCTGCTTGATTATTTAAGCCCTGAAATAAGAAGGCAGAAAATGAGAGAGAAAACGAAGATCTGATTCCCAGATGGACGCTAAAACAGGGAGGGAGGTGGGGGCACACAGACTACGTCATTATAATTCAGGATTTAATTCTTGTTCTGCAGCCTTACCAAATAAGAATTTGGATCAGAAGAGGTAGAGCAGTTTGGGATTTAGTAGTGATTTCTGTGAATGACCATAATTATTCCAAGTTCTCAACACTGAAGCCTCACACTTCAAGGTCTTCCCCATCCTGTTATTCAGGACAATTGGCCTCATTTTACATTTCATCTCTTAGAGGAAGAACCATACTTTAACAAATCTAACACTGCTGATTTAATGGAATGCCTTTTATTTTTAATGCCATCAGGATGTGCTGTTATGGGCATTCCCAAAAATAGTGAAAGTGAAGTGTACAAAATGATCTGAGAGGTCACTTTGTAAAAAGACACTGCTGTGCATAACCTTGGGTTCTTCTGGCCGGGAGAATAAAACTCACACAATTTTTTGTGTGCATCTGTCTTTTCACTAATGCCTTTTGAATTTTCACCCTCCCCCCTTCCTCGCCCTCCCCCCCGTCCCCCAAATAAACAAGTCTATTTCTCTTTTTAAAATGTTTTCATTTTCTGATAAGGAATCAGACCCTGAAAAGGTCAGAAGCAGTACCAGCAGATTAGTAGGTGCTTCCACTGATTGCAACTGGGTTATGCAAAACACATCTCATTTCCTTTGAGCTCTCAAGCCAAGGTTTGAATACAGAGAGTGAGCAAATATAGCAGCACAGCTGCTTTAAGCTTCCTCCGATCCTCACTCATAATGCACAAGTGGTGCTCCTGCAGCAAACTGTGCTGCTATCAAAACCAGCTGATCCTGAGTTTATCAGGACGCTACTGTTTAAATTGCACTTGAGTTCTTACATTTTCCCCTGGTATGTTTTACGGGGGCCCTTGTAAATCGGATAAAATGCTGGAGCAGCTATAGCTAAGTGCTGCTAATGCGTCCCTTCACAATTTTTCCTGATGCTCTCCACTGCCTCGTGTGGTCCTTGGGGCTGCCTGCCTCTAACTCTGCTCTAAAGGCATCATTTATCCTGGTCCTTCCTTGCTTCTGTCACTCAGAGAGGGACACCTATAACACCCTTCAAGTGCAGAT
Source organism: Oreocharis arfaki (assembly GCA_013398015.1). Classification (NCBI taxonomy): domain Eukaryota; kingdom Metazoa; phylum Chordata; class Aves; order Passeriformes; family Paramythiidae; genus Oreocharis; species Oreocharis arfaki. Next base: position 431,416 of record VZRR01001393.1, on the reverse strand, counting down.
CACAGAGTGCTTATCACTCATTAAAATCAAATGACAGAAAAGAACATAAATTGCAAAGCAAGACAATTTAAAGAATTCTTTAAGACTTGATTTAACACACTTGGCAACTCAAAACAACATGGGCAGGATCCACTATTAGATTAATTCAATTTCTTTATCCTATCAGAGATATAAAAAAGATGGGTGTGAAGGCCTCACTAGCTAGATGGCACATAAGGTAACACACGAGCTTGCCTTGAGAACTTTCAGGCCACACACAGCCAGCTTAATTCACAGAAAAAATTACAATTTTTAGTTCTGAGCTTCAGAAAGTGTGAAGCTGCCTAGAAACTCTGAAGTGAGTGTCTAAGATAAGTTTCCAATCTCCTAACCCTGCCTGGCTGCCTGTGGACCCAGCTCACTGTACCTCCATCACCCAGCTACCAGCACAGGATGTGAGCCCATCCCTCCTGCAGAACAGGCTCAAGAGAACTCATGGCAAGTTCTGATCTGATGATCACGTGCCTTCAATGAAAAGCACTCGCCACCTCCAGTGTGCTTAAGAGCAGATGTTAACATCCAGTTCAAATCATGCTGCTTGGAAACTCCTTGAGCATCAGTTGCAGAGAACCTTCTTAGGGTTAAAACCCTCTTTAGCTCACAGGAGACTTCAGCAATGAGGTCATCTGCCCCAGACCAGACTGAAGGGTTTTCTGATGGCAGCAACGTGAAGTGTGTTTCCAAGGCTGTGTTTTGCTCCAGCAGCCACTAACAGGTCCTGTTTTCAGGAGCTGCTGTTTTAAGCATGCAGTGATTGTGTCTCTGATACTCCATAGCACTAAATGTGTCCGGTTCACCTGCCGTGGCAGAGACAACAAGCAAAGCTGTTAAACTGCCCTCCTTGAACTTACAAACCTTTCCAAAGCAACATCTCTGCACATGAGCAGCTTTTCTCCAGTTGAAACAGCTCTGCTTATCAATGCTAAGCCTGCCATGCAGGACACCATTTCCTTTTATTTTCTCCCCATAAAAAGTTAAATTATTAAAAAAAAGAAAAAAAAAGAAAAGAGAAAAGAAACATTTTCTTGAGTGGTTGCAGGTCACTCTGGATCAGTGAGGTTTAACTTTAGTGTGTTGTGATGAAATATTAATACTGAGTCAGTGTGTTTATTTCTTCAAGCGTCTGGAGCCACTGAGTGTTTGTGCCTCAAGATTAGCAGGAAGTGTGCCCATGCATAGCAGCCCTGTACTTAGAAAGTCTGAGATTTCAACATTTGAAGACTGTCCACAGCAAATCAGCTGCATCGGATTGTGTGTCAGTTCTGCTGTGAGACAGAGAGTCATTCCCACGGGATTTCAATCCCATAACGAAGCAGCAGATTGTCAGGTTAATAGCAGTGCTAGCAAGGCACGTCTCAGTCCCTTCATTTCTGCTGCAAAGTATTCAGACTCATCTGGAGCAAGCAAAATTAGGACATAAACTTTCTACCAGCAGCCGAGATGGTAAGAGGATCCCAGTTTATCCATTGAGACAGCAAATACCCTCTGGTCAGGCATAGCTTGCTTTGTGTTTCAGCATCTAAGACATCACCTGCTCGAAAGAGAGAAAGCCAGTTCCCCAAGTTTCGAGGGAAATATATGAACTCATCCTATGGTAAATGGAGACAGTTTGGCAGGTTATAAAAGCTTCCCCCAGTGCCTCCTGTGAGACACAGCAGCAGCCACTTGGAGAGGTGGGGCCGGGAGAATTGTTTGCACAGAAGGCCGGGACAGGAGGGCTGAACGAGTGCCAGGAAATCTATAGCCTCCCTCAAAGCCAGCCCGCACCACTTCACTCCATAAACATGAGGAACAGGAAGCCACTTGCCTTTCCCATTTGAAAGGCTAGAAGGGTCCTAAAGGAAGGGCAAGCGTAGGAGCGAAGGCAAACGTAGAGGAAAAAGGATACTGCAACGTCCTGCCCCAGTTTCACAGAGTGGCTGGGGGCAGATCCACTTCCCGTGTTCCTACAACAAGTGGAAACAGGATTTGTGTTTTGGCTGAGAGTCTCTCCCGTGTCATTTACATGGGGCCATCTCAGAATTAGTCTTTTTAGGTGGGTGTTTCTCTAAATGGGTGAGTCACCAAACCAAGGTCCTGGCCCCGCAGCAATGCTCAGTCTGGATTTCCTTGCTGTAGTTTTCAGTCTGGCATTGACAATTAGTGCCAGAGCAGCTGGAGCTGCTCTAAAGGAAATGCAAGTGACTGGACCAATTTGCCTTTGCTGCACAAGAGGAAATCCAGCACAGTGCATTACTTACTATGCCAAGCAATTTTCCTGCAAAGAGTAGCCCAGGATGTCTTTCTGAGAGAAATATGAAATGTGAGCGTGGTGAGAGGAGAGTTCACAGACATAAGACATTCCTCTTATGGGACATAAGAGATCCCTGTGTGTGCAGGCATCGACTGGGGATGCTGCTGAGGAGGTGGCTCACCCTGACAGCGATAGGGTGTGGCCAAGGGGACAGAGGGAAGCCAACACCGGTTGTCACACACAGGTGAGGTTTCAGAGGAAGGCTGAGAGCAGCAACATCAGCCTGTTTGCTCCCATGTCTGTGCTCATGTTTGGCATTCAAGCCTGACACAGAGGTGATGTGAATATGGGATTCCAGCTGGCTGAGTTCATGTCTAGTGGATCATTGCTGATGTTATACAGCAGTTTTCTAAAACACTTGACAACGATTCAATACTCCACCAACTGCCATCTAGTCTATATACACAGAGGATTTTTAATTCTAGTCCAATTATGTAAGAAAAAATTAATGAGCATGATTAAAAAATTGGTCATCTCCACTACGAGAAAGCCATAAGTCAATAAATATTCCTTCCTAAAGAATGGTGCCAACTTCACAGACATATACACACCTCAGTGTCTATTAAACTAATTTATACCTGGAGTATACAGCTGTGTAAATTTGAGAGCAAACAGAGATGCTGCTGGGATCCTACAGAACTGCAATCATTAAACAACAGCGTGGTGTTCAGAATGGGGGCTGGTTCTGCCCTTTCCAGAGTCCTTTCACCTACCTGAAAAAGAGGGCTAAGGCAAATATTCAGGCCTCTTTAAGATCCCCTCCAAAAATAAAGATATATACCTAGACACACTTACAAAGAGATTATCTCTGCCTGACATAAACATTGGCAGTAGAAGTAGTGAGACGCACACACAAAGAGGAAAAAATAAATTAGATAAGTCATAATAGTACTATAATAAAACTATAAAGCAGGAGACTGCTCCAGGCATTTGACATGCATCTTGGCACTCTTAATGAGGGAAAACAAAAGACTCAACCTGCATCCTTCAAGAGCTTGTGCGTGTGTGAGAGGGGCAGAGCAGGCGGGGCTGGCTCGCAGGGGGAGGAGGGTGCAGGGGGAGGAGGATGCTGCTCGCTGAGGCCCGTCAGGTTGCTGTAAATCTGCCCCGCCGGGCGCTCCCCGCCTTGCTCCTCACGCTACATTAGGCTCGTTGTACTCCCTCTGGTTTATGGAGGGCTGTGGTGCTAAATGAGCTAGAACAAGAGCTGCGCTATCAGGGGATCTGGTGACTGTCTCCACCACGCAGCGCCGCTAAGTGAGGCTTTCTCCATCTCTCTCTTCTCTCCTTGTGCCTGGAAAAAATTCAAACGCCCACCCCCCAAAATGCAGTACAAGTGATTCGTGCGCAGCCCAAGTTTCTGGGTCTGCATTTGGTGTTCCAGGCTCTGGGAAAAGTGTTATTTATCTCAGCTGTCACTGAAATGCAGTTTTGTGACTTCTCTCAATGTGTTAGTCTATATTTTGCAGAGAAGCAGAGCATCTGCAATTTCCCACCAAATCCCTGGCACTTTTGGATGGACCGGTCACACGGCAGCATTCTTTGGCCAAGCAGAAAGATGTGCAATCATACCTTAAACCCACGGCTGGAGCACAGCGCTCAGCTGCTGCTTCCCTCTGGCACTCTCAGCCCCTCCTGGAACCTGCTTTCATCCGATCTTTCCCTCACTGTTCTTCGGTTGCCTCATGACCTCTTAGTATTTTGGATTGATTCATTTTTTATTTTCTTTAACTAAAAGTCGTAGTTCAGCCATTGCTGTATTATTTTCATGCCTTAAAAGACCAAGTTTTGCACAAGTGCGTGGGCCATGCAGGAATATTGGTGGGCAAAAATCCAAAAACAAATCACTTCCCAGACATTAATAACCTTTCAAAACATGTTTTCATGTCACACTGGGGCAAAAATTCAAAATGTTTTAATGGAAATATAAGAAATGGGATGGGATGTTAGAGTAAACTGGTGCTCTGTACATTTTTAATGTACTGAACGTGGTCTTAAGTTCCTTCTGAAAACTAAAAATTCAGCTTTAACCTTTGATTTTCAGAGCACTCCGTTGTGGGACTCTAATTTGTCTGATAGCTGCTCAATTCTGAGCAATATTATGAAAAGATCACTTTAACAAGCACACTACTGTCTGCATTAGGAACAGGTATCTGCGCTGACAAAACCACATGCAATAAGAAAAACACAAGCTGAACTCAAGTTCCAGGATGATCAACTGAGAACTAACTACCACATCTCAGAGAATTCACTGTATTTTTGTCAAAATCTAACCAATGCTTAGCTATAGATGCAAAGCAAATGTAAAATTAGATACTAAGACAAAACCCACTTTCTTTTATGACGGTTGGCTCCAATATCTTGAGTATCAGATGCAGTTCTGGTTGCCTCAGCAGAACTGCAAAAAAGCACATCAGACAAAGAAATGGGGCACAGAGATATCCAGGAAGGACTGGACAGACTAAACAGACTTCTGGAAAAGAGGGATGACTAAGGAGAGATTGCAATAGAGGTCAGCAAAAACAGAGACCAGTAACAACTACAGGACCATCAGCTGTATTGGACAGTTATTGGCAAACACTCATTCAGTGGTTCTAATCCAGGAAAAACTTGGTTATCCAATGAAACTGAAGGTTTTGAGCTCCAAAAGAAAGGATGAGTTCACCCTGTATGTATTCAAACTGCCACTCGTTCCCAATAGATGTTCTCAGTCCAAAAAATACCAGCACTTAAAAAATGTAAGGAATTGAGTGTTTGACAAGGGTAGGTGGCCCACTTGGATGGTAACAAGTATTTTCTGGGAGCCTGGGGTGCTCTGGGATGTGCAAACATGCCCTTGTTGCTGGAAAGGAAGCACCTGACTTGGATGTCACATGGTTTTGAGCAAAGCTTGGTGCAATTGCAGGAGCAAGGTAACCAGGCACACCCCAAACTTCCTGTCCCCCTCCCCCATCAGAGCCAGGCACCCTCAGTGCCATGGGAAAGTCTGGCAACTGTGGGGCACCTGAGCTCCAGCTGGTCACAAGAAGTTTTAGCTTTTCACCTCCTGCCCTTCCCACTTTATCTGAGAATTCCACACCCTTGCCTTCCTCAGCAGAACTTCTGGGGATGGACTTCACTGGACACGTAGGGCTTTGTATCCAGAAAGGCAAATGGCTAACCAGCAACACCTGCATAGCAGACTTTTAATGCAAAAATGTGTGTGTGCTTCTCTCCCTATATATATGTATATGTATCTGGATTCACAATTTCAAGACTAAAAAAATAGTATAAATCTTTAATATATCTACCCTGACTCTGAAATGAACCCAATTTTTGTTGATTCTGAGAAAGAGAAGGGAAAATTATTTAACTGTTATCCTAATACCCTATAAAGTTCTTTAAAAAAACAGTAGTCCAGAGACCCAGGATGGAGAAAACCATTAAGGAGGTTTAGTTCGGGTTTCTTCCCACTCTCACGATGCCATTTGTTCACACAGGAGAAACATTCTCTACAAAAATCCAACTCACTGCGTGTTCTGATGGCTATAATCGTGCATATGGAGGGCATTATGATACCACCAGGACAAAAATAAAGAGCATGATTTAGAGGTGACGCTTAGCAGAACATACAGTATCCCACCCTCCTGCTTCCTGACCATCTCGGTAAGAAAGTGTTTGCTTGATTGCTTTAAGAAGTTCTTGGCCACACCTCATTTAACTTATTTTCCAGATCAATCAGGTCAAGCCCCTGAAAAATCCCCTCAGGTTGCCTTTTTAAACGTTGACTTGTTGCCTTTTAAGCAAACAAAATAGAAGTTTCCTTTTCAGCTGGCATGAGCTGGAGTCCAGATGCAGGGCTCCAACCCAAAAACAGCATTCAGCAAAGGACCCACATACCAAGCAGGATGACTGATTTTTGCCTTCACTTCCCCTCCCCTTTTTTTTCCCCCTGCCTTGGGAAATATTTGGGATGCACAAGTAGACAGCCTTTTTTAGACATCGCCTGCTTCTAGGAAGAAAGGAGTGGGTGAATGGATACAATAGGCCCAGAAAGTAGAGCTGTTTAATCAAAAGCAGTCACGAACAAAAGAAAGCCAAGGAGCCCAGGAGGATAATTATATTTCACACATCAATTAACATTCTTTCGCTGCCACTTAAGAAATCCCGTTTAATTGCCCTGCCTAAGTCCTGGCTGTGTAAGATGTCGTAGGGAAGGTGAATTGGCTGCAGTGGAAGGTGCTGTGGTACGGAGAGCACACAAAGCTGTGTCAGGGCAGTCTGTCTCTAAGCCTGCCTGCTCTCTCCCGTGGATGGCAGTAACGCATCCTCAGCCTTTCCAGGATCACAGACAGCCATCCCAAACCTCACCCCAGCCACCCCACGGCACTCAGGGCGTCAGCTCTTTATATTCATACCACAATAACAACTAAAGGCTTCAACAGACCTCTATAAACACAAGACACTTTCTCTGCAATAAACTCAAAGGCAAGGGAAAAGCAGCGTGCCTGTAGCTAAGGCAGGGAACTCAGCCTTGGACAGATTGAGCGATTTAATTAAGCAAGATCATAAGAGAAGAGCTGGAAAATGGCCTCAGATCTCTGAGTCTCAGTTTCTCAATAACAGGTATTTTTCTTTCTCTGGGATTTCTAAATACTACAGTAAGCAAAAAAAAAAAAAAAAAAGACATCATCGTCTTTCTCAAACCCATTTTTCAATTAAAGAAGAGGGTCTTTGGGAAAAGGTCGATGTGCCCAGCGCTTGGCAAATATAAAATACATTTTTCCAATGCACAGAAACATTTTTTTTTAAAGTTTGAAAGCTAAGCAAACCATTTCTACTGGAAAACCCGCAAAAAAAAAAAAAAAGGCGAGCCAAAATACTTTTATGATTATTTATTGGAACACATTTGAGTATTGCACGGGTGGCAAGTCAACGAGCATCCTCTGCCAGCCCTCTGGCTCCCACCACAGGCATCCTCAGCAGAGAAACTCTGCCCAGCCCTTTCCTCCCATCACGCAGCAGCCACCTCCTCCTGTGGAAAGATTTTGCAGCCCTTTTTGTTCGGTGTTTTCAGTAATCAGGGTACATTTGTCAGAGTCCATCCTGAAATCCCCTCTGGATTCCCACAGGAGCACAGACCTGCCTGACACCTCAGAGCAGCCTCGCTCAAAGAGCTAAGCCAGGAGGGCTCATTTTTAGCATTTTTTCTCCCTTCCCCCAAATTCTGTTGAAAAGGACTTTGACTTTGCACTTTGATCTGCAGGAGCACTTCTGCTGCACAAGTGTTGATTTGACATCCAGCTCCTACTTCTTAACCAATCGTGCCCACAAAACTTCTACATTCAGAATAAGTCTTAAATACACACTGGATAATATATGAAATTAATAAACTCAAAGCCCACTGACACCAGGATATCTACAGAAATACAGATTTTCATACGGATTAATAACTTTAAAAAGTCTTACAGGAAAAAGAAATTAACTTCCCTCCATTTAGTAAGGATAATGAAAGCTGAATTGCTCCTTGTGTCTTTATGGGTTGCTGCATATCTGATAGAGGAAAACCATATTAAAGATACAGCATGTTGTTATTTTTAAATCATGCCATTTTCTCTGTCACTAAGAAGTAACAGATTTTATTCAATAAAATAGTTAAAAATGTATGGATTGTGACAGCCACACACAAAAAAGAACAAACAGGAAATCATGAAGATTTTTTCCTGTTCTTTGAAGTGGAGACACTTCTTTCACCTAAAAAAATACTACATTAATTTAGATTAACTGAAAACACTACTACATTTTTTGATTAATTGCATGATCTTTCCACAAAGTATGTGACTCCTTAGGCAGTCTTGCCATATGGACTTAAAAGTCTCCACGGATGGACTGCAGCTCCACCATGGATCTGTTTCAAATCAGCTCTCTCTGCTCAGTGTCTACAGCAGGAGCTATTTATGAAATGGGAGTTAGGAACTTCTGATTGAACACACTGATTTCTTTCAAAGTATTTAATTGTCATTAATTTTGACTTGCTATTGTCAAGTAAGCGCTATTATTATTATAATTATTAACTTCTTATAAACACAATCCATGACATTTGTTTGTAACTCAGAAGTGTGTTTTTTAAACTAATTGAAAAGAAGTAAAGTTTTGGGTTGTAAGCCACGTCTTTAGAGCACAGGACAAACATTATACAAAATTTAATTGGACTGACCAGGCCAGCAGGCTCCCCACCAACTTTCAGCCATGCCAGGCTCCCCCTGCCCTGCAGTGGGTAACACACACACACCCAGCACCCATTCCCTGAACTCCCAGATCTTCCTGCACAGCTGCATGGCAGGAGGGAAGGTGGGAAGATGATAAAGTGAGTGGAAAACAAGTCCTGAGAAGCAGCAAGTCACTGGGCTGGTGATGCCAGAGGGCAGCGTGGCCAGGGCAAGAGCTCTCAGAGGAAGCACCACGTGAAATTCCGGGTGCCCGTCGGGGCCCCAGTGGCCACACAGGAGGAGGCAGAGCAGGAGCACACGGGCAACACTCAGAGCAGCTCCTGCCCCAGGCTGGGTCAGGAGGCACCCAACAGCTGTGCCCAGTGCCCTCTGCAAGGACATCAGCCCAGACACACACAGGCTGTAAGGTTTGTTACCATGCCTACAGCCACAGCACTTCTGGATATCTCACTCCTACACTTATGTGTCCAGATCCCTTCTGAGTCTGACCAATTCGCTGCCTTTAAAGCTATCCTGCCATCAACAGAAACTGAGTTCATGCCTAATGCTGAGTGTGGCCTAAAGTGATGCCTTTGAGAAAGCAGAGAGGGGCTTTGGATGTGATTCACAGAGGTACAAAGGTGCTGTTTGTTCAATAAAGTTGTACGAAGTTATATATGAGGAAGAGCTTCCCTGTGAGGGTGGGGAGGCCCTGGCACAGGGTGCCCAGAGAAGCTGTGGCTGCCCCTGGATCCCTGGCAGTGTCCAAGGCCAGGTTGGACGGGGCTTGGAGCACCCTGGGACAGTGGAAGGTGTCCCTGCCCATGGGAGGGGTGGGACTGGATGGGCCTTAAGGTCCCTTCCCACTCAAAACATTCTGGGATTTTATGAAACTGAACGGAACCCCTGGCATTGCTTGAGGAAATTAAAGCAAAAGATGAACTTTCACAGAGGGGCACCAAAATGTTCCATTTTACTGGACAAACACACACAGCTTTAAGGTGACTAAACTAAACCCGTTAAAACTTAATACCCACTAAACCATTAAAACTTATTTTCATATGTAGCCAACATTTTTGTGGATGCCATTTTACATCTGCAATTTCCTTACTGAGACGTGCAACTCCTTGTCTTACCCTATATACACACCCACCCCTTGAAGTCACAAACCTTGTTCCTGTTATTTCTCAAAGCAGACTGGAGAGGCAAAAATGGAAGTACAACTTTTTATAAGTGCAAAGCCGTGTCATGCAAAGCTCGAGCAAGATTAATGCTGGCAGAGGGTAAAAAAAAAGAGAAAGAAAATAAGGAAAAAGGCAGAACATTTCTTTGAACCTCGAGTACCAGTGATTTGTTAAATCAGTGTTGTAGTGGATTAGAAAGTGAGAGTTTCTAAACCTGAGCTGTAACACTGATACTGGCAGGAACTTCAGAGTAGTAAAGTCTCCTTCCTCAGATCTGCAGCAGAATTTTACAGGGTCTCTAAGCAGTAACACAGACCATTGCCAGCATGTCAAACACGTCCCCTGCCTTTCAGTGACTTTCATTAGAAGATCTAATCAATCTGTGTCTCTGTCCTCACCTTAAAGGTGCTCAATGCCTCTGAAAAAATCTAAATATATGAAATGAAGGCTGCAATGCATAACAAATGCCACCAGGAACTGGGGGCCACCACAATCCTTGCTGCCTTCAGTTCTGCTTCAGCATCTTTCCACCTCGCTTCTCAAATACAAGCACGGAGCGACGCAAACATTTAAAATCAAGAAAAGAAACACAAAACCTCCAAAGAGGCTTTCTGAACAGTAGGGAATTCAGCCAGACATGGAGCCTTTAAACTAAGGACAAAATTAATAAACCCATGACACATTAGTCATATTTCTTCAGGCTTTGTAGCAAGACACTCGGAACTACACTAATGAGGGATACAGAAGGAAGGGGAGAGAAAAGAAGGATGGTTTAATGGCTGAAGAACTTCACTGGGAATTGCAATTTTTGTTTCCCATTTTCAGTTTGCTACAGGCCTCCTGGGTGATGCCAGACCAGTTAATTAATTTGTCCAGCTGTTTTTAAAGCAAGATAATGGCAATAGTTGTTCCTTTCCTATGCCAGCATCTCTATCCAAAATCTCATTTTTCTTTTTTTTTTTCTTACAGATTGGACTGCAAGCTCTCAGTAACACTGTACACCACAGACAGCACATCTCCAGTCAAAACACTGTTGAATACAAAGATTTCTGATGATGATTTTTTAGCAAAATTCCTTAGAAATCAGTGTTAATCACAACTCAATTTCTCAATTTATTACTTTTTACCAAAACCTCTTTTATTAACATACTTATTCATACAGAATAAGTTTTCAGACTACTTCTTAATGAGAAAAAAAACAACCACCACTAGTTTTTCGTCATTAATTTTAAACCCAGACTGGCCTCTTATGCACACAGCTCCTGTATCAGGATATTTCACCCTCTGGTTTGGAAAAGCCTGGATTCTCCTCACTGGTGGCTGTTCAGAGGAACAGCCATGGCCTGCTGTAGTCAGCTCAAGACCAGCAAAGGCTGGCATTGCATGCCAGGAGTCTGGACCAAAGCCCAGTCATGTTTGAGCTATTAGAGATCTAAGAATGTAAAAGGAGACAGAAGCAAACGAAAAGAAAAATAAATAAATAAAGGAAAGTGTTTAGAGGAGGGCTGGGAAAAGAAAAAATGTGGGCCCTACTGGAGATTAAAACTTTGTTCGGTGTCCAAAATTCAAAAGCAGCTCTTCTGTGGGTTGGCTCCTGCTTCTCTACAAACAAGCTGGCCCTGCTTATAACCTGTATTAATTTATACAGCCACCAGCAGAGCCAGAGCCCATCCAAATCCCTGCCCTGCTGTTTGCCCAGTGTTTTAGAGGCAGGTCATGTGGAGGGAACTGCTGGTGGGTCACTTGTCAATGATCTCCTTTCAGCTGCTCGGGACACCTCTCTGTCTGCCCTCCTGCTGAAAGCAGTGTCGCCATCCTGCCGGGGACAGCCCCGGCTGAGTAACCCCAGAGGCATCCGGGCTCACCACGGAATGTCCCTGACGTGCAGAGGGAGCCCTGTCCCATGGCCAGCTCCTCCGGTGCCCTGGCAAAGCAGCGAGGCACAGGAGGAGAAACGCACAGGGAAAAAGGATGGGATCGCCCTCTCTGCTCCCCCACACACTCTCCCTTTGTAAACCTGGGAAAAGCCAATTTCAAACACACACCCTCACTCAGAATGAATGCAGGGTCGTTCTAATCAGCCCCCAGTGCTGCTTGTGCATTTTGGTAGGAAAGGATGATCTCTATCCCATGGCACGCCGGGGTCACCACTGCTTGGGTTATGTGGCAGTGTGCAGTGGATTCCAGTTAGGGACAGCTCTGCTCCCAACAGCTTCTCTCTCTCAAATGGGGGCAAATGTACTTCTTTAGCAGGTACCTGTAAGTAAATTAAGGCACCCTTTAGACTCATCGTCTGGCAGAGGCAGTGCAACTTGTTTGAGTGACAAGGTTGTAGGTACAACATCACAAGACTGATGACCTGGAGAAGCTGGAAGCCGCCGAGTTCTTGCCACCCCGTGCACAGACAGCAGGAGATCAAGCCACTTGCTTCAAAATAACCCAACAGGTGAGCAGCCTCTTTCATTCCCTCTCTGCCCCCGGAGGTTATAAAAACACTCCCACTGCTGCCTTTGAGGAGACATCTTACAAAGCACCAGTTCTTTTCAGAGCAGAGGTCTGGTTTCTCTATCACCGGCAACTTTCTGCATTCATTTTCCCCAGGTTACTCCTACTCACGAGCACCTGCGAGGTTCAGGCTGCCCCTGCCCAAGAGCATTCTGCTGGGTTTAGCCACAATCTGTTCAGTTTTCTTGTTTGCTAACCAAACTGCTGGTTCTTCCTGTTTTCCCTTTGTTTTGTTCTGGAAGTCAGAAAAGATTCATTTCTTGGGATCAGGAGAGAACTGTTCATTCTACAGTAGGTAGAACCACTACATTTGGGGCTCCAGTTACTACAAAGTGAGGAAAACAAGACTATTCAAGAGCCAAATCCACCTTCCAGATTACTGCATTACATGTGGTCTTTCTGGAAACCCAGCTGTTACCTCAAATTCAGACATTATCAAGGGTGCTATACAATACTATTTTTTACTAATATAAAAAGCATTTTAATTGTAACAAAGCCATGAAAATGCCTCAACATAAGTCACCCCCGCCAGGGAAGAAGGCAAAGACAGACATTGAGTGATCCAGCAGGAAGCAGAGGGAGCTGGATGCAAGGGATCAGGGTATGAAGTCAATGTGCATTGTGGCTCCTGGCACACGGAACCAGGGCTGTATTTTCATTTATGCAACAGAGAGCGTATGAGCAGTTCTGCTTAGTCCTAAATTCCACAAAAAATAATTGGGGAGAGTAGAGGGGAAAGGAGAGTCACCGCACTCTTCTCTAGACTGATTTGCACCCACTGGAGCCACGAGAGGAGATCACATCAGGGCACACACTCCACGTGTGCATGTCTGAGACACAGCTCCTAAACCACCTCTCTGCCTAAGCAGCTCACAGAGTACCCCAGGGATTCCTGGAGCTCCAGCAGGGATCAGAGCTCACACCAGGCATTTCAGTCTGCTCCTCACAAACTTTATTCTTGGCTTTTTCTTTTGTAATCACGTTCCCAAAACCTTACTCGCAAACTTAACCCTTTGCCAGAGCAAGGGGTGTTTTTATTTTAGGCTTAACAAACGATTCAAAATCTGAATAAGAAGTTGGGGATGGACAATCTTCTGGTGTCCTGGATGCTCAGGTATCATTCTCTCTGGATTTCCAAGGTGAATTTTTATTTCATAGACCCCTGGCCTCCTGCACCCCCTCTAAAAGTTGCTGGTCTGTAGATTGTTTCATGCCTGCCATACCTGCAGGGATGTTACACTACACCAGGGCATCAAAATTATACTAAAATATAGATTAAAATAACATATATTATATTAGATAATATTTAGTTAGCTCTCTTTCTTCCGTCCTGACTTCAGAAATAAAATTGTTTTTAAGATCATTCACATTTAATGAATACAATTTATTCCTACTTGTTACTAGCAGCTTCTTCAGAATTTATACCACTAAAGAACTTCTAATGTTTATTGAAATCTTCTGGGGCAGAAGCAGTTCTGGGAGACTTCTGGCCTCTCTCTTACAACTCTAGATTGTCACATAAAATTCACTTTGCTGATACAATTGTGAGTTTGGAGACAGCATCCTGCAAAACAGGACTGACAGTGTAAAATCTGCTTCTGTTATGATAAGTATCATCACAAAAGAAATACTTTTCCCTTTCAAAAGTAAAGCTTCATAACAAGAACAGAATCCAAAATATTACAAAGTTAACAGGAAAGGCAGATCTGTGATTAGCATCTCCTTATGAAATATCTTCCAGCATCAGCCTGGAAGAAGTAATCCCCTAAGTAGCACAAACTGCACAATGAAATATCATTAAGGGCATAAATGGGGCATAACTTCCATACAGATCCCATCAATATATTCATTTCTTATAAGATATTAGAGAAAATCTCAGCCTTTTTTTCCAGAAGTAAATGTTGCACTACTCGATGAGAACTTGAGTTGTGCAGAGACTCAGAGTCCAGTTTTAAATCCCTTGTAGCTGTTAGAAATATTTATTTTGCCACTTGGAAAGCACTGGATTGTGTGTGTGTGTGTCTGTGGTTTTTATCCTTCTACAGCCTGGGTTTTCAGAGGTTTTTTACTCTCACATAATGCAAGAGAAATTGCTGGATCGGCTTTGCCCAACATTTTGGAGAGACCATAATTTTTGACAGTCACCAAGAAAGAAAAATTCCAGCCTAGTAGGTATTTTTTTCCAAAGGCCCCGAAGCACTGAGAGCAGTGTCATAATGGAAGATGTTTTGCAACCTTAACTGCAGTGTGGTTGCTCCTGGCGCCTGCGATACTACACGGACCTGCAGAGATACACACAGTGAAGAGGCACTGGAGATTGCAGTTGATCTTTTTCTCCTCTCTTTTTAACTCAAATTATATGCTCTAGTCCATGGGATGAGTTCCCTGGACAGAGCTGCATCTGAAGGAAACTTTGTCCTCATACTGCAAAAGGAAACCGAAAATAGAGGCCTTGCCAGTCTGGGGCTTTCCTAGCAGCCCACTTGTAATGAACGTAGGAGAGGACATGGTGGCCTACTTTTAAAAGGGTATTTCTGCCAAGTCACAAAATAATAAGAGAAAGAATTTATGGTACAACCAAAAAAAAATATCTTTAGGTTGCGGAAATATTGATGGATGACATCTCTTGCCCCTGATGCCTGTGATCTGTTTGAACTTATACAAGACCTTAATTACAGCCTTGAAATAAATGATCAGGCTTAAGGAATACTCTTGGCCCAAACAGAGGAGCAATCCAGGCACAGGAACAGAGCTGGATTAAGCAGAAGTGTCAGGGTACTGGAGGGGACACTGAACCTGGGAAAGAGTGACTCAAAGCACCGACATTTGTCCTGTTGTCTTTTACGGGAGGCAATGCAATCCCTCATCTCAAGTACTTATTAATTCATCCTCCTTGGCAGCCAAAAACTAGGCTTTCCCTGATCATATACTTGCAAGGCTGAAAGCACAGTAAAAGAAAATAACAAAAAAAGACCAAATTCCTCAATATGAAATACTAAAACCAGCAAAATAATTCCATATGCCTTCCCGTTCCCAAGCCAAAAATATCCTCTATCTGCCTCACAAAATCAATGCTTTTACCTCAAGTAAAATTTGCTAAAGACATGCCACTGTCAAATAAACAGGGCTTTCTTTTTTTCAAAATTAAGCCATTTGGGGAGCCTGACTTGAGACATCTTGAAGGAGTTTGTCTCAGAAATCACATGTTCCTGCTCCCTGGAAATTAGATCACTTCAAAGCTTTAGTTTGAACAACCAAAGGCCAAGATGCTTAAACCTGTGACTTCTCTGGAGGTTTCAGAACTCATCTCAGAAAGGGTCAGTGAATATGAACGGGAACATACAGCTGATAATATATGAAAAACGTCTTTTTTTGTGCATCTTCAGGGGATGAGAAATCCAGTTTTAAAATTATTATCTTTGCTGCATTTACTTTGAAAAAAACATACAGCTCCTCAGACTAAACATGTGATTCTAAACAATGGAGATGCAATAAATGCTGGTATCAGGTGAGAAAACTTTCTTATATGTGTGTTTCTCACTGAAAAAAAAAAAAGTTCTTCATTTTTCAGTCTGGGTTTCCCTGTAGTAAGCCTTGTGTCTTATATTTCTAGAAACAACATGAATGCTTTGCTGCAAAATCACCATCTCACAAAATCAGAGATTTGGAGAACCTGATTTCTCAAACCGGACTCCATTGTGATACAACAGCACTTGTCAGCAAAAGCATTCCAGAAAGTTTTGTTTGGCACAATTACTTATTAACATTATTTTACATTAAAATGGGTGTAAGAAACAAAGCTACTCTCTATTCTTACCCCAACAACAAGATGGGGAGGGGGGAATCTTCAGCAAGAAGATGACAAAGATCATTTTTAGACCCTTCACAATGGTGAAAGAGAACTTCCTAAGAAATCAGAAAGCAAATATATTCCTGCCTTAGACATGAGTGTCTTATGTTCCTGACCCATCCTTTGAAATCACCCTGAGCCAGTGGCACAGTAGGATCAAAGAAAAGGCAGGCTGGGGAGGGAAGTGAAGCACCTTTCCACCCTATCCAGACCAAAAATGGCCATGTCCCAAACTGTCCTCAGCACAGAAAACAGGCCCAGGGTCCATTTCACCAGAGATCCCCAAATTCAGGCTCACAGATGGAAGTATAGAGATGCCACCAGGCTGAGATATTTTTACCAAAACCATGAACTCCAGAACTGAATTTGGATCCCAGCCTTGCCTAGGGAAGCTCGAACATCTTTAGGATAATCCCTCACCATCACTCCAGTGCTACCAAATGCACTTTTAGAAGATACTGAGTTTTGCAGCTCAATATGAAAGGTCAGATGTAGCACTGGATTTTTGCAAGAAAAGTTGAAATTTGACAGGAAACTTTTAAGTCTGTGTTTACTTCAACTGGGACACAGAAGACTGTGCAGGATGGTGACTGGAGCTTATAAAATCATGTCAGAAATTGGGTACAGCAGCCTTGACTGAAAGGTTACTGTGAAGAAATAAAACACAATGAAAAGCTGTCTTTACACCAGGTGTAGCCAAGCCTTGCATTCATGGCCATACACATTTAAAGTTAAATATTGTAGCTGGACAGCCAGAAAAACGAGCCAAATTGGTGACCAGGAATGAGATGGGTATCAGCAGAAACTAAAGTTGGCTAGATTTTACTAAAAACCAAATAGTCACTGGAGGGCCCCTCTCATTCCAGATTTACTGATACAGGTAACTCTCCTAAGTAATTCCCTCCACTGCAGGCTTCTGCTGTCCTCTGAAACACAAAATTTTGCTCAGTGCAGACATCAATATGCAAAACTGGAGTGGCAGGTCCAAAGGCAAAACATGTAGGTGCCAACACAGAATGTACACACAAATCAGTATTTCTCTTTTTTTCCCCCTCCATTTTGCTAAAAAAACAAGCTCTTTAAGATAGGAGGTGGGAGAAAATCAGACCAGAGGAACACTATGAACACCTCCTCTAACCACCAACATAACCTGGGTTAAAGAATCCCACCTCTGGTGGAGGAAGACTGTGCTTCCCTTCTGCATAAGTAAATATGATTTTGGGCAGCACCTTGAGGCTGACCCACAGGCTTTTTCTAAAAAAACCTAATCACAAGTTGGAATCCAAGTGATGATGGATTTATCACTTCCCTTGGTAAACTGCTCCTATAGTTAATTATCCTTACTATTTAAGTTACGTCTCATTTCCAGTTTCAAAAAAAAAAAATTGCTGAAGGCCTCGTAGTATTTTTCTACAGTGTCTATATGCATGTTTTCTGTGTGTGCACACCTACACACATACTTGTTTAAAATAATCCCTCTTTAAGTCCTAAAGAAGTGTTCTTTTTCCACATGCAATGTTGTATTATCACTGGATCTGAGAACTGGGAGTTTAATTCAGAACTGCAGCTGGACTGATATATAGTTGTATGGCAAAAGATTCCAGTTCCCTACCCCAAATCAGGCTTCCTAAGGCAAATTGACAGCAAGCACTTGGATTTCTCTTGGAAAAATAGGAGTTGCAGAAGTCTGTATTGTCTCCTACATTTTTAGGTACAGAATTAAATGCATGTGTGTATTTCATCAGTTACCTCTGCATGGTTTACATTATAACTATTAAAAGGCTGGCCACTGCTTATAATTACCAAATGTAGGCTTATAGAGAAGTTTACATGCAAGTTATGAGACATCTTGAGAAAAGACTCTTCAGCCAACTCACGGTCAACACGAATTTTTCTTTTTTTTCCCCAAGGTTCTAGAGTTTTCACAGCTTTTCTTATGTGATCCTGTCAAGCTGCTATTATTAATATTCTGAAAACTTCTGAAAAGGCTGGAAGATATGAAGCTGTATCGAGGAGGCTACAAGAAAAGAGAGCTGGCTTTGTCTCTACTCCTGCAAAATTTCTGCTGTCCAGCTGCAGTCTCTCTCACAGACGATGAATCATATGCCTAGAAAGAAACTACATATCTGAGTAAACCACATTGGGTTGCTGTCTCTGTTTGGTTATGTATTAGGCAAACCCAACCAATCAAAGCTCATCAGCTGACACAGAAGCCAGTGGAATTAAAACACAGACATACAAAAATTCTTGTAAATTATTAGTAGGGTCACACAAGGCCTTAAATATTGAGAAAAGCAAAACAATCTATTAATAACTGAAACACTGATAAAGTTTCTGCACAGTCTAAAAGAGAAGAGACAACCAAGGAGCAGAGTTTCCAAGTTTTTGCGGTCAGTGAGTTTTTAATCTGATACGAACATGCTTGCGTGCCTCCATGTCCCAGGACAACCGGAATCCAGGGCCTGAGAGACAGTTCAGCTGGGGGTAAATGTATTAAAGGATTAAGGACAAGGGGGGGAAATAGAGGTAGGGAAAACACCATAAATTATTCTGGTCATATGCAAAGTGAGACGTGTTTTTATGCAACATCAGAAGCAGATGAGTTGGCGGCTGTTCCACTGTGACCCGACTGGTCCGGCCTCTGTCGTTTCTGCTGCTGTTTGCATCAGACCTCTGGGATTTGCATTAGCAGGAGACCAGGAACAGTGTCTTGATGCCTTAACAGGCCACCTAAAAAACAGAGACTAGACAGGAGTAAGGGAATAAAGGTGGGTATTTATTTGAAGGACCTTCGAAGGTACCCCCTGGGGTGCCAGAGGCTGCTGCCAGGATGGACCCCAAGATGGACCCCAGGTCACGAGTTCTTCACACTTTTATAGGTTTGGTCCATTTGCATATCACGTTCAATTCTTCAATTAAAGCTTCAGTTAATGATGTAATTTCCCCAAGCTCACCCCCGCTTCCCAAGATGTTGGCTTATATTTTGGGCCTAGGACAGGCCGGGTGTCCTTGGAGGGCAGGCCTGGAGAGGGTTTGTTACGGCTATCTGACCTAAGAGAGCAGCAGCTCACAGACTACAAGGAACTTCAGAGTTATACTCTAGACAGTACAGGATTTTGAATTATAAAAGTTAAAACTTAAGGCATCACTCTGGGGATCCAGAGTTATTGGGAGGGCCGTCCTGAAAGCACGAGCAGGGTACAGGGGGCAAACAGAAAAAGGCATGTCCTGCAAAGCCTCCAGCAGCAGGATGAACACCACACTCAGCAACCCAGAGGTGCCTTCAGTTAATGATGTAATAGGGGCCGGCACGGTGCATCCCAGGGGATGCCAGCCTGCCAGAGCCCGCAGCAAGCCTGATGGAATGGGCTTATCCTGCTGGCAGCTGAGCAGCGTCTTCAGGAAAACTCTGGCCTTATGTGCAGCAGTGTGCAGAGTAACCTGATCCAGTCACAGCTTGTGTCATCTCAGGTCAGAAATTACAGAGAAAGAAGAAACTGTGGGTTTTGTTTGTTTATTTGGTTTAAATATGCGGCCAGTGCAAAGATCTGTTGTCAAATGGAAAACACTGGTTGAGAAGTGTTGAAAAAATGAAACAACCCGAAGAGACGGGTCCTCTGTGCCACAGTGCAAAATCCACAGGTCCTCAATCCCCTCTAAGGCTCTGTCTGAGCAGGTTTAAACTAGATTCTCCACAGATCCCAGAAAAACTGCTTTGTATTACACCCAAATCCCGGCATTAGGCTGTAGAGCTGCAAGGCAGAAGCCGGTTTCCATTGAAAAGAAAGAAGTCTCACTGAACACCAAGTTATCTGATAGCTGTCCTTTCCAAGAACATATAAACTTACTGCTGAAGTAGCATCTGGTTCTGGCCACTGGCTGGAATGAGACACTGGGCTGGATGGACCAGTGGCCTGGGCTGGTGACTCTAATCCCCATGGCTCTGGTGGGTGCCCAGCAGAGACACTCCTGGGAGCACAGCATTTCCCCATTCAAGTGCAAGCCATATGTGGGGAATGAAAAAACAACTTCAAACGACCACGCAGCATCCACTGAGCTTTTGGGATAACAGCCTGGCTATCAAGGACAAGCAGCAATGGCTATCAGCCCTGCTGCTTCTTCCCACTCTGAATCACATCTAATAATTATTTGAGAGACATCAAAGCCCTGTCCACAGCTCATAAAATACCTCAGCAGCTTTTGGAACAAGGTTTTCTTGATGTAGTGGATGGGTCAACACTGTTGTATCTGACCTGCCTCAGGGCCTGAATCCAGTTCACTGCCCAGCTACACACCTTGACTCAGGAGATTATTCCTGTGTGCCAGTTCTGGGACAACCTACACGGCTCTTTGAATAGCCAGAATCTACCTGTGCTTTCAGCACACCCACATGCACATGGATCCCCCTCCTGGGGACCATTGTGCATTTATGTGCCTGGTGCAGCAAAATTTCTCTCACATCAGCCCTTGGGGTGTTGCTACAAAAGCAGCATTGGGTGGATAGTATAGTCAGGGATTTTCAGAGGACAGCACTGGCACTAAATGTGATTTAAAGACAGTGTGGGTCTCTAGAGAGAAAACGGGGATGCAACGTGTAGGGCCTTGGAGTGCACTGAAGTTCAAACCAGCTCTTGAGATCACCCAGCACAACCAAGTGCAGCCACTGATCCTCAAGCTCTGCACTGATAATCCATCCCTCCACCATTGCAATGGGAACTTGCAAAGAAGCTCTGAAATCAAGTGCTGAACATTTCTCACGGAAACATCTCAACTTCATGACAGCTGTCAGTCATCCTGAGACACCAAAGTATCACATCACTTGAGTGAAAAGCAACATCAAACAGCTAAACAGGGATTATGAGATATAAGAGGGTGTCCTTCCCTCCTTGACAGACCCGCCAAATGAGATAATTTACATGAGAGTTTTGCCAAGAACAAAAAGCTGGTGAGTGCCACAAAGCAGTGCCAGCCCAGCCAAAGAGCCTCAGGAATGTTGAATCAATGCCTTGGATGGCTACTGTGTCTAAATATACATTAAAAAGCAAACATAGCATTTAAAAACAGCAGCTGGATCTGTGCTGCTGGGCCTGATGCAGTTGCCATCACCCCCATGCAAAATGCAACGCAATTCATGGCAGCTTTAAATGCAATGAAGGTAGAGGAGATGTCAAAATGTCATGCCTTTTTCTTCCACATTTAGAAACATAACATGTGATGAAAGGGTGCTCAGTTACTCTGAAATTCAATTACTTCTTCCAATAACTGAATCAAAGATAGGGCTTCCTGTTTTCCAATTGCACAGAAAGCCTGCCAATGAAAAAAGTTATTTTTAAATTTTAAACCAAGTGTCATAGAAAAATGTCACCTTTTTCAAGTTCCTCTTCTGTTCATTATGAACGCCAAGCACCCATGACTTAGGCCTTTTTGCCCCACGACATGGATAAGGAATAGAGAGAATCATCTCCCTTGGCCAGCTTGGCCACTTCCCGGGTTCCAGAGGAAGCAGTTTCAGTTCACTCTCATTAACATCCCAGCCTCCCCAGGCACAGGTGTTGCATTGTTTTTCAGGGAGGTTCGATTTGGATCAGAGGGTGAGGTGGGGGGAGGAACTGAAATAAAAAGAATAAATCTGGTGACATTTTAGAACGGGATATGAACCCAAATGGAAATAATTATACCTCAAGGATGGACTGATCTCTGTCCTTACTTTCTTGAGGCACAAATTATGGCCAGGATCTTAGTTCTTAGGCCCAGACTTCAAATGCTATAAACTCTCACAGATCCATGCTGACTTACCCTGGCAGAAGACTTGGCCATTATACATATGCCTGTGACTAATACATTTGAATGGAACTTTGAAGTCCAAGCAAGTTGAGGGAAAAAACAAGAATTACGGTAAAGGCACCCAGTCCGCAGGCCCTCTGAACAATCCTTGAATGAAATCCAGAAGAAAAAAGTTTGGACTTAGTCCATTCTCAGCTCCCATGGGACTGGAGAACAAGCCACAAACGCCAGACTGCAGTTCAACTTTGCTTTTATCTCTCCCACCTTGTTCCCATTCTCAGAACGGCACCAACAAGATGATGAATGTTACTCTGCAGTGACCCCTGCTCCGTAGAAACAGCATGGCAATCCCTCCCACTCCTTTCATTCCCAACCCCTTTTCTTCTCAAGAATCACTTTGAAGGTTCATAACATTCAGCCCTGAAGGCAAGAGGGTTTTTCCAATGTAAATTTCTTTTGGTCACTGCAATATGAACAGAAATCTTGGGCATCTCTGTTCCATGACAGGGTTTTCATATTTCCTTTGCCTGCCCAGCTATTTATCATTTTCCAATAATCCCATGCCCTGGAGACAGTAACACTCAGCAAATGGCCTTAGCTCCCCTCCCCCTATCCCACACACACAACAATGTTTCCATGCCTGAGAGTCTGTCCGTCAACGCCGATCGGAAAGAAAGATGTTTATCTCTACATATGGCAAGCCACAAAAGTTAGAGACAGAAAAAGATCTATTAGATCACTGAGTCCGAGACTCTGCTAGTGAAGGACAGAGCCCCAGAGAACACAGAGGTTTTTTTAAACAGATGCAATAAATTGTCCTTCATGATGCAGTGGCCAGCTGAGACATTTCACATCCTCGACTTTGAGGTACGAGATGCTGCAATGTGGAAGTTTTTCTGCTTTCCCAATAGATTAATGACAAAAAATTTGTTGTTGGTTTCTGCTAATATGCTCTAGTTTCCAAAAGACAGACCAACCACAACCAGAATTCTTCCGTCACTGCCTGATCCTAATTTATTTAAGATACTTGCTGAAGTCATCAGTTGGACTGTTCTCAAATGACCCCAAGCTAGGATCACATATGGAAATACAGAAAAGCAATATGTTGCAACAATCCAACAATATCCTTCCAATTAAATCTTAAACTTTGGTAGGTTCAGTCGAACACCACCTCTTTGCCCTCCTAGCAGTCTCTTGTTTGCTTAAGGGTTCACAGTCAAATTCAGCACACCAGAACCAAACCAAGAATGAATCTATTGCATGGGACCAGGAGGGCACAGCCAGAAAACGAAAAATAAAG
The DNA here is from genome assembly GCA_013398015.1 of Oreocharis arfaki. NCBI lineage: Eukaryota > Metazoa > Chordata > Aves > Passeriformes > Paramythiidae > Oreocharis > Oreocharis arfaki. Next base: position 408,273 of record VZRR01001393.1, on the reverse strand, counting down.
AAGGACAAACATCTCTCAGAGTAATTCAGGTGCCTAAGAAAACCACTGAAACACATCCTGAGAGTCATTCAGCCCATGAGCACTCACGTCCAGGTTGGTTGTACCTAATGGATCACAGCTGATAAGGACTCTCAGGAAAGGAGTAATATCAGCACAAAAAGTAGCTCCAAGGTCAGAAGTGTGGCTCCGTGTTTGGACACAGTTCCAAAGAGGTATTAAATTACAGAGCACATAGACTAGACATTCATTATTATCAGCTTCATTAACATATTTTAGAAATTAGAAAGTTCAGTTCAATGTTAAATCTAGAGCTATAAACAGTTTTATAAAAGCGGGACACCTCATGGAAATGAATCCCACCTTCCAGGCTTATGCGAGACTGCGTATCGCTTTATCCCAACAGGAGACACAAGCAGGGACGAGGCATGGCCGTGCAGATATTGACACTCAGAAAACCCTAAATCCGTGGTATTCCAATGGCTCGCTGGGTTTAGCTGCACTGGAACGAGCTGGCACATTTCAGAAATGCTTTAATTGTTTTAATTGACACATTTTTCAGCAATAATTAGGGGATAGGTAGGAATGGTCAGAGTAACCTGTGGCAGTTGCACATCGATGTATGCCCATGTAACATGGAAATTGGGTGTGTAACTCTTTTCACTCCATATGGAAGTCCTAGACAGAAAATAATTTCTAAAAAGGCCTTATCTAAAAGTGGATTCTAAAAGTGTTTAAGAATATCCATCTTTTAAACACAGCCATCCAAATCCAGATTGTTTAAAAAACAGGGACAGTTACTGGTGACTACTCCTTTCTCAACACATCTTGTTTTGTGCTGCACTCAGCTTTCCCAGCATCCAGTGAATAAATGCAACATCGGAGCATCACAGCCTTACTGTCTTCCACAACAAGAGCAGACTAACACAGCCTAATATTTTTAATAGTACAGGCAACAGCAGTATATACATTAAAAAATAAATAAAATAGATTGCTCCACTGGGGAAATAGAAAATAAAATGTGTGTGGCAGATGTAAGTCATGTCAGCTACCAGAAGGCATTCAAATTTGAAAGCAATGGTAGTAACAAATAACTAGGTGGGGAGTTTGTCAGAGCTAGGTAATGTTTCACAGAAACTTCTTCAGAACATTCATTTTCCATTTTGTGTATAATCCTTGACACAAGATTTGACTGTACACATCGACACACTGGATCCCCAGAATCTGGTCCAAAATTGCTCTAATATCTCCCCCTACCTCCACCCAAACACTTTTTAAAGTAATATTGACACAACTGCAAGTAGTAGCCTTTCTGAATTAAAACATCTCCTTATAGCCTGGGCATACAGAGCAGCACTTAGGAGGCTCTGCGAGGGACATCAAATACATCTTGAAAGGCTGTGGTTACACTGTCTGTGGCATTAGTCAAGTAACACAGGGCCTGTCTGGAGCTTGTGTAACGAGCACCAGGAAATAAAGTGCTCGAATTGTATCTCATCTTGCACTCCAGTCTTGCTGGGTTTGACGGGCAAACACAGGAAATCCTTCAGACTGTGCCCCAACTTGTGTCTCCAGGACAGAGCCTGTGCAAATCACAGGCTGTTGTTTATCAGAATGAGGACATCAAACACTGGCTTTGCAGTTTGCCCCTGAAAACCCAGAATAACGTTCAACTGGTCCATCTGTGCTGCCACTAAAATCCCTTGGGATCTGCACGTTAGAAACAGGTTTTCTGCAAAGCCAAAGGACTAAGACGACATGAAATACTCAAAATTGAGCTTTAAATATTCAGTACCAGATCCACTCATCCCTCAAAAGACAAGATTATTCAAGGTTTTTAGGTTTGAAAAAGAGCAGCGAAATGTCCATGCCTCATTCCCATTTGGCACTGCCTGATTCCAGCCAGGAGCAGAACTGCAGGGTTACCACAGGTAACTTCTTGCACTCATGAGTGGCCTATGGAAATTCTCATTAACCTTTCCTAAAAAAAAAAGGCAAAGGAGACAATTCATAGCGACAAAGAGCTGGTAAGGGAAAAGGAAAGGGAAAGAACACCTCCATTTAGAACATTGCAGATGTTGCAATTTTACTCTGAATTCACTTTTTTCCCCTTACATTTCGTTTTTGCCACATAACAGTTTGAAAAGATCTTGATTTTCAAAAAAATCAAAAAAGGTGGTAAAAAAAACCTGACAAAAATTAAATCCAGCAACAAGACATGATTCCTTTGTATTGAAAAACAAAAAGAGAAAAGAAAGGTGCATCAAGCCTTGAAAAACTGAAAAGCTTCAAAGGAAGAAAAAAAACCTATCTTTTTTTTTTTAAAAAAATTAGGTAACAATTTCATTTTCAAATGAAAGGTTATCTTCCCTTACAAGAAATGCAGAAGTATCTTGACGTCACAGGATGCTGAAAAACAAACAAACAAACCAGTCAACAAAAAACCCAGAACCAGATCTATTTCTTGTCTCTCTGTCTGGCCAAAAAAGCATAAATAAATACCTTCTGAGATTTTCAATCAAGTTTTACAGTCCCAAAAGACTTGAACCATTAAAATATTATGTAAGTTTTTATTCAGACCAACTACTTTGAAGTCCATCTGTTTGTATCGGAGTTGGCCTCAGCAAAAGCCCAAGAACAAAACACACACACTGTGTGATACTGAAATCAGATCCAAGTTCTCTTGGTTGGCCCCTTTTCTGCCATTTGCTGTGAGTCCATTACTCAAAGCCACTCTCCTAAAGGGTGTGGGGAATACTTCTTTCATGGTACCCCCTCCAGACCTCAAATACAACAACAGGCTTGAGAAATTAATCTCTCCCTCGATAACAGAGAAGAACAACAAGCAGTGCCCGATCCTACATTTCTCCTCCATTTCTGTTTCACCATGGTGCAGCAATCTGCTTTCCAGCAAATGTCCCACCAGCAGCCAAACACATCCAGGAGAGTTTATTGCTTTGTGAAGCTCTGCCTGTACCCTCAGTTATTCTCCTATCCAAGGCCACTGATGGGGTGAGGGTGGAGCTACCCACCCCACACTACACTCCTTGGTGGAGGCTTTTGGGTTAATTTCTCTAATTAGCCTAACTGTGTCACAATAGAGGCTCACAGCCTCCTCTTTCTCTAATAGCACTGGGTACGAACTGCAAGTGCTGCTTTTTTCCAGTAATTTTTCCCTTCTCCCACGTATAACCCTCCATGTGTATATCCTCACACACACACACACGTTTGCCTTTGGAGGATATTTCCAACCTACCCAACCTAAATAAGGAGAACTTTTAAATGTATTTTCTTTTCCCCTTGATGTGGTGAGATTCACAGGCTGTGGAAAAAGAGGCTGGGACAAGACACGGTTGCATCTGGAGCGGGGGAGGCATTCTTTTTTGTGGTCGTCTGATGAATTATCAAAGCCGACTTGTAAGGAGTTTGGGGCCCAGAACTTTAAACAGATAGAGATTTTCCCCTCTCCTTCCCTTTCTGTCTCCAACTGTCCTGGGGATTCGACTGAGTCATGTTACACTCGCTGTGACTTCAGATCGGTCGTATCTGGCTTTAATAATGTCTTTATTTTTATTGCTGTTATTTTTGGCTGCCTGGGTACTCTTCAGAGCCTTGTTGTTGCACTCCCGGCAGAGGCAGCAGCCGGCGCTCCGTGATGGGAGCGATGCGAGGACAAGAGGGATCTAGAGATGGGGATGTCAGCATGGAGCCTCTGGGACTCACTCAGGGCCAGCTCTGAGCTCCCATGGAAGCCCAGTCAGGAATGTCTGGCATTCCCATCCCTTCAAACAAGATCTCTCATGGCTCCCCACCTCAAACATCTCCCCAGTGGGGCTGCACAGGAATTGAACAGACGTCAAGACACTGGGGAGAGGGAGGGTGGAGGTAAAGAGCTCCTGGGATGTGTGAAATACGTGTCCGAACGGGGCAGCTCTGGTTCAAAGCAAAACAAACCCAGCTTAGGTCAACCTCAAGGGCTGCAGCTGACGGGAAATCCCTCTGGGGAGGTCCAGGTGTTGGGCAGGAAAAAACTCCAAAACTTCCCCCACCCTTCTTTTTCCCCTTTTTTGGTAACCATTTTTGGAGCCTAAAGTTACAGGAGCATGCCTCAATGGAGACATGGGAAAAGGGTAGGAAGGAAAGATTGTCACAGGTCAAGTCTCCTCCATTACATTTTTTATGTATTTATTAATTTATTTCTAATAAAAGAGACAGTACATCTCCAACTTTTTATAAGAGTGCAAATGTGAAGTCAAAGAGCTTCCTGCCCGAGATAGAGGGGGGAGAGAAAGAAATGGAATAGCTTATTAGTGGCTACATTTCATCTTTCAAAGGAACATCTTGGAGGCCATCCCAGAAGGATCCTGCTGTGTTTCAATAAAGTGACTATGGGGATCGAAAGCCCAGTCGAGGCACCTAAAGAACAGAGCCAAGAAGGCAACCAGTACCATTAGGGATTTATTTAATTCATGCACAGAGGATACAGGGGGACAGGGGAAGGCTGCAGAAGCACATCTTGAAGGCACAACATGCTGGGATACTACACAGGGCTTTTGGGACTGAGGCTCCTTGCCCATTTCATCAGTAGAATATATAAAAGATATAAATGAGTTCTAAACTTCCTTGTTCAAATCAGTTCCACTACTAAAACCTTAGATCTTAGTGCTAGGGATCTCTGAGAACAGGCCTTGGAAGAAACAAAAGTGGCTTTTATCTACAAACATAACTTCATTTCAGTCACTTACCAAAAATATTCCACTAGCATTCATACTCCTTTTTCTTCTTTGTGTCAGCCATGCGAAGTAGAAAGGCTGCAAGACCTACAGAATATCCCCAGAAGCCAAACTAACACATATTTATAGAAGAGAGAAGAGGAAATTCACAACAGGAAGGAAAATATAAATTTCAAATATCTTTTTGCAGAGCAGAAATGCTAACAGGCAACTCATGCAGCCATTGCTATACCACACATAATGAAAAGTCATACAGCAGACAAAGAATCTTCATTAAAATCAGTATAAGCATGAAAAGTGGCATGAGTGGCAACAGGCACTCATAAACAGCTGCTCACTCCAAGTTTGGGTTGGACACAGGCATTGCCCAAAGCAGCCTGAAAAGAACAACATCCTCTCATTCACTCTTCCCCCATCAAGCACTTAGTGCAGGTCTTCTGTCCCCCCAGAATTTTCATACTCAAGAAAACCTTGAAAATTTATAGTCCCCCTTCCTTCTTGGAGCCTCATCTCTGTCCCTCGCCTTACTGCCACCCAGCTCCCTCTGCCAGCTTTCCTCAGACGGGCACTGCGCAAAGGCAGGGGATGGGGACTTTGCCTGAGCACACAAACAGGGAGGCAGCTAGCAGAGGTTTTTCTGCGGCTCACTCCCCAGACCAATCTGAAAGAGGGAGCCGGGGTGCACAGGGATCATGGGTGGAGCTCTTCCACATTCCCCGGACAGAATGTGCGATTGAAGCCTGAATGCAGCAGCCCAGCCTGGAATGTTTCTCTCCAGATGCTCAAGCCTCTCTCCATTTTCTGTTTATGTGTTTGTATCAGACTGGAAGCTCTTTATGAAGGCCCATTTCAGAAGTTAGATGCAGCATTTAGCTGTTCTCTGAGGGCACGAGAGGAGATTTGCTGGGGGAACTCTGAAATCATAAATACCGATTTTCAACCCCACAAGCCTCACTTTTCCTATTTATTTCCATCTTTAGGAGCTAGCCCTGGTGGGGAGAATATAAAAGCAAACGAGCACAAAATAAGCACCATGATATACACCTCAAACCCAGAGCAAAGGCTGTACAGGTGCATGGAAGGATGAAGGAGTGAGGCAAGAAGAGCAGAAGTCAAGAAGATAAGGAATTCAAAAGTTATACAGCTCCAGAAGACAACTGTCTGGAGGAGCACTGAAGAAATTCCATGGTTTGAGAGCTGTGTAGATAATGTTTCATGCAGCTGTAAGAGGGAATTGTAGAAAAAAGAAGAGTCTACTGAAGACTACCTTATACAGAAAAAACTCTTCTGCTCTCTCAGCCTACTTGGCAAGAAACACATTTCAGCAAGGAAAAGGTTTCTTTTCTTTACCCTGGATATGAACTTTCGTACCCACAGAAAGAGTATTCTTCACACTTTTCATTTCAAAATAAAAACAAACAACCTTGGATGCACAGAGTTCAATGCTGAAACAGGTAAATGGTCATGGCCAAAACTGCATTTCAGCAAATGCTAATAGTCCATTTCCGATTTGCAAAACTTCCTGAGCATCTTCAGTGCCCAAAAAAAAAAAAAAAAAAAAAAAAACAAAACAAAATTCACAACAAGAAAGATAATTCATAGCTGCTTGGCCTCCATAGGTTTTAGAAATACTGTATATTTCTGTATGTTTTTGGAAATCCAGCAGGAAAAATTACATTTTTCTTAACTCCTTCCCCTTTTCTCTGTAAAGACTAGTGTTTAAAGTTAGGACTTAAACTTCAATAATTAACATATTTTGTCCATTGATGATAAGAAAATCTCTGCTGATTTCAGACAGAGAGCAGCTGAAAACCTGTCAAAGGCTGGTCAGAAGAGGGAGTAACTTTAGCCTATCACTTTGAACCATGGAATGATTTCTGAGTAAGAGCAGGCAAAAATTATCTATTAGGAAACCCTGTTTTGTTAGCTTGGACTTTGCTTTTTTGGCCAAGCTGCAGTACTGACAGTACAAGAAAGTGCCACAAACAAAAAAGGAACATTTTTCATAAGCATAAGCTGGCTCAGGGATAAAAAAACTCTACCTGAACTGAAAAAAAAAAAACTGAATCAGGTTTTATCCTGTGTTAGCCAAGACGGAGAAGATTAATTCTTGGTCTCCTCACAGTTTTATTCATGTAAAACCCTCTCACGTTGAAAACATAGATTTTACATCATTAAACATGTGTAAAGCTGGTTATTCCAAAGTTTAAATCATGTTTCATATCTCTCTTACCGACGTCCTCCCCCCTGCAGGGCTGTTTGAACAGGTGTGCAGGCACATCGATAACAGTTTCCCCCAGGTAAGGAGATAAACAGTTTTTACCACTGCACAGGAAAGTGCTGCTCATGATTTGCTATTCACCAGACAGAGCTTTCATTCTCAAGAAGTCTAATCTGCTTCACCAACTATTTCTAGGAGCTGGGAAGGTCTGAGCCAGACAAACATCAGATGTTTTACAGAGAAACTCTGCACAGCAAAAGGTAGAACAGAAGGTATTACCTTATTAGAAATTAAGGTTTTGCTTACTAAAAGCCAGGGAAGCTGAAAAATTGAAACCCAGACAAGGTCCCAGACACAAGCCATGTGGGGTTCTGAATTCCAGCCTCGTTTTCCCTTCACCAGAAGTAAGGTTATGCCCTGCAGCTCCAGCTATAGCTGAAAATGTTAGTAAAATGCTTTTTCCATTCCTATACGCTAATTCTTGTCTCAAGATAAAAATCGCTGGTCAAAGTAAGAAGGAAACAGCCCCGTGCCACAGTGGCATGCACTTTGGCAGGCACAGCATGTGTGTGGACAAGGAATAATGCCAGAGGGGCGATTTGAACTTGGATCTCTCAAAAGCAAGGAGAGCACCTTAACTCGTGCAGCCTCAGGTTACGGAGGAATTTGGGAGCGTGGGGGGAAGAAGGCAAAAAGTTTTATAAGGTCTTGATGCCATTCTGACACACGATATATATTTCTTTATAATTCCAAAATGTTTTATGGGGCCGTAATGTATCCTGCCAACCTTTACCTGGTGCTTTCTGCCAGCAGTGCTCCAACATCCTCCTAGATCGGACACAGATGCTGCCCTGACTTGGAGAAGTCTATTTACTGAATTAGTAATTACCACATCCTACAGCACCTGAGTTTTCCTTGGAGCTCTCCCAGCCACGTCCTGCCCATAGCCTGCCTTGCTTAGCTGGTGAAATCTGACATGTTCTTGGCCAGCGGCGCAGCAGCTTTGGCCGCGTGTCCAGAAATATTCAACCTGCAGGGAGAGCTGAGCCAGAAAAGATTTCTAAATAATTTGGCAATTTCACTCCGCCTGTTACTGGTTCCTTCTCGTGCTCTTTTTACGCAAAGAGAAACTACACCAGGCTGGCTCGGTTATTTTTGTGTGGCAGCTGGCTGGGTAGGGGAGAAAATTCAGCCTGCGGAATACAGAGCACTGCTGAAAATCTGGCTCTCGGTTAACACACACCCAGGCTCCCGTGTCAGATATCCGACTTCCAAGCTGCTCTCTGTAGAAAACAAGAGTTTAGCCCCGGCAGAAAACAAAAAATATGCAAAAGAAATAAAATGATAATAAACAGAAGAAAGCCCCAGCCCTGAGGAGCAGCTCAGCACTGAATGAAAGGGAATGCAAGCTGTTTTACATGCTTTTCTTGTCTTCCTTCCCTCTGTTGTCATTGGTTGTTTCGTTGTTTGCAAGGCTGGAACAGAGGGGGGAAAAGCTGCATGTCAAGTATTGAAATTTCTCTTTGAAGGTCCCTTTTTCAGATGAAAAAAGGAGCTTCAGACAGAGCTCCCGAACCCCACTTCGACCTTCAAAGTTTGACTAATCCTTTGTCAGAGTGGCATTTGCCACTTAAGGCATAAAGCCCTTTTTAACACTCCGATCAGGAGCCTGTTTTCATACCTCCTCTCAAAAGCATAACCACAGCAGACTTTCATTCACCGTAAAAGTGTGGGAAGGGGTTGTTTTGTTTGTGCTTTTATTTGCCAGCAAGGGAGCCAGGAATTCAGCTCTGTGTTCCAGGGAAAGATACAAAACTTGTAAAGCCTGAGCTGATGTGCCTGTGCTTCAGTGGGGCTCAGAGGGCATTTGGGGTCAAAGAATACTTTGATATGAAGGCAAGAGAGTCTGTTTGCAGTCAGTACCCACTAAAGGCCTGCCACTGGGCATCCTGGGTGCTGAAATTGTGGCTGGCACATGAGCCAGTCTGGGGCAAAATCTACAACCTGGACAGGTTTGTTATCTCACCAAGCTGTCGCAAGAAGGAAGCTGTGCATTTACATACAGGATAAATAAGAATGCAAATGATCTTATTCAGGGGGTTCCTTAACCTACAGGTTGTTGGAAAACTGAAAAATACATACTACAAAGGTGAGCTTCACACAGTGAAATGTGTTGATTGCTGGGATGAAACAAAGCAACCCTTTTGGAAGGCACAAACTCTTAGGAAAACGGGTTTTTTGGGTTTGTTGTTTTTTTTATTTTTTAAATCTTAGATTTCATTGAGAACTTGGACAGGATGCTTATCCCAGTCAGATCTCAGCCAGATCACTGGATTTCATCGTAATACTCTTGCAAAAGCTGCTGCAAGGTCTTTTCTTGCAAGACTGCCAAGCGTGGCATATTGGGAAGCAACATGCAGCAGGCATCAGCCTCGCCTGCAACAGCAGCTCCTGGAGCTTGAATAAAGAGCAGTGCGGACGGCAGCTCTAAGCCACCATAACTGGGGTCAGCTGGACATAGCCTTTAGCTAAAGTCCAGATGGAGATTTACACTTCAGAAATTCAGTTCCACAAAGGTATTGTCTTAACCACCTTGCCAAAATATTTTCATCTGGTAAAACACGAGGGTTGTGTCCAAACTGCAGTGTAAGAATGTGATTTTGAGTGCTACCAGAACCCCAGCTCAGCTCAAGAGGTACCCAGAAATACACCTGAACACTGAGAATTATAATGCAGAGACAAGGTAAGTTCCAAGGATTAAATTCCCTCTCAGGTATCTATAAAAGCCTTACATAGCTATAAAGTAATACTTGTTGCAATACTAAATAAAATATGAATAATTCCTTATCTGACTGAACAGGCCTGTACTGTTGCGTCTTTAATAAAATCCACAGATGCAAACTGCAGGAGACATTGAGTGTGGAAGGATTCTGGATCAAAACCAGGAGAAATGTTACAGATAAGTATTCTTCTGCAAGTGAAGAATTCAAGTGCCTTTTTGGCATTCCAAGTGTGTGCTGTTCAGAGACAGCACAGCCCGTTCCTACCCTACCAAACTGAAATCTATGCAAAAAGTGAGGAAGATTTTTTAAAATTGAGAACAAAAGCAGGGAAGATGTGGTGGATCTCAGAGGATTTCCTTCAGGTCAGGAGTCACCTTGGAGTTCAGATTTAACAGGAAATTTTTAGGCTGAAATATAGACCAGAACATATTTTTGGATGAAAACAACAAACGTGAACCTTCACCCGCAGCTGAAACCAAATGCAAAATCAGTCTCTGATGAAGTTGAAAGTTAAGAAGTTAAGGGACTGGATCCATGCACCGTGGAATATCTGGAAGCCACACTGAGCACCAAGGAAGCTGCTGTTAAGAAGAGCCATTTGTTATTTTCTCTCTGCCCTGTAGCAGCTCTACATTGCATGGAGGCTTTTCTGTGCCTTTAGCTACCACTCCATTTACAGGGCCAGGGAATCAGCTAAGTAACAACATCTCTGCAGTGACCCTAACTCCCAAATAAAGGTATTAAAGGTAAGAAAAATCCATATATTTTGATAAAAGATCCACATCAAAATCAATCTGTACAGTCTTTAAAACGGCACCACCACAAGAACCCTCTCTTCCTAAGCTGCCAATCTGGAAGCTGCAATCAAAAAACATCCTAGGAAGAAGATCAGAGTAGACAAAGCCTCTTTTTCTTGCAGTGGTTAAAAGTGACACCTTTGATGAAAAATAGGCCCCAAACTAGGTTTGTTTCTGTCGTTTTTTTCCTGCGTTAAAACATGTTCCTAAGATGAATCCAATTTTCGGCATGTAGAACTCCTTTTAAATTCTAGTTTAGGCTTTTCACAATCTGAAAAAATGATTCCATTAAACTCAGGAAAATTTACACCACCACCATGTAGTGGCTTCAATATTTACAATACTAATAGAAGTTCCAAAAATTGTATTAGCAAATGCAGAATTCTCCATCCACCCATTTTTTAATTCTTTTCAAACTTTCACTCACACACTTACAAAACAGACTGGCTTAACTTTCACACCTGCTTGGGAATAGAGAGAAGAGAAGGTTTGCAACATCCTGTGGCCAAGCATAAGAGAAGCACAGGAGCGATAAGAAATTTTGTAAGCCAATAAAAATTCACTGCTATGAAAAACTAACCCTTGATGAACAGGTATTTCAAGTTTCCCACCTGTCTGCATGGAATATGAGACACACAACACCCTCCTTGTTCCTTCAAAGGAAATAATTCCTGCAGAAAAGTCTGCACCTACACAATCACAGGGGCAAATGACCATGTACACGTGTAGAAAATTTACTCAGAACTCCACTCAACTCAGCAAGCACACAAAGAATAAAGGCAGGAATAAGTAAAGTCGGGAGAAGAAAATGAAAACACCAAATTTCTCACTCACTCTTGCTATCTCAGTCTAAGAAAGCTCTGTCAGCAATTACTACTAGTCCAAATTATTCTTGCACAAATATCACTGAAGTATGAAACACAAGATAAATTTAAGGGCAGAGATTCTCCCAGCCAATCACACGGTTTGGGAGTCCTCTTGCAATAGGTGGATCTAATCTTGGACTCCATGGTAACTTTGGAAATTGTGGCCAAAAAGATAACACAATTTAGTTTACTTTAAACCATCGTGAATATGCTTAATGAGCAATAAAATCTAATCTTCCAAGCTTTAGAAAGACAAGCATATTATGAACACATCCAGGAGCAAGGGAGGCAGAAATTTTTATAATTATAAACCAGAGTAATTCAACCAATCACTACCAGACCAGCAATGACATTGCTCCGACTGAGCAAAGCCTCTTGAAGCAAGGCTTCCACCAGCACAAACACACAAGGAATCAAATTCCTCAGTACAGTACGAACTCTCACTCCTTAGAACAAAACAATTTACAAGGCATCATTTAGTGTTACAGACAATCACGACTTCAAATAATTCTATTTCCGTTCAGGGCGTGAATGCAAATCTTGAAGCAACCCATCAATTCTGAGACAGAAGAAAAACTCTCTTAACTTTGCATTTACAAACTCTTTTTCATGATTTGAAACTGAAGAAATGACCAGGGATTCTTTTGCCTGTAGCATTGTTAGTTTCCCCCATGCAGGCATAAATGATGCTCATCAATAGAACTGTGATACTTCCGAGTATAAAAAAGCAACATAAACTGCACTTGCTAGGTTCTCCTCTGGTTCCCATTTAATTTCTTTTGTCTAATGTAAACTCACTGGGCTATGACTAACAGCTAACATATAATTTCTAATTGTATGGCATTATGTTATGTTAGTACAAAAACACTATCAGAGCCAAGAGAGAGACAGAAGCAGATCGTTCAGTCTTACTGGGAGTAGACAGAAATGGAAAAATACCATCAGTATCAACTGCATTTGTCAAGGAAGCAGATTAAAAGCCAGCTTTAATGGGAAAAAAATTTTCCTACATTTTGCTTTCCTTCTTTTTAGATCACAGAACTGTTACATAAACAAACCAAAATATGTTCACCTTTTCAAAGGCTTATGAAAAAGCAATTGGATGATACAGGACATTACTATTTTATTCTTTGGAAGATGTTCTGTCTATTTCTACTGAAATGGCCTAAAGCTTTGGAGAGATATAAAGCCCGAAGCCACATGATTAGCCATTGAATCCATTCTTGTTGCAGAATTATGTTCAGATTTACATTTGAAAGAATTATGAGCCAGAGTGTCTATAAAAAAAGGAAGGGAAAAAAAATCTGATTTACACCCTGTAGAGATTTCCTTCCCTGGGGAATAAACCAAAGGAACATAAATCAAGGGTAAGGCCATGTAGAAGTACACTCCTGAGCCTGCAGATAGTCTGCAACAATAGCTGCAAGAGCTGCCATCAGCCCATATCTTCCCACTGTGCTAATCACGAGTTCAACACGGACAAATTAAATGGCAAATGTGACAGACAACACTGGCTTTGTTTGTTTAGGCCTGGCTGATGTGATGCTCCTCTGAAAAGCCAGGGCTGGGTACCTTGTCCCACCCAACCCAGCCTTGGGCCAGGGAAACCAGCACAGGAGAAGACTCCAGTCCCACCAGACACTGAGGGTGCCCAGTCCCTGGAGTGCAGAGAGGGAGAGATGGAGAGAATGAGGCCCGTAAATGAGCAGGAGCCTGTGCAGGAACAAAGACAGGGACAAAGCTGAGCGCAGCAGGGAGAGATCCACAACAGGATTCCTGAAGGGGGATGGATGGAATCAGTTTAAAAAGGTACTTAAAAAAGCCTGCCTTGACCTTGCTGTCACACAGAAAGCAAATGAATTGCTGAAATCAGAGCAAATCTGAAAAAGATCTATCTGCATGAGAGAGGGAAGAGGAGGATTTGTTTATGTTGTCCTTAGTTTAGTCTGTCTCAGCCCAAGTCCAATGTGTTGATCTGAATTTTTGCTGGTTTAAAGCATCCATATACTTTCTTAGCTTGTGGTCCAATAAAAGACATCTTTTGCAACTTAAAATGTTTTTCTGAAGAGCTCACTTTAAGGGAGAGGTACAGCCAGGCCCACCTGAGAGCTCTGGCAAGCCTGGGGTCCTGTTCAAGTAACACACACAGCCAACGGCTGCTGCATCAGTGTGCACGACAGAAAGTTCCATGAAGATGTTGTTTGATCAAACAAGAGCCCAAGCAGTCTATTCAGTCTATAACCATTTAAGCATCTGGTGGAATTCCAGGAGCTAAGAAGAAACTGCAAGGAGTGCAGGCAGAGAGTGGTGGTGCTGTGTTAGGAATACTGGGTTCACTTCCAGCTCTCAAGAGAGCCCACTGCATGATCACAGACTGCAACAGAACCCCTGGCAGGTCACCCCACGTTCCTGTGCTTGTGCTTCCCTTCTCACACAGCCTGTCAGGCCCATCCATTGCAGCTGCAAATTCCTCAGGACAGCATTTATGCTTGTTATGTATTTGTTCAGGGCTTAATATAAGAAAGCTGTAATCTCAGCTGGGGAATCCTCCCAACTCAGAGTGCAAACACTGGGCCTGTGCTCTCCCTCGGCACAGGCCAAACACCATCCACAAACCTGTACAAACCTGCTCTACCATTCTACTCCATGATTTCTTTTCCAGCCAGGAATCCCGCATTAACCAAAAAGAAACCCTAAAACTCCATTCACCTGACCTTTAATGTCCTTGTCACCCAGCATGCACCTGGCAGCACCCAATCAAAACCTGCCAGGGCGCTGTAACCTTGATACTATTGACCAGCATTGCTCTGATTTAAATTTCAAACAGCCTGCAATTTTGATTCTTTTTTCCCCCAGCTCTGAAAGCAAACATTATGGATTTTATAGGGAAGAAGGCCCCGGCCACACACTTGATTCGCACAAACTTCGCATACGTGAAAAGGCAGTCAATACAAACAGAATTCATTTTAATTAACCTTAATATGCTGATGAAAATGGTGGGGAGTTTTCATGAGCAAATCAGTAGAGCCACACGCACAAAAATATCTGCTTTGTTAATTGCACACGCACACGTCCAATAATAGAGTCGTGGGTAATTATAGCCCTTGTTTCCAAACTTGCATTGTTACGATCAAGCTGAGGAGCTGCTTCAGGCAATGAGCACATGGCCTTTTTTGGGTTAGGTGGAGTAGAACCTGCTGCTGAGATTTTGATCTTGTCAAAGTTCTCCAATTTTCCATCTCATCATCAAGCCACTGGTGCCTGTTTGGGATAGGAAGGAACTTACTGTGCCTCCCCAGCCTGGAAAATCCACTGGAAAAATTCCCCCTGGATCAGAAGCAGGCTCAACTGCAGCGTCTCTTCAGTAAGTCCAAGGAGTTCAAATCAGCCACATGAAATCAGGAGCAATGACTCAAAAAAGTGGTTATGCTGATGAAAGTCCAGGAAAAAAAGGCAATCAAGAAACCAGTCTGTGAACTTGCAAAGAGAAGGAAAATACCAGCAAGTGAATTAAGATTCCTCTTACTCAATTTAAACCTATGCAGACAGTCAGAGTTAGTGAAGTTTAGGTACAGAATCTCTCAATGGATGTGCTCCAAGAAAAGAAGAGAGCACTTCTGAAGAAGGCATCACACCATGGTGATTTCCCTGTTCATTGCTGCAAAAACTTCAAGCCAAAGCAGACACCTAAGCATGAACTGGTCTAAGGTTCCCCAACCTTTATAAAAACCAATGCTAAATCATTTTAACATCTGCATTTCAAATCTGTCTCTGCTTCCATGAGGAACAACTCTCCCTCTAAGGCTCACCTGGGCCCAGTCAAAAGTACCCAAAATGAACCTTGTGTGCAAAGGAGTCAAGCACTTGAAAGAACAAAACTCTTCTGCAATTGTTTTTGGGAATAGGTAGGGCCTCATTCTGAAAACTTGCTATGAAATATCTGTGTATCAGCCAAATTTCTGGCTAGGGCTGAGACTTTTTGTTTTTTCCCAAAAGCAGAATACAGGAAAGGGGGAAAAAACTGTTCTCTTAGGTTTCCTCAGCGCTCTTATCTTATCAGCACAGTGAACACGTGCTGCACAGAGAAAGCAGATCCAAGACACAAACCCAGGTATTTAATGTTTGTTCAGTTAGAAGAAAAATATTGCCAAACCAATGGATTCAAGAATAACAGAGTTATGCCCTGAAAATCATGAGATTTGAGACTCACTCTCTTTGCTTTCTATTTTTTAATCTTCCAGGGTGCTTTTGAGTTACATATCTACATTTGAGAGCCTGCGGGCCAGGAATTTATTCAAGATGCAGCTAAGAATCTCATTAATAACATGAATCCACAAACTGGGCTTTGAAGAAAATATACAGGTAATGCAAAATTTAAAGTCATGACGAGTGGCACCAGTGCATACAGTATCAATATCTTGCTAATGGACCCATAATTGGTTAATGAGCTGAAGCACACAACAGTAATGGGAAAAAAAAAATTCAGAAACGTGGCTCCTAAGAATTATACCAAGTTATTCAGAGTCACAGCCAGTTTGCTTACATGATGGTGGACTGGCCTAATCCTAATGTCACGAGGAGTACTTTAAAGTAGGTAAATGCTTTATGATATACCTTGATTTGCATCTTTATAACCAAGCAAAAAGGAGACTAAACAGGCACTTCTGTAGTTAAGCCAAATAAGATGTGTCCTTAAGATTGTACACCAAACCCCTACTTAATTGTTTAGTGGGATAATTATACATGATAGCTATCGATAGTTGTAGTATCATCATGTCCAAAATCTAGGTGGTGTTAGAGTTGGGCTGTTAAGATTCTAACAGCTGAGGATAGACAAGCACGTTATAAATGAATTTGGCAAAGCTTCAAAACAAACCAGCGCTGAGCAGGAACAGACTGAAACTCCCTTCTTGCAATATCTTCTTCATGTTTGGAACGTATCTGACATACTTCAAGTATATTTTCATTAGATGCATCACCTGACCTGTATAAACACTGCTGCCATCTGCCCTCCTCCCTGAAGTTATTGACTAAACTTGGAAAGTGTAGGAAATAGCACTGCCAAAATTCAGACTTCAGACTAAAAGATGCAAATAATTGTGCCTTCAGTAGTCTGTCTGATGCTGAAAATCAGTACTGCAAATAGCCTGACTTTTCTGCAGAAACTTCAATGCAGAAGTTCATGAGCACGAATATGGAAAGCAAATTCCCGCCCTTGCAGCAACATTTCCCTTTATTTATACCTTAATAAATGCATTATGGAAATAAACATTTACCTGACACTTGTCCTTAATAGAGGTGCTCTCCTTTTAAATTGATTGAGAGCTTTAGAGTAAAAGAAAAAAAGCACAGGAGGATGTTGAGCAGTGAAAGTTTGGAGTTTAATGAACAAAGCCACTTATTCCCTCTCAAAGGCAGAGTGAGGCAGAGAGGGAGATGAAAGCTCTTGTTTCATTTCATGTGCAAAACAGAACAGACATCTCCCATAGACATGCTAATGAAACATTGATTTGCTGGGGTGACGTCTCTTACCACAGGGCTCTCCACCTTGGACTTCCAGGAGAAACGATTCACAATTAATTAACTCCTTTTGCAGATTATCTAATATCTCACTCGGGCTCAGCCCCACTTAGTGATAATGTGGGTTTTGCTGGTAATATGCAGAACAATGAACATCTCTCTCTATATATATATATTTAAAGATGTATTGCAAACTTTTATATGCATACAAACCTATAATGCACTATATATAACATATAAAATAAATTATATATAACATACCAAATGCACGTGTATTTGTAGCTGTATAATTCACCCTCTATAAACTCATACACAATTTTCTGCCATCAGCTCAGCAATCCCATGGGAGACTTCCACAAACTCCCAACACTTCAGGACAATTCCTGACCAACTCACCCAATCTCCTTCTTCCCACAAGTTAATATCAAACCCATACTCTGGTGCATGTTAACAAACATTGTTCCCCACTGTCCCAACCACCACTTTAGTGGCTTTTCTCAGGCACAGAAAAGAGACTGGCACTCATCCCTTAATAACAGTAGCAATAACAACAATAAACCTATTTAGGGGGAGATATAAAATAAATATTCAAATATAAATACTTGGGATTTTGTTTATTTGCTTTCAGAAAATAGAAAGGGGAAAAGTAATTGCAAAATTCTCTTTCAGTTCACAAAAAAATTACACACAGTCCAAAGATTGCTTTGCTGTATATGAACTATATGGCAGAGACAAGTGGAACACCACACATCCCATTGCACAGGGGTTTAATCTCATTTATCCCATGCCTAACAGATCCTCAGCCCAGGATCACAGCCTGGTTGTTCGAAGGAGGTTTGATTCACTGCACGGAGTTCTACCACAAAGATGGGTTTCCCTGCATTTGTGGGAACCCTTCTGTAAAGAGCTCAAAAGAGAGCAGCAGGGCAGCTTCATAAACTGGTTTGTTTGTCAGTATTGGAAGTGGCCAGAAAAGTAGCTCAGAAGGGCAGCAAATGCTACATCTTCAGTTGGAATGCCCATAAATGCTGGTTTAAGATCATTTTCCCTTAAAATTTGTAAGGAAATTAAGAAAAGAAATTCTGTGGATATTGCCTTCCCAAGCTTTTCTTGTTCTGGTTGAAAAACAATTGTTTGGGAAATTAGAAAAATTGAGGGATTATTTTTATAACCTAAGTATTTAATTTTCAGCAATAAGAACTCCAAAAAGTTCCAGAAATGGATATTTCTTTCTTGTTTAAGTAAAAAAAAAAACACCTTTTCCTTAAAACCCAATAGTTAATGCTGTGTTTAAGGTCCTGTGGCAGGGCCTTAAAAACTGTAGTATATTTAAATTTTTCTGTAAGGGATTTTAACCAGGCTCCCAGTGACTTTACCCTTTTTTCTTTTGGGATGCACAACAGAATTAAGAATATGATATAAGAACTAGTTCTTCGGGATATTTTGATTTAAAACAAAATCTAAAATTGCCTTTGAGTAACATATCTAGAGGATCAAAGGCCTATGGAACAGCAACACCATAAATAATGTTCAACCTACTACTCTTTAAAGATTTTAACTGGAGAATTTGAAATAAATCTTTAACTGTACACACACATTCCCTCTCTCCTTCCTCCATGAATACCATTAACGTGAATTTCAAGCAAGGCTCACCTTCACAACAGCTATTATTGACATGGGGTAGATGATCAATACACAACAGACTTGAAGCTCATTTTCAGAAATTGATAAAAGTTCAAACCCCAGAGGGGTGAGATGATTTACAGCAGAGGTTAAAGCTATGCATTCGACTTTTCTCAAAAGCAAGGGGTTTTCAGATGCTTCCAAATATTTATTCTTTCCCTAAATGCCTTTAAGTTTAAACACACATTTATTTTTCTTCTTGGAATTCACAGTTAGAGTAGAAATTAATTTTGCTGAGAGTATCTATCAAGCAGGTAATAGCACACCAGATAACTTCCTTTGTACCTCAGGTGCAAGGACCATGAATCTGGATCTTACTGGGACCCACTCAATATCTCCCAAACCCATCCCCAGGGCCAAGTTGTCCTACTCCACTCATTCCTGGCTGGAATTTATTCCACAGCATCCTGTACTGCTGCTGGTGTTCGTCCTGGCTCACTCCCCACAAGGATCCTGGAAGTGCTGAGATGGAACTGAGCTCCAGCAGCCTTCCCACCTCAGGTCCCTTCTCAAGGGGTTCATCAGCTAATCATGAGACAACAAGATTTGATACATTCACGAAGTACATAAAAACAACACGGAAACAGCAGCCATCAGCTTCCTGTAGGGCTGGGGACACTCAGTGCTTGGCCCCAGAAAAGGTGAATGGAAAAGGCACCTTCTCCAGTGAGGGAGAGCAGGGATGGTAACACACCTCCCCACGGGCAACGGGCTTCCCTCTCCAATTCACTGCAAGTCCTCACCCATCCCCATCTCCTTTCCTCCAGGCAGCACTCCTTGATTAGGAGGCAGCAGGAGCAGGAGGTTACACGTGGCTTTCCTTCCCAGTTCAGCACTGAAGAGGGGCCCCAGTAATGAAGTGCTCTGGCTGAAACAATAAAAGAAAGGCCAGTACAGAACTCCTGTGAGTCCTGGCCCAGTCCAAACCCTGATGTCGATGTTGTTATTTAAAAGCACCACAGAGCAGGTGGGGCAACCCCGCGTCCATCACAGCAGTCAGAGGCCACTTCGTACTGCATGCTTTTAATCATTTCATTGACACCCTCGGACTTGATAACTGCCTGAATTTTCCTGTCAACACTTTAGTCCCTGATTTGCTTCGTTAAATCACAGTTTTGAATTGCTTTTTTTTTCCACCCACACCCCAACCATTTTTTTGGCTTCTAATTCCCTGCCTGCCCCGCGCTGTTTTAAATTACACGCTCATTTCAGAATACTTGGACTATTTATCTAGGAAGCAAATTTCAGAGTCATCTGAAATTAATTTCCCGACCCCAAAGATCCTGGGTACCAGCTTCCAATTCAGCCATGGAATTTCCTGATGGTGCTGCATGGTTCGGGTTTCTCCACACCTCCAGAGAGCCGCTCCAGCAGCTGTGAGGCTGCAATGTGCCCTCCCGCCTGCTTCTGTTCCTGTCCCACTCACCTTTTCAGCAGCAAAATAAAATCTACTTCCATGAATTTGTAGATATTAGTATAAGGTAAGCTATATAATTTTTAAGGTTGAATCCAATCTTGGGATGTGGAAGTGTTTCAAACACGAGATGCGCAGCACTCAGCATAAAATTCAGCCTGGAAAGTTGTTGCAAATTGTTTTGCCAAGTTCGTTAACAGGCATCAGCTTCCCTGTATGTCCAGCAACACAAGTTTTAGAAGTATCAGTTGCCCCAGGTGACTTCACCTGGACTTTGGGCACCCCCACCATCTCTAATGTTAGGGCTGTGGGCAAAAGTAAAATCATTTCACACATTCCAAATACAAAATGAAATCCTTCTGCCATGACAAATCTTGAATTCTATTTTGCATGTTTGTAAAGAGTCCAATCTGATGGCAGAAATCTGGAATTCCCCGTTGCTTTGTTAAGTATATCAAAACAAGTTTCAAGTGTAAGAGATGTTATGGCTTTTCAATGATCAAAATTTTTTCAGGCAAAATTATTTTTCTTTATAATTATTTGTTTATGTTAAATCATTTGTGACATCAAGTTTAAGATGTTTCTCATTTGAAGATGGACACTTTTCAAAAAATGCCATAATTCATTTTTTTTGGAAAAAACCTTCAATGACAGTTCGCCTCAAAAGCTCGTAAGACTTTTGGAAATATTTCCACCTATAACTTGTTGGAGAACTCAATGTGATTTTGCGAATAAGGACAGGGAATACAATAATTTTGCAATATCAGACCAACACAAAAATGTTTATTTCCTATTATTTTGCTGTGACTGAAAAGAGTTTTTTTACTTTTTCAACCAGAAATTGAAGTTTTCCAACAACTTTTTAATTATTGCATTTTCAGTATTTTCTGTGAGAAAATTACTGTAATCTGCTCCTGAAGTCACTTCAGTATTAAAAAAAAAAAAAAATTAAAAAAAGCAAAGTTAGTTATAGCCCTTAAGAAAGAGGCTTTTATACATCTAAGACTGAAGGTTCTCTTACAGCAAAGCTCCAAGAATCCCCTAACCAGAGCCGACAGCTGAAATCAATCATGTCATGCCACAGGATATTTATCAGAAACCTGGCGTTACCTGTTTGATCCGCACCTGCCAATGGACAACGTAATACTGCTATAACCACCCTTAAAGGAAGTCTCTGGAGCCTGGAATCCCCAAATCCCCTTTCAGTGACAGGAATTCAGGGAAATCAGCTGATTTGGGGGGTTGGGTTTTTTCCTCAGCTCGCTCCACTGCTCCAGGAGGACTCACTGGAGGGCAGGTGGAACCTGCTGAACATCTCCTGCGGGCAGACGTGGTGCAGTTGCACCCAGACCACACCACAGCCTTCTCTCCCTTCTTCCAAAGAAAGGAGTCTCCCCACAAATAGGTCAATGGAAGCGGTAACACCGTGCTGGGAAGCACTGATGTCTTGAGTACGAGAGACACGCAAAGTGGAGGTTCATCACCGGACATCCAGTGTGGGTCATTCTCCTCCCAACACCCTGTCCCACGTGCACTTTGCTGCCCAAAAATCACACTGCCCTGCTGGATCTTCATCCTGTAGCTGGAAATGTTGGCATTCTGAGGGCAGGAGCAGCTAAAAGAGCTACCTGGAAACTGCAGTGTGAGACTGCTCTGGGAAATGAGTGGCAAGACAGTCACTATAGATGAGAGAGCAGTAGTAGAGGATAACACCAGGTCCAACTACACATTGCAAGAGAGGCAGTTACTCAAAGATCTAATAACAGTAGATAAAGTGATTTAATTGAGTTATACTACCATAAGAGGTTGGTTGGTTGGTTTGTGTGGGGTCATCTGCTGTTTGAAGGCAGACAGCAATAACATTCAGACTGTGCTCCCCTGGGTCTCAGCTCTAAAGGGATTTCTCTCTCTGCAGATTTCCCAGTATAAAAGGAGGAATCTGAACCCAAAGAAGCCAAAATGGAAAAAGCTGCCAAAGGTTCTAGTAAGGACATTGTGAAAATCTTACAATAAATTTGAAGTGCAGCTACTTGAGCTCAGAATTAGGTCCGTGTTCCATGAACAGTCTTCTACAGGGCAAGAACACAGGATCTTCATGAAACTCACAGCATTGATAAAACTACATTGAAAAAAGAGATGAGAAGTGAGGTACATTTCATTCTTCCTTAAACTGTTTCTATCACATTTATTTAAACAAAGTGAAATTTCACCCTGCCAGCTGCATATTCAGCTGCTGTGGCAGCCCAGGCATGCACAGCCTGGCTGCTTCATGGTAATGTTTTGTGGCAAACTCTGCTTTCCAATAAAGGATCCACCATTTCCACTCGACAAAGGTGGGCTGTGGGATGTACAGATGAAATGGAACCCACAGCAAACTCGTGGTGCTTTGATGTAAAAGCTGTAGGCCAGGCAGCCTGGCATCGGCTGACAAAAACAGCAGCAGGCACGTATGGTTGGGTGTCTCAATCCCACCCCAAAATACCACTAGGAAAGAAGAAAGTAAGCTGAAATAAAACAACATTTTGGTAGTCATCATCAAATTGTTTGAACAGCTGGAGCTCCTAAGTACATCCTTGCCCCTTTAGAAGGGCTGAAAAGCCTTAATTTAAAGAAAAATATACTGTACCTAATAACTGCACAATAAAGGGTGGAGGAGGGAGAGAATCCGTGTCTACCTTGATGTCCTGGTGAACAAAACCTGATTGAAATCTCCACGTGTTTTCCATCTGCCAGGTCTCAGCTAGGTATTTCTGCATGTTTTGGTTTTCAGGGGGTTTTTTTGAGGGAGGGAAGAACTCCTAAAACATTTTTTTAACATTTAATTTCTTCCTGTTACCATTTTCATAAACAAAGGTTAGAAGCAGTAAAGGGCAAAAAATCTTCAAATGTTTCTAAAGCCTTTAAATGCTAGCAGTAATCACTGCCACAGTTAAGTGAAAAAATAATGCCAGCTTTCAGGGGTTTCAGTACCAATGATCACATTTTTTCCTGCCATAAGGCTGATCCTGAAAGGTCCTGAACAGACAAGAGCCCCACTGCATCGAATTAAGATTGTGGCCAATTTAATGAAACATTTAATACCTCCAAGGCCTCAGCTTTTCAAGAAAATTAGGTACATTGCAGCACAGGTACAGTAGGGGCATAACTGTGTTCCCCTTGATCAATCAACTGGAGCATATAAAACTCTACAAAACATTATCTTTACATCCAGCTCACTTGCATTTATCCTAGCAGGACACATTAGCTCTCACACATCACTGGTTAAACCACCTCCACTGCTCCAGGATCAGAACTGGCTCCCAGCCAGCTGGGGCAAAGCACAGGTTGAGAAGTTCAAACTTATCTCCTTCCCTTCAATTAGCGATACCCTTCAGCAGTTATTGTCTCCTAAAGAACAAGGCAAATCTGCCCTGCAGCTTTTTCCTCCAACTATTCCTGCTTGAAAAGAGACTCGGCTGAGTGAATGAAAGGAAACTGAGGGCACTGGTAAAAACCTGTCCTCAAGCAGCCACTCCACGTATAAACACTGCAGAGAACCAGCTGGCATTACAACCAACGAGTGACTCACATGACTCCGTGCTTCAAGGCTACATTTAAGATTTCAAGAACAACTGGATGTTAAACCCAGATTAATGAAGACGACCATTCATTTCCCCTCTGCAACAAAATCCCCATGCAATTAACTAGAAAAGCATTTTTCCAAAACTGACACATCCAGCACAAAGACTGCAGAGAAGGTGAATTCTCCCCCAGTAACCCAGAAGCAAATCACAGGCTGTGACTGTGGGTGTTTGGGTCCTTGACTTGAGCGTGCGTGAGAAAAGCCAGCAAAGCAGCCCAGGCTCACCCTGTTGCTAAATCAAAGGCTCACGAGAAGGGCAGGGCTGGAGTTTTGCCACACTCCAACAAGAAAACAACTGCAGCAGCTGCCACAACATCAGTGAGGATGGACACCAGACAACCCCACCAACAGTACACAGAGGACAGAGGGCCAAGCAACTTGCTTTAAAGGTGTGGTTATGTTCCAGCCCAGAGGAGATGGAGAGTCCTGTATCTCAGCTCTGGGTTCATCTACCTCTTTCTATTGGAAAAACTAAAAATTAACGCCCAAAAGATATTCTGAAAAGACCTCAGTGAATCAAAACATGTCCACAAGGTACAGGTTTTGTTCTTAGGATTATAAAGGAAATTATAAATACAAACCCACTATTATAGCAATACACCATCATGCAACTGACATCACTTCATGAGCATTTTGATTGTTAAAGCAAAAAATCAGATTGTTCAAAGACTTCTCCAGTCTTAGCTTTGGAAAATCCACACTTTTCTTCTTCAACTTGCTCTCCACATGTGGACTTAGGAAAGAGGAGACTTTACACCTCATGTTCTCTTTTGTTTCTTTCTCTCACTTTCTTCCAATCCACCTCCCCCAAAGCGGCACTTACCACAGTGACAAATGAAGCAATAATAAGGTTAGTCATTTAACTCCTTGCATCCTACTTAAAAACCACCCTAATTACTGTGTAATGGGTCCACAGAGGCAGAAGAGTCTGGGTGAAATCTACCCGGAGGGCACTGGTATAGTTCATCTGTCCATTCCCTAATAGCACTCTAAAGTTCACCCTTATAAACATGTCACCTAGCCTATAATTAAGTGACTGGTCATTAGGTAACATATGTGGTACCTGTGGGTCACATATCAGTCAGCTGGTGATGGATCTTCATCCAGGAGCTGTGCAGGAGCAGCTCCAGAGCTCTCTGTCACCATGGCAGTTCTCTCCAGACACAGCACCCTCACAGAAGAGTTTGTGGGGGTGGGATTTTTTAAGCAATAAACTCTATGTTTGTGAAGGGTGAGACCCTGAGGGGAGGAGGGAGTGGCAGGGCTGTCACAGTTCAGCCTCAGCCCAGCAGCATGATGAAAAGCTCTGTTTTTCCTCTATATTCTGCAGGCATACTGGTTCCTAAAGCACCCTTCAAACTTTGCTGACAGGTGAATTTCCCATTCACGCCCTGTATGAGTCGAGATTGCTAATTAATATATTTTTATAAACTACAAGAGGACATCCTCTTCCCTGGCCATATTTTAAAATAAATAAATCAATATCAAGTTATGCTTTTTAACTCCCCCTTCAGCTTTCATGGTCGTGCAAGGACAAGATGGACAGAGAGGAAAAGCCAGTTTTATCCTTGATTTTATCTAGGAAACAGGAAGAGTCTAGAAGCTACAGCTGAACAAACTCCCACATAACTGAGTGAACCACACACCCAGGCTCATCTGGCCATTCATCAATGTAGGCACAGACAGATAAATACATCCAGCTCCATGGAACCCCCTCCTCACCTCACTCTGTGCAACATGAGGGGCTTGATCAAGGGCGGTATCAGAACAAGTGCAGGACATTTGAGTTCAGTTTTTCCTCACGCTGCACAAGAGCACCAGTTTCCTGCAGCTTTTGTTGCTCCCGAGAGAAAGAAAAGGACAGATCACACGAAGTCTTGATGTTCAGCCGAGAGTCCTAGTAGCTCTGAGACTCATATCTCTTACAAAATTATTCAGTTTCTTCATAATTTAGAAGTTCTCTGAACTGGCAAGAGAAAGGAAATTAATTTCCTTGAGGAAGGCCCGCAGAAGTGGGCTACCAATTTTATCTGGCTACAAGAGCACTGTACCCTTTCCCCTGTGTTGCATATACTGTTTTCAAGGAATTTACTGTTACCTTCTGCATTCTTGGATTCAATAGTGCAATGAAGAGCTGGACCACACAGATTTCCAGATGGTAAATGAGATTTGAGCTAAGCTTTTCTGGGTAAGTAAATTATATAGGGGAAAAAAAATCTTAAGGCCACGATGTTTAAAGGTTTATAATTGCTGGTTATCATCTGCAAAGAGCATGCCCAAAGCCGTGATCCTATGGCCAATAAAACAAGACAAGACCTTGAAATCAGCCCTCTGACCTCAAGTGATGAAATGTACCTTAATTCCCACAAATACTAACCTCCCATGATGTCTTTTCTGGCAACGCACCTCTGTTTGATGTTCACAGCAAAACACTTGGGCCCCCCAGAGTTTTGGTAGGACAGGAGATAGAAGATTTGGCAAAAGCATTACATTGGCCAGTTAGTTCCAAGAACAAAATTCCAAGCCCAAGAAGAGGCATATCTCCATCAGTGACTAATTTAGCCCATTGTATTTAGAGATATAATTAGATGCAACTGGACACACACACATCACTGTTTTCATTATATACAACATGAAGCAAAAACTAGCATTTTGACTTGAATCACATCGGAAAGTTACAGAGATGCACAGATTTTGCCACCCTGGAAATTTTATTGCTTTAAATTCTGTAGTCGACAAGGGGATAAAATCTAAACAAATGCATTGTTCTTTTGCGTATTTTGGAGAGAAAACGCCCGCCCCTCCGGCCAAGATGAGAATTTATATCCCCAGACTTGCACTCCTTACCAAGCTGTCCACCCCTCATGTTTTTACTGCATTTCAGTCAAAACTTTTTCCTAACCAGATCCATCAGTTTCTGTTTTCTTCACACCAAGAGAACATCACGCTGCTTTTGTACTCTCATGCTTTGCATATTTCACCATATTCCCAGGTTCTTTAGCCAAAGACAAGATGAGCCAAGGAGGGTGACATCGAACAATATCTACAAACACCATTTGTAATTTTAGCCTCAAGCTCATGAAACACACGGTTTAAAGCTGCTGTCTAGGAAGGCTCATGCAGGGATTTCTTCTCCCTGGTATATTCTATATTATGTCAATACCATAACCTGAAATGCTGCTTGCAAACAGCAGAGACAACTCTTTTATTCCAAGCTATCCCATAAAGAATTCAAACCTTTTTACTCGGGGGGTCTTTTACTCTACGAGGCAGCTCTGGGTCTTGTATCAATCACCCAGTGATGGATGGGCATCCCACGCCAGGGTCACGTGCACCTCCAGTGCTTATTGAACTGCAGCACCTCACCCTCCCCGGATACTGACGGCTGGTCTATATGATTCAGCTCCAATCGAAACTGTGATTTTTCACTGTTAAGGACTCTTCCATTTGGCATGTTTGCACTGAGGCTATAAAGGGTCAAAACGGTGCACAGAAGAACAGCCCTCAAAAAAGGGGATTAGCTGACCGCTGTGTGCTTGCACCACAGCTCTCTGCACCACATAAAATTACAGAGTGGTCCCCATCTGAAGGAAGAAAAACGAAGAGGAGGAAAAAGAAGCAAAAAAGCCTGTATGGCAGAGCCAGTGTTGCTCACTCAAGAACATGTAACTTTATTTGAATATGTAGTTGAAATGTATCATTAGGACAATTCTGCTTCAAGAGTTTGACAGCTAACTGGCACATACAGGAGCATGGCACAAATTAACCTTACCCCTTGGCACAGCCAGATGTAAGTCAACGTGTTTAAGGAGGACATAGATATACAAAACAGCAGAGAGGACAGGTAAAACACAGAGAAGCAAAGTTGTTTGGTAGAAATTGAATAAACAGCAAACTCATTTACTGTCAGAGTGGAGACTGCATTAGGAAAGATTGTTCACAAACTGTAAGTGAGCAGGGATATGGGGCTATGTGAGAAGGGAGAGAGAGAATTTGGGGAGGAGATACTTAACTGTTCTGGTTTTCTCTATATGACTCAGTAGGTGCATGACACACAATCAAAGGATTAAGCTGATCTCAAGAAGTCTTGTACCTAAACAAAAATAGAGCTGATTCCAAAGAAAAAAATTATGCTGGTTTTAGATAATTTGCCTTAGGTTTTACCCCTGATTGGATGCATCCATAATAGCGTCTTTTCTAATTCAATAAGAGAAATCATTATTCAAACTGCAGTTACTTCCTGTGCCAGTAAGGTGGTCTAATTGCACTTTTTTGGCACTCTCTACTGTAGTCAGCACAGCACGTGTTCTTCCCATGCAATTGCCATGCCCTGAGAAATATCCAAGCTGAATGCACTGGAATGCCGACCCTAGAGCTCTGTTTAAACCTCAGGTGGATTTCCTTACATACCTAGGAGAGCAATGTGGTCAGATCTGAGATTTCAGCTGACAGTAATAGCCGGCTTTATACTTTCCCTGTGGTCACAGCTGCTCACACTGGGCTGCTGCAGCGCATAGAAAATGGAGAAACACGACAGAGCGAAATCAGGAAAGGCAAAAGAAGGAAAACATTGCCCTTGTGGAGTGGATATGACCAGAAGGACGTTGGGAGTTGTCTGGAATGGGACATAGAGGGACCAATTCTTTGCTGTTTGCATCCTCTACAGAGGGGATGTAGCTCGTTACTATATTTACACAAGTATAGGTGACCACACAGAGACAAGGCAAGATATAATACAGCCTTCAGAAATGAGACTTCTGCAACTCATTCCCCACTTACCAGTAGCTCACTGGGTGGTCTTGAACCATAAACCAAAGACATAGCTAATACTCTCTTGCACAGCAATTCCAGGGTCCAGCACTCCACAGCAAAATATTTGCCCTTTCTTAGCTGAACAATACTTATAGAGTATATTTGTTCTCATTAATATTTGCAATTATTTTGCCTTTTTTGATTCATTTAATGAGAATTTTTTGTCCTTAAATAGTTATAAGTGCCTCAAAAACTACCCCCGTTCTATGGAACAGGAATATGTCATTGTTCCCACTTCGCAGAACTGAAGAACAGATGTACAGGCCCACGGGGCTGTGGATCTGTCTCTTTCCATACATATGACATCCTCACAGAACACCTTTTGCAAGTTTGCATCCATGTGAAGAGCTGCCAAATCCTTTGAGAACCAATGGTTGTCCAGTGCTTCTCAGAAAGAACTTGAGTTTCATAACAGACACCTTGTATAAGGTGACCCTACAGACCACATCTCTGCTTTTTTTCTCAAACTTGCACATCTGACAGATTAAAGAGCACTTTGATAGGATTTTTTCCCCCCTATTTTGCTGTGGTACCAATCATAGAACCAATCTAAGGGCAGGTGTTTATTTTATTTTTATTATTCTGCTAAGCACAGCACTCTCTGCAACCTTCAGGGAAGGGGAATGGGGAAGAACAGCATCAACTTCCAAGAAAATATCAAAAGCTAATAACCACCCTTCTGAATTTTAATCCATAGCCAACCCCAAAATAGCTCACTTCATACACACTTCGCACTTCTGATGAGGAGAAAAGGAGGTGCTTCACTCCAGAATCATCTTATAAGGGGGATCGCATCAAAAATGGTGAATTAACATTGATTCTTAAAGATTACACTTTTCTCCTTAAAATAGTAGCCAGAAGTTGACATTACGAAGTAATTCAGGAACAAATATTAGTTCTCATGTGAATGTATATTTCATGGAAGTTTCCTTTTTAGTCTGCACTGTAGAGTAAAACATTGGAGAAACAATTTTCTAGCAGAGATTTGGGATAATGTCCTTCACATTTCTGTGGATGGGCCACTGTCTTCGGGGGTCCTGATGTGCCAGAGCCAAGAAGAATCAAGAGCATTTGGGCACAGCCATTTGGTGCCTGAAGTCACCATTCCCAGGGGACACCAGGACTTTAATCCTCTCCAACACTTTAGCTAAGTGGCCATGCAACCCTTGCAGCACCACAGCCACACAAAGAAAATAAGTGAGATTGAAAATTCCTTCAGCACCTCCACATTCATCCTGGGGAAAATCTGTTTTCTAATTTGTCTTTTCAGTCCTTCAGCTGCATTATTTTACTGTGGGTGAAAGATGTGAGTATATTTATGCAGCAGAAATCACCAAATAATGAAGATCACCACAACACTTCCAGATTTTTGGACGCCCGTTGGCACAGAATCAAAACGAAACACAGAACAAGAGAAAAAATAGAAATTGCAACCGTAACAACTTAATTTTGACAGGAAAGGCTAACATGTGTGTTAATAATTTTACAGCTTCCATAAACACCAAAGGATTTGTAGTCTCTATATACCTGATCTTATGTAAATTACAGGCAGCTACTCTGCCGATTTGCTTTCACTTTCAAATTCTTTATACAGGCTCATTACAATAGTTTGAAAAATAAATTAGCATTAGAGTTTCACTGAGACAAAAGTTTAGGATTCTTTTTCTACTTTACCTTCCAGCTTTGATATTTCATAATCTTTATTTTATATTTCATCTTTCACATGCAAAGATGACAAAAGCCATCTAGAATGTAGACTGGCCCAGGTTACAGTCATTATCCAAACAGACTAAAAGGGATCATGGTTACATGTAATTACAAAATAATATTTATGTCTTCCGTGAAGAAACTGATGAAACCTGGACCAGGATGGTCCGTAGAAAAATTTGTATGGAAAAGAAACAGGGTGTCACTACTGAAATAGTTAACACTACTGTGCAATAGCATTTTTATATGTACAAATAAATGAGAGAGCACAGGCCTTGACAAAAACAGATTGGGCTCAAAATAGACAAAACACAAGCATAGCTTGGTTATAATTATGCTTAGGCCAGCAAGACCCAGGCACTCTGTGCATCGTGTAAACATCAGGCAGTGGGATTTGTTTATTTTATTCTATAAATGAAAACTAGATAGTCATAGGCAATCTGGGGGGATAAAAATTAAATAAAACCTAGGTTTGAGTTTTGTTCTGAATGAATTTTGTGCTAACTGTACAAGATCTCTAGTGACCCCCAGCAACAAGAACAGTCTTGTCTTCAGTCTCCTCAAAGAGACAAATTGCATTAGTGCAGCACATAACACTGGCCTGATGAATTAGCTTTTACTTCACTAAGAGATTCTATGCAAATGTGAATAATCCCTGCACAGAAGAGAGAAAAAGGGCAACCCTTCCCACAGCCAAGACACATAATTATACTCGCATTAAAAAAGTACAAATAGCTCAATTTCATATATAAAATACGCATAAAGTTAGGCTAGCGAAGTTTAACTATCAGTGATCTGCCAAGACCTTGAGAATACCCTGAATCCAACATAAAGGTGGAACAGGCAGCTGAGAACAAGGCCTGGAGTGGGACCCTCAGGAGCCTCACCCATGGGTAGATGTGGTCTGCAGTCCCTACGGCCAACACAACCTCCTCCCTCCAAGCCCAGGAGGCCCTTATCCCACCACCATGAAATCCTTTGAGGAAAACTAAAAAAAATCCCTACACGAATCTCATCCAAAAAGATTGTCAGTGGTTGTGGAGAAACATCACCTTTATTACTGCTGTTGAGACACTCAGAATTCGAGCAATTTGGTAGGGAATTTAAGAAATCACACAGCCCATTTTACACGAGCTTCAACACTTGTCAGCTGCTGTCACAAACCCAGAGAAAGCTGTGAGGTCAGAATGTTACAGCCAGTCTAACACAAGAACCAGAGATGCTTCTGTGGAGTAGCTGCAACATCATATAATGAGCATCAGATGGAACTTGGACCAATCACACTTTGACTCAATTTTTGATTAAGAGATATGAAAGGTCACCTCTGAGACTTCTCAGTGTTGCAGTGCAGATGCACCACTCCGAAAAGCAACCTGCTACCACAGGTAACTGCACACTTCCTGATTTGCTCTTATTGCAGGGTCTACTGAAAGGCTTTTAATTGTCCAGGTACAGCTGTAACGAGCAGGTGAGCTCTGCAGCTCTAAACAGTTTAGAGATGTCAGTAAAGACTTTAAGATGACCCTAACACAGTTAAGCTGCAATAATCCCCTGAAGTGTTTAAATGGCTTAGGGCACCAATAAGCTGCTCTTGGGAGTTAATCAGGACGGCTGCCTAATTAGGACAACAAGCTCGTCTCACCAGCACATCCCAGTGAAGAAAGCCAATTACACTCTTAAAAGTCACATACTTCTATAATCCCATGGAAGTCAAACCATATCATTTCCTAAATAAACCAGACACACCCCAACCAACCTACACAAACCTGGTGTGGCTTGTGTTTAAAACTGTTATTTAGTTCTACATTTTTCACACAATTTCTGATCTTGCATTTTGTGTGTGAGTTACACAACTTCATCAGGGTTTTTTTGCAGAACACAGCACAGGCTCTACACCACCACACTGACCAGTTTGACTGCTGAGGAATGTCCAGCCTGATTGCTCCCTTTAATGAGAAATCACCAGCCATAGATTTTATGAATAATTTCTCAAAATTTCGAAACTCAAAAAGAATAGAACAGTTAAAGAAGCTGAGATGGCTTTATTTAATAAAGATTCCCTCTTTACGTATCACAAACTACATTATAAAGCCTAAGTTTCAAATTACTTGCTCTTCTACTATGACAAACAGTGGCCCACCACTGAGTAATCTTTTACACCACAAGAGTAATTTTTAGCTATTGTTCCGCTTTAATTGAAATTTCACTTTCTAATTCAGAGCAATGTCCATATTATTTTGTGTTATTTGTTCGGAGCCAGATTACAGAAAGAATCAAGCCAATAGATCACAATTCAAGCCCTGGAACAGGCTGCCCAGCAAAGTGGTTGTCAGGGTCCCTGGAGGTATTGAAAAGTGGTGAGCTTGGTAATGCTACATTAATGGTTGGACTTGAACTCTAAAATATCTTTTCCAACCTAAATAATTCTATGATTCCATGAATTCAGCTCCTGTTTATTCAAAATCGTACAAAACCAAACACCATCAACCAATAAGCCTTTTATAATAAATTGTTTGAGTAAGAATTCAGGGCTAAACATAAACTTGTCAAAATCCATGCAATGTCTGCAGATTGCACAAGCAAATCAACAGGCATCGTGTTTAGTTGTATAAAACCATTTTAAACCATTTCCAAGCTTGCAGGCTGAGTTGCACATGTGATTTGGGACTCAAGACTGCACATTCAACACCTGAGTCTGGTCCTAATTTTCTATTACATTTTGCAAGTATACTGCAAGTAGATTCATAACTCATTGGCAGATGATTCATTATGAAAATGTTAGAACAGCTTCAGTGTGCTGAGGAGTATGTTCAGGTTACTGCTGCTCGAAGCACCATTTGGGGGGTGGGAAGTTTAGATACTTCCCACCACTTCTAGACTTCCAGGCAAACAACCAAATACATGAGTCAGGCAGGGCTGGCAGAACTATCTTTGCTGACCCAAAGCATAAGGAATTAATCAGCATCACGACAAATATTCAAGTACAGATTTAATAGAAGGGAACCAGCCATTTGTTGAGTCTGCTGAGTTTATCACATGTACAGACTCTGTCAATGGGCACACAAGCATTTTCTGGTTTTCTTTTGTTTTTACAGTCTCCTTTCTCCTAATCAGAGAATTAAAATTAACAACCTCAAAGCCAGCTTGGATTGCCAAGAGTCCTTCCTGGCCTTACTGTAAGTCTGGGACAGGAAAGATTTAACGTGAAAAAATTCAGGTTGAGAATGACCTTCTGCACTGATTGACTTTAGTGGAATGTAAATGATGGGCAGTAAATCAGGAGACGTGCACACCGCTCACTGAATCATCCCATTCCCTTCAATCCCATCTAGGGGGAGAGACATAAATCCTCCCAGTTCAAGCTGGGCCATGAGCAGTCCTTTATATTTCCAATTAAAGATGTACTGTCCTTTGCCCAGCACTCATTGGGACACTGCACATTAATATGGTAATCAGCAGCCCAGCAGTGGGACACAGGGACCTCACCGTCCCTGCCATGTTCATCCCCAGGCTTCCTCCCAGCTGGATGGAGCAGGGTTTGGTGTGACAGGCAACTCCCAAGAGGTGACAGAGAACCCTTCATTAGAACTGATTTTAATGCCACACTGCCTGTAGGAAACGCGTTCTGATGTTCAGGGCTCTCACGCCAATCCTCGGGGGCTGCAGGCCAGGTACAGATGCTTCCCAGTGCTCCAAAACAAGTGCACAACAGTCCAAACACGGCCTCATGGCACAAATACCCATCAGTTACCACCATGTCACTGCCAAAAGCTGCAACTGGGAGGCTCTCTCCTATGGGAAGAGCTTTGCTCTTCTGTGGAACGATGGCAGGCTAACAGCAGAGACAGCACTCACAGCCCATGGCTGAGAGCATTAAGGGACATTTACAGCCACCACCAGCATTTCTCTGAGCCTGCTGGTGAAGGTGGTGTTTGGGAGGTCCTAGAAAGGGGCTGCCTCTGCACGAGAGTCTGGCAGCACGGACCAACCCTCCTGTTGGGCCCTGCATGTCCCTTGTTACCCTGCCTCGTGATAAAGGAAGGCAGGAAAGAGGGAAGGGCCAGGGAGGTGTGGGTGGTGGCCCCATTCTGCACCAGTGCTGGAGATCATCTGTGTCAAGAAGAGCTTCAGCACATGACTAAAAGACAATAAATCTCCTCAGACTCCATAGGCAGCTGCAGGGAGAGTGGATCAATGAGACAGTCAAGTTAACAAGCTTGGGGGTTTAGGTGCTGGAAATGAGGGTTGGACAGGCACCAAAGGTCACATCACTTCCTGTGGCAGTGAGGACAAGCTGCCTAGAAATGGAGTGGGCAAAATCATTTTTGCTGTTGTTTTCACTAATTTGGCATCAAACTCTTACCCACCCAAACACCACTGAATGAATTCTCTTCCTTCTCTAAGTCCTCCTCGAATTCCTTGTACAAGAATCGTGTTATTTAAACCACCTCATTACTCTGATACAACTGTGTTTGCCCTGAGCGTCTGAAAAGAGAGGATGGAAAGAGTGTACTTAGACCCTAAAGGTGGGCTTTAATAGAGTTAGGGGCTGAGCTTGTACTCAAACCTCTCCAAGCTGCTTTGCATGTAGTCCAGCCACAGGTCCAGGGCTTTAAGACTTGGTGCTATCGACAGTGGACAAAATGTGGGTATCTGGCAGGTAAATCAGTGCCGCCCTTCATGGTTCAGTTGAGGATTGCCAACTTCTTGCTTAAATCATGTGGATAGAGAAAATGGATGCCAGTTAGCTCCCTAGAGAGTGGGTTAGGGTGCTGCTGGGGGTGGGGGCAGTGGTTGTCCTTGTTGCAGACCAGCAGACACAGGGTGTTTTTAAAAACATGAGGTTTTTTTTCCCACAGTAAGCAGACAAAATCTGTTTTACCTGCAGAAGGTGGTGCCTTGTAACCAGACTTTTTTGTTGGTTTTTTGGGGTTTTTTTGTTTAACTTCAGGGAGGATTTACCTTCCCTAAAAAGATGGAGAGTAAAATCCTGGATCCAAAAGCATCTCCTCCCACACTGGCCACCTTACCCCACCCTGCTCTCTTCAGCACTCCACAGCTATTTTTAACATCTCATTTCCTCACATTATGGCAATTTACATACTTAAACACATCACATTATCGTCCAATATATAAACAAAGTGAGATAATGCACTGTAAAGAGACTATTAAAAAAAACCCTGCAGATACACACACAGGAGCTTTTGGAAATCAGGCAGTTCTTTGAAGCAAAGCAGTTGTCCTGTATCAGTAATGGGAGGATTTCTCAGCGAAGCTTTACAATAAAGCAGACTTAATGAGAGCCGAGCAGTGGTGTAATTCCTGTGGAATTGCATATTGAAAGCTACATTCATACCCAAGGAGCCCATCAGGACCAGTATTGTTAGCATGAATGCTGAAGGAATTGCAAAATGAATTGCCATTTTGTTATCAAGTGCTTCCGATTGGCTCCATCCTGCCATCTGTGTCATCGGGAGGATGTGAAGCAGCACAGGTCCGAACTTGGGCATCTGAAAGGTGGGTCAAGGGGAAATTTTATGCCACAGCATCCTCTGCTTCTTCACTGAAGAAGTTCAGTGCACCTGCCTTCCTGTCACTGCACCAGGGGAAAAAGCCAAAGCAGAGAGCAGGTTGCCAGGTCCTGGGTAAGGCAACTCTTTGCCCTTGAGTGAAGGGGCAACACCATTTATTGATCAGCCATACAAAACCTGCTGATAGGTCATAGCAAAACTCTGCTCAGAAAAAAAGAGACTGCAAATTATCTGGCTCTTCTGAGGCTCCTGCAGCCCTCTCTACATCTTCGTGATGCTACAGGAAATGTTGTAAGATGTAAAGACTTGGGAAGTCCCCCAGAAAAAAAGGAATGTGCAGCTCATGTCTCATTTAGCTCTACAGAGAAAGAACACATTTTAAAACTATTGGAGTGATTTAGAAGCCTAAATTACATTCCCAAAACACCCGGATCACATAAAGTCACTCACCTCTGTTCAAAACCCAGTTAGCTTGTCTATGTGCTTTAGAATTGTATAGAGATGCACAAAACAATTTTTTTTTAATTCTCTCTAGCCTTCTTTTGTTAACTTCTGTTGGAATAGTCATCGATAAGAGAAATCTTTAACGAGAAAATGTCTTTGTTTCATCACCTTGTTCTATAACTGAGGTACTGGCGCTCCAGTGAGTTAGATTTGATATCTCTACATGAATTCCCACTTCTGTCTTTATTTACAATTCCCTTTCAGGCTTCAAGATAAAGAATTACTGTATTATTCATCCCCTTATGTTGGTATTGCCACATTGGGATGCTTTCCAAGCAGAAAAGCCAATTTTGACTCTTGGCACAGCCCTGACACCACAAATAATCTGGAAGCTACAGAGCTCTACACGCCCTCGAAACCCAAGAGACGCACCAAGATTGATCCGTGTGTACACACAGGAGCAAACCACAGCACCTTTCATTCCCACTTCTTTTCAAGTTCTTCCAACCTGACACCTCCCATCCTGTATGTCTGCGCCGTGGTTCAGCCAAGAGCCCGGGAGAGGCTCCTTCCAAAGGCGTGACACCCAGCTGTGAGGGACTGGGGACCTCCCGTTGGTGCTCAGGACTCTGAGGGGTTGCACATGCTTGATTTAGGGTGCAATATTTTCCTTCTAACAATTTCAGAGCTCCCAAATGGTGAGGACAAGGACATGCCCATTTCATTTGAGAGAAACTGAGGCTCAGAGAGAAAACCCTTTGCTCCAGAAGTTGTTACAGCCACAACACTTGACAGGATGGAGCCAAACAATACAGACTGGAATGAATTAATGACAGATGACCCTGTCCTCACAGTCATGCATCCAGGTTGCACTTTGATCATGCCAAAGCCATCACTTGGCTCTGTCCCCCTGCAATTTCTTTGTGGTTTGATATAAGATCCATGCCAAACTGATCCATCTCAGATGAGGACATGTACCATGCAAATGTTGCAGCGGGTGCTTATGGGTCCAGTCCCTGACAGGCAAGTTATATGACAGAGCACAAGGAACAAGTTTTTAAAAAATTAAATTCTTTAAATTTACAGTACTATTAAAAGAAATGAATGAGTTTAAATATTTCCAGATCTACCAGAAGAATTATTCAAACTAAGTTTATAGGTCTGACTCTCCCATACATCACTCTAAATCAGAGGGGATTTTGCTAGACCTGAACGTAAATAATTTATGATCTGATGGGAAATGCTCTTCACGTACCAAAAGCTTAAGAATAGTTCCCTCTCCAGAAACAAAGCCCCAGTTTAGCAAAGCACACACTTAACATCACAACTGTTCAACTGAAGTATCACGTGTTAAGGACAAAAAAATTAGTCACCTGTAGGAAGGCTTGGTTCCAGTTCCAGCACTGGCAATAAATAAAGCTTCCTGTAGTGCAGGGCATTGCTCTCAGCACCGTGCCTACCCCCATGAGCACATTGCCAGCAGTACACACAACAGAAGGTGTCCATCTTCCTTTCAGCTTTATTAAGACTGAGAACAACTCAATCCTGCAACACTGGCTCACAAGAGAACTTCTACGGGGCTCCAGTGAAATGAAAGACCAGTGGATGCTTTTAGAATGAAGCTCAGACTTAAAAGAAAGATATTTGTGTGATAATTTGGGACAGATAACTCTTTCCTGCCAGTTTTCCCCTCCTAACAAGGAATTGAGCACCACCTCTAGCTCATATCCAGAGGGTGGAAGAGACTGACCCTCGTATTTAAAATGTAAATCCTTTTAGCACCACATCTCTACCTGCAAAGTACCTGGACTGTGCTCAGGTGAGTCCTACAAAAACAGCAATGATTCAATAAGGGGCAATTGACAAAAAGCCTCAATGCTCCCCCTCATTCTTTCCTTTGAAATATGAGAGGGAGACATGCATCTTTAAAATTCTGCATTTCAAAGTTATCCTTTTTCCTTTTGTTGGGAGGTGGCAAAATCAGACTATTTAAAGAATTGTCTGATGATATTTTAAAAGGCTTTGGTTACACTGCCTTGGGGAGCTGAATAAAACAAAGGTAATTCAAAGATAGTGCACAGGTTTGTGATCTGTCTCAGCTTGGTTGCTCTTGCCCTTAATTGCATGCATCCTTCTTGTAGGGATTTCAAAGGAAAGTTCAGCACCTGAAACACTGATCCCTGCCTCTGCATTGGGAGCAAGTTCTAAACCACAATTTATGCACGTGCAGCTCAACTGAGTCAACAGGATCAGCCTCAGGTACCAGCCACAAGTCAGATGTGCTTGGGCACTCCCTGAAGGAGCCCCTGGTAGCACATCCTACCTAGGTTTTGCTTCATATCACTCCTCAAAAACAGCACACACATAAAATACGTGTGAGAAATCAGGAGACACAAACAACCTGGTGCCCAAGCCACAGGAGCCTCCAATTTCTTTGCTATGTCCCATCCCCAATTTCCATTGAAATCTCGATCCAGTTGCTGAGCACAAGATTCATCTCACCTAACTGAAACAAATAAAATAGAGACACCTACATGCAGGTACAACATTAGGTTCCCCTTCACATTCAGTAGGGGAAAATGGTGTTTTCAGAGCAGTTATTTCCTTCTGATGAGGACAGAGGACAGTAAACCCCATTGCAGGAGTGCCTGGACTCAGTTTCACAGTGCTTCACACTGGCTGTTCATGGAGGTCAGCACAGGGCTCCAAGGCACAGTCTGGAGTTCAGATGAATCCCACCCATGTGGACTTGGGCTGGGCCTCATGAGAGCAAGTAAAAAAATCCCATTCCTCTCAGTAGGTACCAAAATAAGCATCTAACCTAGCTTATAACTTTGGGAGTTGGTATTTTATTGGTTTGAAGTGGGGGGGAGGGGCGACATTAACATTTTTACATTTTTCAACTGCTTTTAGCAGTTTAATGATTCCTTCAGCCAGCATCAAAACACAGTCGAGTCAACCCAGTTCAGTGCGCCAGGCCTGGGAGGCTCTGCACCAGGCTGACTTTTTTAACATCTCCATATCCCCTCAATTCTCCTGAAGAAGAGACCCTGCTGTTTTGCATTCCTGATTTTAGTACTACTATCAACTCTTACCTCTCCAGATATCAAGACAACTCATTTAAGCACAGAAAATGTTATGTATTAGCACTAAGAAAAGACATAAATTTTCCATTCCTATTTCAAGTAAATTTGGGAAATACAACATAATTTCACTTACATAATGCATAGTTTAAATTCAGATAAATGAGGTAGAACATTATAAACGCCTGTTCCACTTGCAAAAAAAAACCCCTCACTTTTTAGAGCAATAGAAAACTGCTGTTGCCAAAACAATAAAGATAAATCCAGCTTTGAATTGAGCACTTTTCTACAGTGGCCCAGAGTTTTAGATGCAGGTCCAGTTGTGAGCCAGTGCCAGGCTCAGGCTCAGGCTCAGATCTGTGCAATGATGAGACACAGCCAGATATGAGCAGTAACACTGTCTGGGCTCCAAACCAGTCCTGCTCTGAACCCGGAAAAAGGAGGATTTTTGTTTGGGCACACCCTCATGGAAGTACCTGAAGAGGTTTCAAGAAGATGCTGGATTGTGACAGCAAAGGCACGCACGTTATGAACAGCACAGTCCTTCTAGGGCAATGGAGTTTGCATCTTCCTGCCATTTATCTTCACTACCATAAGTGGAATTTCCCTATTTATTTAGGTGGAGAGGCCTGTTACAGATAATTAGGAACTGATCTGTAATGGACACACACAGAATTCGTGTCTTAACAGTCACCATTGAGAAAAACTTTTGCATTCAAAAAGTCTTCCTGCACACAGATGCTAAAACTAAATCCAGTGATTAGCACTGTAAGCTATGTTCTGTCCTAATCACAGTTTAAGGAACCAAATATAATCTATTTTCTGGCTCAAAAAACATGTGTTTCTTTCTTGTATTAATCATTATATTTTTCACTTTTGGTTGACCCTTAGCTTCCCCCTGGCCTATATCACTTTGCTGATAAAATCTTCATTATTTAGGGTTTTCCTCTAGACAGGACTGCTTTCCTGCATTTGAAATACAGCCAGAGAACATCCAGCATGGAGGCCTTTCAAAAAAGGTTGGTTTTTTCCAGCTAGAAGGGTGGAGATGGCTACTTTTGAGAGTTTTTGTGCTTCCTGAAGTGCCTTTTCACCCACAATGTAAATGAGTGGTGACCTTCTGTTCTGATCCACAGGTCTGAAGCAGAAGGGTCCTGCACATTCTTATAATTTCCGCAGGAACTGGTGTGATGCCAAGTTCATTTCAGCTGCTGAAGGAAGCTGCTATACCTCAAGTTCAACAGACTTAATAGCCTTGAGCTCACAACGTAATAGCATTATTCCATATGTTGGATGGTGCATAAAATGCATTACACCAATATTTAGACTATCGTGGACCTGACCAACCCATCAAGAATTGTGCCAAACAAAAGGCAGCTCAATTTTGAAATGCCCAAACTTGGCTCTGCTCCAGTTAGAGCACAGCTAAAATAAATAAATAAAATTAGTCTAAGTTTTCTGTGTGTTTAAAACAAAAACAAACCTTAAATGATTGTGATTCCAATGTATTCTACTATAATAATTAAAGAAAAAGAGTGAAAGTAAAACCAGAATGTAGCTTTAAAAGAAAAATCAAAAACGTTTCACTCAAAAAATCCAAATAAATCTTTGTGCTTTTCTTTCAAATTGAGGTATAGTGAGAACAAAGAATTTCGCAAATTATTCTGATTTGACAGAACTGAATTCACATGGAGCTCTACCAAAGTTTGCAACAAGTTTGTCTTTTATCTTCAAATATCTTCTTTACAGCATCCTCTGCATCTTTAAACCCCTGACCACCATGGGAGTTATTTTTTACAGCCAGAAGTAAAATAGGAATCAAGTCGTGTATCTCTGTATTCTGCTCAACCAAAAGGCCTCTGCTTTTAAAAGCCTGTATTTTACAATAAATTTGCATTCCAAATTAAGGAATGTTCATGACATCATCCTGCAGTGATAGCTATACATCAAATGATGTTTGGTTTCTAAATTCAATGAAAGATTTGCCTTTTTGATTGGTGCTGTCTATGAGGCAGAATTGGGGGCACCTCTAAAGGAGTCCCTTTCAGAGTAAGAGGTTTCCCTGCTTCCTGCCATGCAGTCTGTGTAAAACCATTTCTGGTCACAAAAATGTCAGTGCTGTCAGAAATGTCTCGCCTGGACATCACAAGCATATAATGCCTCAGAACTGGATGATGTAATCACTTTGAAAACACAAACTGGTCACCAAACTTCCACCGGGAAGTGACTCAGATGGAAAGAAGAAAGTAGAGACAGCTGGGATATTACTGAGGGCAGCCCTTACCCACTGCTGGGTACCATCTCCAACACTGTTCTCAAAGAAAATCTGTTTGCTCTCCCACCTGTGTTGGGTGGCCCTGGCACCTTCAAGCTCCTGCAACATCCTTGACAATATAAATTAGCCTTGTGATAAATTCAAATCTCTCAAGTCCAGAAAGCAAGCCATGTTGATATGGGCAGATTGTAACTATGAATTTTAGAAGTATCTCCATTTTAGCTTTGTGTTTTAGTATAAAGGGCCTCAGCTGTCTGATCCAGGAAAAAGAACAAGAAAATAAATATATCTGTATTTTCAGGTACACCACTCTTTTCTTCAAAAAGTGGGGTCTTACCTCATCCTCATATCATAATTTAATAGGTTTACTGGATTACTGATGATAAACTGATCAATTAAAGGTTACCCCAAGGATATCGAAATGCTGTTAACAGTCATTCCCCCTTTCAGGACCACTCTATGCACTGCAGGCAGTACTGCAAAAGAGACAGCAAAACAGAGATTAATTCAAAGGGAAATACTTCCCAGGCAACAGCCCCCCACCAAAATAAAAACACAGAAAAAGCCTGGATATCAGTGCCCAGTGATGTTTCCAACCAAAAGTGTATTTTCATTCAAATGAAACGTTCTTCCTACTGCTGCAAAATGCACTCAAAAAAACCATGACAAATGCTTGTAATATTTACAAGATGCCATTGCAGTAAAATATTAACATCCTTCCCTCCTTGCAGAACAACAGTGTGCTCCTATTCCCACAGGAATACGCAATGGGTTTATTCGCCGCGTGCCGCACGAGCCTGCCCAGCACGTACACTGCACCCAACTCTAACTAGGACTAGTGCCAGTACAATTTGTACTACAGTCATCTATTAGATTCAGACAGACTTGCCTGAGCCCGAGGGGCTGAAACAGAGCAGCTACACTGGCAATGTTTTGTACAACCCCGAGCTGAGGTGGAGAGGAGGAAGGCGATGCCACCCCAGCACTAGGCCAGGCTGCGCTCACACTGAGCTCTGGCCATCCCATGAGTGAGGATGGCAGATCACAGCATCTCCCCCTCACAGCCATGCAGAGGGTCCAGCAGAGCCTCCTCATTCTCCTCATGCTGAATCGGCTCCTTCCAACATCCAGTTCTTCTTTTACTTCACCAGAGCTTGAGCAATTTAGCCTCCACTTTCAAATTATCAGAACTTCAAAATATCTGCTGAAGCACGATTCACCATTTCATAAGTCCTACATTTTCAGTGTCTCCTTGCCCAATCCTCTGCCCTTCTGCTGCTCCATAAGTGTGCTGAGAAAGCAGATATTCCAGTTGCAGATGGCCTCAGGCCTAGGTTGGTTGAGGTCAGCCAAATCTGGCAGCTGCATTTTGCCAGCCCTGCCTTCCTGCTCAGAGGCAAACAAGCAGCAGCTCACTCCTTTGCTGGCCTCCTCCCAGGCCACACTCCCACAGAGGGAGCTGAAGATCCCCTTTCCATCCCAGCCAGTCCTCAGCCCAGCTGAGGTTTCCTCTTGTAGTTCGTCCCCAAGGCTTGATGCTGTCTCAGGTGTTGAGGACAGGGTTGATGAATTTTCCAGAAGATTTTGGGCTCAGTTCACACCAAGGTGTAATTATTGGCTCCATTAGGCAAACTTTCAGTGCCAATTCTCTCAAAACTCTGGGATAAAACAAGTGACACCAATTTCTTGGAATTAGGGACAAAGCCACACAAACTCAGTGTGCTCTCTATCTCGGAGAACAGCAAATGTGCAGAATATGACAACTGGGGCTTCTCCCAACGCTTCCAAACACTTCATGGGCTACCACTTGCTTTTATTGTTATCCTTATGCTTCTGAAACAAACACTGAAATCCCAATGCTAATTGACAACAGCTTACACAATGACAGCCAAATTAATGAAGCTGGAGATCAGTCAGAGTGGAAAGGTTTCAATTATCCACATGTCCTAATGTAAGGGCAAGGCCAGGAGTAAGTGTACCCTGCGCCAGTCTGCTAATCAAAGCTTCTCTCCCAGTATCCCAAAGACAACTCAGTTATCATTAGTAATTACTAACATCCTCCCAGCCTTTAGAGCTAACACTGTTAACTCTAAAGTTCAGAGAGTTAACACTAACACTTAATGCTAGAAACTAAAGAAATTCACTTAAATCAGATTGCCTCGTCTGAATGAGTCAGCCTTAATTTTTCAGGTTTGGGCTTTCTAATAGCTGAAGTCTCATCATTGCTTGACTGCTGTTTTCATTAGCTGATACTGTCGAAAGTTAAAATACACTCAAGACTACAACATTCATTTTACAAGTCTTAAGTAAGGTTTGGGTGTGGAACCTCCAATTAGACTAGAAAATGCACTATAAAGCGAGTTTATTAGCATTTGTAAAGGGGAAGTCAAAATGATCTGACATCTTTTTTCCCCTGTAACTTCAAGAAGTGAGAATTTACTAAAAATAGTGTGAAGTAGGGGAAGAGTTGAAAGGAACATGAAAAGAGGAAGGCAGAGGGAATAAT
Source organism: Oreocharis arfaki (assembly GCA_013398015.1). Classification (NCBI taxonomy): domain Eukaryota; kingdom Metazoa; phylum Chordata; class Aves; order Passeriformes; family Paramythiidae; genus Oreocharis; species Oreocharis arfaki. The sequence goes on along the minus strand of VZRR01001393.1, from coordinate 364,279 downwards.
GGGACCACATAAATATTTTAAATACCTGTTTGTATACCACGCACTCCACAGAACTAACACACATTACAAGACTTCCAGCTACAATGACATCTGACCATGCTTCCCTTTGTCCTGGAGGGAACACTCTCCACTAGCACAGAGTTTATAAAGGCCATGAATGAGCACAAATACAATTCAGTGACCTCCAGTGTCCTTGTCACCGACATGTGATATTTATGCATGTGAGGCTAATCTGAAGCCTCTCTCAAGCTCCCATTCATCATTAGCCCATCAGATGCTGACTAGACCATATATCTCCACTTGGATGCTTGCTAATCTTTGACTATTAAACAGGGATAAACCACAAATTTTATACTGGGGGCCTGTCACTCAACTATTTGGATCTACTTTTGGTCAGCTCCTCCTGTAAGGGAGCTGAATCTCACCTTCACTAGGGCTGGTTCTGGGCACAAAATGCTACTTGGCAAGAGCACTCACAAGCCCCGTTCCCAGGTTTTATACACCAGCATGGATCTGCTCAGTCCCATGGAGCCATGCCAGATTACACCAGCTGAGGGTCTGGCCATATATTTTCAAGGTACTGTGTAAATTAATTAAGCTTTATAATAACCTTGCAAGGTTCAGCAGTACAAAGTGAAGTGGGAAAAGTGCAAGAACACCAAGCCAATGGAAATGCTGCTTCCCAAAGGGCAAATATCTTGTCTGCCTTGCTTTTTAACGGCACATTCCACCCTTCCTGAGTCAAAAACCCCTCTCTAAGCTCCACAAAGCCAACAATAGTTGTAGCATCAGGCTGCAGCATTAAGGGAGCTCTGTACCTGTGTGTGTGAGATTACTGCAGGAACTAAGAGATCGAGTTGGGCAGCTCAAGGTGTGTTGAGTTCACCCATCTGCTCAGCCTGGCCACAGAGAGATGCTGAGTTGCTTTGTATTCATGACAGCAGTCAAAGACTTGTCCTATCTACTACTGAGGATAACAACTGCAATATTAGAAATTAAATGCTTATGTTCTGTTAAGATTTTTTTTCCTGGCATTTAATAGAACAGGGCATAGTCAGTAGAAATCCTCCTGCTCCTCATGTGCTTGCAGAAGACAGCCTGACACCCAGAAGTTTTTAAACTCACAGAAATACCTCTTTTCCACACACTGCACTGAACTGGTTTGTATGTTTTTATTCAGTGAACACTGACAAAAAAACTGAGACAAGGAACAAGTGAAAACAAGCCTGAGAAGATGGAAGATTTGAAATCTATGAAAATAGCCCTAGAAACAACTAAGTTTTGTCCCAACATAACCAAAGACCATAGAATTTCACCCGATAAATCACACAATAACCCAGCTCAGCTGTTTCAAACTGTGTTTTATTGCCCTGTGCCCACTCAGACTTAACCCAGCTCATTGCACTGGAGGAAGGAGCAGAAACATTAATAACTTCCAGATCTGCTGGATTCACAAAGGGGTTCTACAGCCTGTGCTGAGAGGGCTTGGGAAGGCTCCTGGCATTCTCTCCTGCCTCTGCACATCTACAACCTCGCCCAAATTACCCCGCTGTAAGTACTCCCTTACCCCACATGCATCACTTTATCCTTACTAAAGTGCAGAACACAGCTTATTCAGAGCATCTCCAGGCCGTAGATCCTGCCTGGAAAGATGACTGAAGAGCAGCTGGAGCAAACTCCACCACCAAAACAGCTCCCACGCTCCAGTCCCTGTGCCCCCAGCGTGCAGAGCAGGAGCAAGATTTCAAAGGCACACCCTGAGCATCAGCTTGACCTTGAGCGCCCGGAGCAGCCTCGGGCCCTTATCTGAGGGAGCGAAAACATCCCACCAAATTTCAATCAGAGGCTTTCAAAGGCTCAAGTGTTCACAGTTACAAAACAAACTCCAGTGCAGCTCCAAGCCTCCGCTGTGCCACAGGCAGTGCGGAAGGTTTCCGGCTGTCGGGCGGAGTGTATAATAGGACTGATTTATAGTTATCAGCATGGGACTTGATTCGAAAGCTCAATCACCGTGACTTCTCACAGTGGGGTTTGCATGCTGCAACGGGCCTCAAAATTGGAGAGGAATTTACCTCCCGCTGCCGAACATTACATAACAATCAACAGAAAACAAGCGGAGAGCAGCAGGAGGTCCCCATCATTAGCCTGCACAGTCATGTTAATGGAGATGTACACACACTCATCTATCTGCACTTATTATGGAGCTTGCCAGACTGTGGGATTACACTGCAAGAAGGAGTCTTGGGCAGAGAGAGACAAGACACAGGCAAAGAGCTTCCAAACTCCAGTCAGTCCACTGAGACTTCCACATTAACGCGAGAGGCTGGGCTCTGGGAGGTCCGAATCTCGCGTGTAGCAAAGCGGCTCACAAACGTTTGGAGGTGCCTGCGACCTCGCACTGTGCAAAATGCTGCCGTTCCTCTACAGAAATACCAGCTCTGCCTTCACCTTTCTGCCTCTTTGGAGCCTCGCTGCCAAGGCAACAGCTCCACCTCCGCAAAAGGAGGCCCGCAAAGTTTTCTGAACTTCTGTCAGTGTGGCCACATTGGTCTGCATCCCAAAATAATCACAGACTTCGATGCCAATTAGATGGTTCATATTAGACAAACAGTAGTTCCTGTGGAGACTCCTGCTGCCCTGGCATACAAAGAAAGACGAAAGCAAAAACCTAACATAATTTAAAAAGCCATTCACACCAAAAGGGCTCATTTTAAACTTAATATTTTGGGTAACTGTAGCTTTGTTTTCATATGATGTATTGTCTTCAACATAACAAGAGTACTTCAAAACATTCCTAGATCTCTCAAGGCTGAGGGACAAATTTGTTCCATTTGTGGGCTTTCTAATGAATAAAGTGCTTGAACACCTGATGTGACTTAACAAAGGTGAACCGAGTCGGAGCAGAGAACAGCCACATCACATTTTCTCTCCAGCCACTGCTTTGACTTTTATAAATACTCCCCTTTCCCTCCCAAGCCAGCAATTTATTGTTCATCCCTCATGGGGTAAACCCTCCAAATTCATTCTAAAACTTGAGTATACAAGGTTAAGAAAAGGTCAAGACAGTCCAAGTCCCTCTATGCTAATTTAGCATGAAGAAGGCAATCCATTTCCCCTTCCCAAACATGCATTAAATGCAGAGCATCTCTAATGGCCTGAGAGTTTTCTCCCTGATGTTCAAATATTCTTTCTAGATCACTAAGCTATGGATCTAACTTGCGTTATTTCTCTTAACAAAATTAGAAATGACAGTTTTAAACAATCTTAATGTTATAATCAAATCAACTGGAATGTCATTAGCCTTCCCGATTGCCATTTTTCTTTTCTGATTAATACTGTGATTCCTGTAAGAAACACTATTTTCTTAACCTCTATAGGCAACCAGTATATTAACCCCATGCAGATTGACTATTTCTGCCATATACTTCTTACTAACCAAAGGAGAGCTCCTACACTTTCTCCCCTGCCTCCTCAAAAAGTGTTGTACCTCTCTTTCTCCCTATCAATAAATTGACCCAGAAATACTTGCAAACTGTTGGTCATTTTAACATTTTAAAATCAAAAGTCCCCTGCAGAATTCAGCCACAAATTGATCTGTTTGTACAAGGCTCTGGAATGCATCTGTTGCAAGGACCAGGCAGGACAATACAAACCATCGATGACTCAAGAGCCCCTGGCTTGTTTCTGAATATTTTTCTTTCAGACAGCCCAGAACACCGAGCAAGCTGCACTACTCACCCATTTCAGACCCTCCTTGACCCAAATACTCCCATCAAGCCCATATGGGGAAAGAGACTGGTAGCACTGAGAGCTAGAGAACAATAAGGGACTAACACATAACTGAATTAAGAAAGCAGCTAAACACTTTTAGGTTCTACTTTATGCTAAAAAGAGCTGCCTGCTCAGTGGATGTTCAACGATCTCTGAAAATAGTGTGTTTAGCCATGATATCACTGAATTGTTCTTATTCACTGTTTCTTCCCCAGTGAACCACCTTCTGGTTCTTACCCCACACTTAAACCCTTTGTGCTTTGGGGTCAGGAGCACACTTCTTGTTTCGTTTCTGAAGAAGCCCCACCACGAGAACCATGACTAGCAGCTATTAGCATTAATAAGCACTGGTGAAGAACTAAGACACAAAGGTTACTTGCTTTCAAATACTTTGTTTGTTCGATTAGAGGGAAGAAATGAAGCAATAAAATGCTTCTCTGCTGATTGTGCCTTGTTTTCATGGACAAAGCCTCTTGGCTACAAGTGAGTTTAGGCCAGAAGCCCATCTCTAGGTAAGTGAACCTTAACCCAACCCAACCAATTGACATTAACTCAGGTAAGCCAAGGACCTCCTGTTTCAATTTAAATTGTTTTTCCTCTGGAAGCTCATCTCTTTTGACCATGTTTTATATTGTGCAACTGTGTCACGTACCTAAAGCATAAAGAAGCAATATGAGCCCCACCTAGAACTGCTTCTAGATCAGGAAAGTGCATGAAAACAACCAACTAGAACAGAGGGGCAGCAAGAGATGTCCCAGTGCAACACAAGCTATGCTGGGGCCAGCTCCAACATTCTGCCTTGTTATCCATAGTCAGTGGATGGTGAAGCCCCTTCCTGCAGTGCTCAGGAGTGCCAGTGAATCAAAAAGGCATTATGGGAGGCACTGTCGTGGTTTAAAAATGAAAGTTAGCAATTTATAGTCCACCAAAATTGCAGCTGGAACTACGCTGTAAATTCTCCCATGCCACCTACTGGTGCCTTCTTTATCTACCAACTGTATTTTATAGAAAGCCACACAAATGTGGTGCATTTATGGATAGTGTTGAAACCCGTTTTTTGGTGGACTTGAGTGGAAAGGCACAACGGTCAGTCCATGACACAGGATCTCCCTGTTTGGGTACCTTAAAAGGTAATTATTACTGCTGACAGCTTCAAGACCCCCCCAAAGATGGTGAGAAGCAACACGAAGGAATTCAGGACAGAAGATGCTGCTCAGCACTAAGGCAAATCTGCCACGAGAAGGGCAGGGAAGCCAAACCACCTCACACACACCCCCCAAGAGATTGCATGAGAGCAAACCTCTGCTTGCTGCTCTCCAGAACGCAGCTCCTGCTGCAATCCCACAGCCAACACAGCTGGGACTGTCCACAATCCTAAGGCATCACAGCTATTTTCTTGACTGGGCATAAAATAGAAGAAAGAAAAAAAAAATTAGTCTTGTTTAATCAACTTAACTACTTTTTTTCTTATTTAACATTAAAAATTAGAGTCTGTCCTCCTCTATCTAAAAGGAAAGCTGTCAGGTTCTGACCTAAGCCTATCCAAAAGGAGGGATGGGGAGAGGAAGGGGGGAGTTGGGAAAAATCAATGAATCTACGCTAATAAAGGTTATAGGAGTAAAATTTACGCTGGATGCAAGTATGATCCTGTAGTCTTTTTATTTTTTTGGCGTGCTGCCCCAGCATGATTTACGTCGAGATAACATGATGGAGCCTCCACCATTGAAAGGAATTAAATAAAAATGCGATAAAGGAGTACAAAATCAATCCGCTTACAGTTTTGTTTAATAAAAATTCATGAAGGATGGGCGGGCAGGCCCATAAGAAATACACCAGTTCAATGAGGGGGCTCTATCAAGCCCACAGCCATTAGAGTGTAGCAGCAGGATAGGATTATTGAACATTAGCATGAGTTAGCTGTGTGCCAGTGTGTTGAATATGCCTCAGTTCCCCCATCATTCCAAGCTCTGTCATTGCTGCCAGTCAATAGCGCATCTATCACCTGAAATAATGGCCAAGAAAAGTACAAAAGATGGGGATTTGACCTTGACTGAGAAGCTGATCCATGGGGATTTTCCAACAGCAGAAGCTGTTTTTTCAGTCAGGATGCTGGGACTAAAACCCCACAGTGGACCCAGCCTATCTCTGGACTTCAGCAGGTTACATGGGCTTTCCCCCAGGCTGAGTTTGGGTCTCCAGTTGTCACTTTTCACAGCTGAGTGAAACTTCTGTCCTCTGGAGACATTTGCCCTAGTGATAAGTTTGCATTTGTTTTCTTAACTACAGGCTGAGGAATACACGGGCAAAGAAACATGCCCTGTGGCATGGTAAAAAATTAATTGCAAAATCCTTTAGCCACCCTGATTTTGTAAGAGGAGCTGTGAGGCTTTAGCCTCACCCTTTCCCTCCAATGGGCATTTTAAAAGCTATTGCTTACAGTCATCTTGACAAGAGGAGGATTTTAGTGGTCACAGGTTACACAGATGAGCATTTGAGAACAGAACTTGGCCAAATCCACGCAGCATTTCTGTGGTTTTCCACCAATTTGACCAACAGTAGAACAGAACTATTCCAATTTCTACCTGAGCAAACCATCTCATTTTCAGAACATTCATTTGCTCTGTGCTAAAATTGACACTCTTTAGGGGTTTTTTTATCATCACCAGTGTTCAAGTAAAAACATGGCTGAAAATATGGACTTGTGCCTTGCAAGAGTGAGTTTGCAAGTCAGGTGTGAACATTCCCACTGGAAGTGCTCACAAAATAGCCCGAGTGTGTGATGTCACCTAGTGGTCAGGACACACGGGACAGTCAATTCACATTTTCTGCTAATTCCTCCCATCGCTGGAGGTACCTGCTGAAACTTCCTAAGGTCCTTATCAAATAAAGGCCACTCCAAGCCAGGATGAGGTAGATTCAGCTTAACACACACCTGTGATGGGATATGTGCAGAAAGAGTGGGATGTGACTCATTTTCTCCAACACCAGCAGCTGTTAATTCCAAACTCTTTCTTCCCTGTACTCAAGTCAAGCCCAAAAAGTTAAATCAACCTTTTTCAACCACCAGCAGTGTTGTCATTGTGCTGCAAGATAAAAGCACAGAAGTCATCGGACTCCATGGGTTATCCCTAAATGTGCTTCCTGCAAGAAATTCCTCTCAGAGCACGGCTGGGTACAACTCCACACCCTCAGACACATTCCAGCTCGTGCCAGCCACGCGCTGGCTCTCCTCGGCTGGCTGAGCTGCCCACACCTTTCTCCCAGCAGAGGGGATTCATGCCTAGGGAAGCATTTCAGCTTAGCTTTCCCTCCACCAGACTAGAGGCAGCTCAGCTGACTGACTCTGCTCTAAGCACTTGTCAGGTAGGAACACGGACAAAAGGCAAAATGCTGTATTAGCCCACTCCTCCCTGACAGAAGCCTTAGGCCAAGCAAAACTGCCCTGCCAGTTTTTCCTGGTAGGCTTTTCTTGGCTGTTCCAGTACGTTGACTTGAAGGACAATAACCTCTAGCTTGTTTAACAGCTTGTCCCCGCTGTGTAATTACACTTCTTTTAATTGGCTCGTGGGGTTTAATCATCTCCTGGGACTCAGCTTCCAGCGATTCTCATTAACTGCCGGCACGCACTCGTGTTCTGAGGACAGGGGGATGTGCTCCAGAACTGCACACGGGGGAGGCTCTCTGAGGATCCAAAGGGAAAGGCTCACAGCAGAGCTCCCAGCCACGTACAGACACTCACACTCCTCCCAGCCAGCTACACCCCATCTGTAAAGTGCACAGCCAGCTCTTCATCCCCGGGGAGAGGCAGCCAGCCCTGCTCACATCCACTGTCAACTTGTTGGAACAGCTAGAAGAGGCAGAACATAGCAAGGATTGAGAAACCACAGAGAGGGAGACTCCTGGCAGAGGCATGGAAGAGTGGATATAGGAGCCATGCTGAGCCCCTTACACAAGAAACTTCTCCCTGTTACCTCCCCGTGCCTCAACTGTTCCAACATTTCTCTCAGAAGTTTGCAAGCTTCAGCTGATCTCAAAATTATGTTTAAAAATGTATCTAAAATTACACCCACAGTAATAGTAATACTCCTCATTTTATGCCAAGTGCCTTTGTGCCCTCCTGGAGGACAGGAGCAAGTCCAGAGGAAACCACGAAGATGATCAGAGAGCTGGAGCACCTCTGCTTTGGAGACAGGCTGAGAGCTATGAGTCACGGGGCTTGGAGAAGACAAAGCTTCAGAGAGACTCTTAGAGCCCCTTTCAGTATCTAAAGAGGCTACAAGAGATCTGGAGAGGGACTTTCTACCAAGGCAGATAGTGATAGGACAACGAGTGAGTGTTTAAAGGACCAAAAGAGGGAAGAAGAGATTGAGATTGGATGTTAGAAAGAAATTGTTCCCTGTGAGGGTGGGCAGGCCCTGGCACAGGGTGCCCAGAGAAGCTGTGGCTGCCCCTGGATCCCTGGAAGTGTCCAAGGCCAGGCTGGACAGGGCTTGGAGCACCCTGGGATAGTGGAAGGTGTCCCTGCCACGGCAGGGGTGGAATGAGATGTCTGTAAGGTCCCTTCCAAGCCAAACAGTTCCCCTATTCTGTGACAGCAGGGTGGGCTGTACAGAGGAAGTCTCTGCTAAGAGGACACTGCTACATCCTAAGCAGTCAGCACCAAAGGCTGCTCACAGGAGGATGAGCCATGGACACGATACATTGCAGAAAATGGGAAAGGATATTTGACATTTGCTGAGGGAACAACACTACGTTAAACTTGTACTGGCAAGGCCTTGAGATCCAAGTAGTTTTCTATTACTTCTCAGCCATGCTCGGCCGGTTTGTTTGATTTTTCCATCAGAATCCTGCAGCTCAGTTCACTTTACCAGAGGGGGAAGTTGCTGGGAAAGGGGCTGAGAAACAAGAATCTGTCAAAGAGTTGTTTTATTTCCTACAGCACTGGCTGACTGACCAAAATCCTATAAAAAAAAATAGAAAAGAAAAAAAGTCAAATTCAGGAAAAAGCCCTGAACGTGTCAAGGCTTTTGGAACAAATGGCACAATAGGTTTTTCCTGTAGCTATAGGCATGTATTTCTTCTTATTTTTTATTTATTTATTTAAGCCCCTGTAACACACCATTTCCCCCAAAGGGCTGCAAAGGTTCAAAGGCTTTGAGAGCACCAATAAATCATGACCACATAAATGTCCTGTAGTGAAGTTTGATTCTTATTTACCCGGGGTCTTTGGGCCAGTGCTCAGTCTGTGTTGGAGAAGGCAGATTTACTTCTCCTGAGATGCCCTCAATTCACAGAGTGCTCATCTTTCAAGCAGCACCGCTCCAGCCTCAGCTGCCAAAACACTTCTAGCTGCAAGTTTCCATCATTTGCTTTATCACACTTCCCTTTCCCCTCCCAGATACTGGTCTAAACTAAGTTATGTTTAGAAATACCTTGTGAGTGGCCAGACTGTGAGTCAATGAATCTCTTTAAATCACTGCCATATGCAGAAGAGTTTCAGGCTTTAGTGAGCTTTCTCCTTAGGCCATCTCTAGCCTTGATTCCCTCTCTAAAATAATCCTTAGGACTGTGGCATGTTGTACAGCATGTAGGAAACTCAGCACAGGTATAAGCAGGCTACAAGAGTGGGGCACAGGAAACAGGGCATTAAAAACAGGGCAGAAATAGTGTTTCAGATGAACTGGATGCCTTGCTGCATAGCTAAGGTGCAGTTCTGTCCCGCAGGCAGTAAGGCAGTGAATCAGTCTCCACTCCACAGCAAGGAAGATCTGCTCATCCAACCCTGCTAAGAGGAAAACAGGATCAGCCACAGAAACTCCAGCAGTTTGATTAAAGCAAGCACCTAGTAGTGTAGCTGTTTCTTCACATTTTTTTTCTGTTAGGTGACTTACTCTAACATTCATTCTCTAATGTCAATGAATATTTACACCCAATCCACTTTGAAGTATCCTGTTTAATTATTCACAGTTAGTACAGCTGCAGGTATTCACTAGCAATTTGTGAGCAGAGTCCATATTCATTTTCTGGAAGCATTTTTCTGGAAGGGTTTTTTCTGACAGGAAACAGAACCAACACCCAGAGAAGTAAATTAACTACTCACATGATTTAAAAGACTGCAGATGCACATGATTTTTCAGATGTGTACGTGGAAAAATAAGAACTAAAGACAACTAATTATAGCAAGACATTTTGCTATATTACCCTAAATTTTTGAGACAAAGAGAAAAAGTGTTCAAGCACCAGAGAAACATCACAGTTCCGTGCATCATTCATTAGAGAGATATGAATTTGCCAGACACATTAACCAAAAACAACTCTTTGATTCAGTGGAATGTGACTGGGACATTCGTAGGTTCAATTGCAGTGGGAACTCACGTAGGGAATCTCATCCTGAGACAACAGCCTTGAACCCTGCAGGAATCTGCACAGCTCTGCTTTTAGGAAAGGCCTTTTGTCATTAATAGTTTAAAAGTGTTGAAGGGAAATGTTGGCAAAACCCCAGCAGCAGATTTGAGTTCATTCTGTAACCCGAAAAACAGGTGGGTGAATTAATCTGCAACCAAGACCACTTTGTTACACCCCATGCAAAAAAGCAAAGCCTAAATGGGGATTTAGTGTGCTCTGAATTATATCTATCTGACTTTTATTTAATTTGCCTTAGCTTTTCCCACTCTCTTTTGTCTGGAGAGTGCAGAAGCCCCTGGCCAGAGGACCTGCTTTTTGGCTTATAAATTTAAGGTAATGCAAATGCATTTCAGGCTGTTTTTATTTATGCCATAATTGGTTGGGGGTTATTTCAATAAATAAATAAAGGCAGCTAAACATTTGCCACGTAGTCATAGCTTCCAAGAGTTTTGGTCAGGGTGGTGCTCACATTACCCTACGGTGTTTGTGTTGTGTGCTCTGGATGACAAGTTTATTGGAAAATGAACAAGAGTCCCTCTCCCAGCCACTGACAGCAAAAATCCATCTCCAGCATAACAGACAGATATAATTGTTGTGCACCCTGTTAGACATGCCAAGTGATTGATACAATGCAAAAAGGAGCGGGGTGAAATTATGATGATCTATAAAGATCTTTCTGGAACAGAGAAAGAGGAAGAGAATCATTTTTAATATGATTAATATTGCAGCAGAGAGGGGGAGAAAGGAAAGAGATGGGATTTGTTCCCTGCTATAACACTCTACTCCCAGGCAATACTGCTTAGCAGGAAAGCCTTCCAGCTGAGGGCTATGAAACAGTTATCACTGGTAGGTGATTAAGTTACTAATTCTTCAGGGAGAAGACATTTAGAGGCCCATATTAAAGGAGAGCGAGGCAAAATTACATTCCGTTTCAATTTAGTTTAGCAATTCTAGTGATTTAGTTAAATGAAAAGCAATTGTTCCAATTAATAGTATTGAATGTTATTCATCAAAAGTGTCAAAACAGCTGTGTTGGTGCATTAGTAACCTATTCTCTTGTCAGAGATATGGATAATTCCCCGGGATTGCACGAGGGAAATGGCAGAGCAGCCAGGAGCCTCCAGCGGAGCCGCACGTCCCGCAGCGTTAATGACTGCGGGGTCACGGAGCTGCTGCCGGGCCCCAGCGGCTCCAGGCCGGGGTGGAAAGGACAGCTGGGGCTCAGCAGGGCAGGGGATGTTCCAGAACACACGACTCTGGCTCTCGCCCTCGCCGGTGCCATCCCACAAATGTCCTTCAGCACAGTCTGACGGGGCAGCACAGCCCTGCGCTGCCGGCGAGCGCAGAGCAAAGGCAGCTGCTCCTCTCCTCCCTCATCCACTCCTTGTCCCACTCCTTCCTCAGGGTTTTGTGCAGGAAAGGGTGAGACCTCCACCTTGCTTTGCCTAGAGCTGGTGCAAGAACAATGAGGGAGCCAAGCCCCAGCGAATGCCAAGCACCATTTTGATCCACGCCGAGTCCTCGGCAGAGAGAGCAGCCCTGCAGCAGCTTTTCTCATGGAGCTCATCCATCAAAACAGTGATTAAGGAGCTAAGAGGAAAAGTTTGGACATAACCCCTGATTACAATGGGGTAATAAAACACAATGGTTGTGCTGGCCTGGGAATATGACACTCTGGCACAAGACAGAACCTTCTATTTTGGGATAAACAGACCCCGGTCTGAACATGGCTGAGGGCATCCTGGAGCTCATTAATCTGTATGGGAATGACAGAGACAGGATAACAGGTCTGATAAGGGTTTCCTCCAGCCTTTTCCTCGCACCATGCAGGCCCCTGCAGCCATCTCAGCTATCCCCACTCAATAAGGCTTTATACACTTCCTCCCACGACCCACAATTGCCATCTCAGTGCAGGCGATACTATCGCCTTCCTTTCCTTTCAAATTTCCATAGCCTTTCTATGGGAGATTAGAAAATCCTGTCGTTTTTGGACTCTGCTGTTTGTTTTCTCCAGGAGCTAAGGAAAAACAAATGCATGCAGTGTAGCTGAGCTGAAGGACAAGGGGAAAAAGGGTGCTAAGGGCCCAGCAGGAGCCTGCTGCAGCTTGTGCTGCTCTTTTCCAGGGCGATGCTTTTGCACTCCTCAGGAACAAGGCAAACCATGGCCCAGTCCCATCCCACGGGTCAGTGGTGAGATCCTCCAGGTCATACCACAAGCCAGGAGTTACAAGAGTCTCATGTGTCAAATGCTGTGTCTGTTCTTTTTTAAAAAGTAGTTAACCGAAAATCAAAAAAGACGTGGGTACACTCAAGGAGAAGTGGAGCCCTAGATACCTCAAGTGAAAGACAATTCTGCTTTTTCTCCCTGTCTCTGAAGGGACCCTTCAGGCCACACTCACAACCCAACCTTCCTCACGAAGGTAACAAGGCTTTGCAACGGGACTTTTCTTTCTTCCTCTTCCCTACCCCAATGACTGCCAGGGATCAGAGCCCAGCAGTGACCCTGCCCTAACACACACTGAAACAGCCAGGTGCTCTTGCTGAGCACAAGCTAAAGTCAGTGCAGAGCATCACATTGTACCAGCACTGCTGTAACTGAAATTTTATTTAATGGGGAGAGGGACATAATCTCTTATCTATGCAAGCCAAACAGTTTATTATCACCTGCTCATGCTCAGATGAGGAGTAAGGCTTGAGAAACCTGCAACTGCAAAAACCTTCCCCAGCTTTACACATAAATGTGTATAAATCACGTATTCTCACTAGGTTTGGCACCCCTAAAAAATCCTTTAAGCCCTAGCCTGGAACTGTACCTGCATCTGCTTTTATCATAAGAGCTTGAAAGCACATAGAAAACAGCACCTTAACTCATGGGCTCTGAGCTTTGTTATGACCTCTGGTGCTTTGTGCCTCAGTAACGAGGCTGCTGAAACAACTCCAAGCCAGAGCAATGAACTGAATCCCCCCAAGCTGGTCCCAGCACAGGGGAATGGACACACAGCAGGTCCACGCTAAACTTCTGCAGAAGGCTGGAGAACACACATGTTCACTTCAGAGTGGTGGCCAGAAGAACAGAGAAGCACTCTGGAGCCCTCCCTGTATTACAGTTCAGGGTTTTGGCATCCAAGAAGCTTCTTTTTGGCAACTCTTATTTTCTCATTCCTGCTCACGATGGTAGGATTTTCATTGCCTTCAGGGCATAGAAGGTTACTGATAACAAAAGTGTGCATTTTAATACACCAGAATAACTACAGATATGCCTGTTTTGGAGCACGTGGCTCCATCTTAGCTGTATTTCAAACATGCCACATAACATTTATTATGAAAAGGAATTAAAGAGCCCTTCATTAATTATTTGTATTACCATAGCACCTAAGGGCATTAATCACACATCAAGGCATCGTTCAGCAAACACTGCCAGAACACAGTCTGCCCACAATCAAAATCCAGGGCAGTGAAAAAGAAACAACTGCCCAGAAATAAAAGAATGCACGTGGTGTGGGAAGCAGGGGGTGATGGCTTCAGTCAGCAGGAGAGACACCAGAAAAACCATGTCTTCTGCTATCAAATTACCTGTGCACAGCCCAGGTGAGGAAGGTTTTTCAGAGAGGTCAGGGGAGAATTAAGAGTCAATAATAAGTGATCAGAATATCGGAAGCCAAACCCAAGGAGAGGATGTGGAAGAAAGTGGGCAACTTGCAGCTGTTGTGGTTCAGAGCCCACAGAGACAACACTGAGCAGTCAGGTACAGTTTGGGTCAAGTTATGGATCATGAGGACACCTGGAAGATCCTTTCCAGCCCAGCCCTTTGACTTTACAACAGCTAAAAATAATTTTAAAATAGACAGTGAAGTTCTAACACCATGTTTGTTAAACAGGCCCAAACTTTAAATGTTTCCTTATGAGTTAACGCCAGCACTATGCCCTTACTCTGAGAAACCAGGGCACAAATATGTTGGGAGCTGCACTTCACCCATGACAAACCCCCAGGCAACAAATCAAAGCTTCACCATGCCTCAAGATCATTATCTCCTGCCAAAGTTAAACACCACTAATAAACAAATACCAGCTTCTGATCATAAAATGGAGCTGAGGCCAAAAATAAAAGCTCAGAGTCTGCCTAGATGGTGATTAGTAACTAACACACCAGGTAAGCTCTTCCCACCTCCTCAGTTCCTGCAGCAGCCCCAGAGCTCAGCTCTGGCACGTGCCCAGCACAGGCTGGGAGCAGCCACTCATTCCTAACCATCATTTCGACTCTTCCTGCCCCATCTCTTGGAAAATGGGATGTGTCCCCATGTAAAAGGTGGTGATTAGAGAGAATAGATGTACGTTGTGAAGTGAGCTGAGCAGCAAATAAAGGTGATTCCTCCTACCCACACAAGGTTTTGAGATTTTGGTGTATTAAATGAAAACAAATTTATGTCTGAAAAGCCACTGTTGTTCTTCATGTGCCGCATTTTCCTCCCAAGGAGAGGCTCTGGCATTAAACTGCAGGGTAGAACAGAACAACAACTGCTGTACACAGAGGTAACAGTGAAACATGAAATTATTGTAATATAGCACATTGCCATAATACAAATTAAACTACTGTATTTCCCACCTGTAGCTTTCTTAAATTCCTATTTCGCTTCGTCATTGTTGTTTGGTTTGTTTCAAAATAAAAACAGGCTTATAGACAGCTGAGTAGTTAAAAGTGTTGACTTCATTAAAGGAAAAAAAAAAAAAGAAAAAACCCACAAACCCCCCCACTCCCTTGGAGAAAAAAGAAAAAAAAACAAATATAACCAGACTAACTTCCCATTCAAAAGCTGAAAGACCTGTTCTCCTAAACCTGACTGTAGAGGAATGTGGCTAACACAGAAAGGTTTTGGTTTTTTTTAAATTATTTAGGTGCATTCTCAGAAGTTAATCAACTAATCTCCATCTCGATTTCCTAAACCAAGAAAAGGCCAGATGTAGTAATCTCTTACAGACATGATATAATTGTACTGTAATCATAACAGAACAATATCTGCACATATGCTTTTGTTAAGCACAGGGCACAGCCTGACACTGCTCATTAAGGAACAAATGGAACATTCAACCACGGCTTTCATTTGATCTTACAGAGATAAGCCTCGGTATTGTTATTCCGGATTTTGTGTGTGTGTGCAGGACACAAAAGCATTCTCTCTCACAATTAAAAAAAAATAAATAAAACCAAAGCAAACTGGTCTACATGGGACAGCTGAGCAGTGGAATGGTATATTCTGCTCTTACTGCTCTGCAAAAACTTAAAAGTCACTCCAAACACAAAATTAACACCAAAAATCAAGCCGAACACAGCTATCTCACCCTACTATGGCCTTGCTGGCCATTTTTCTTACGCAGAACATTTTTTCACTATCACATCCCAATGGTATTTTACACAGCATTACACTCCCTGGCATTGTAATTTAAACCTTGTCTATGCCCTGGGTATGACAGCGTCTCAGCGTAACTAGTAGCAGTACCAGAAAGGGAAATATCAAACAAGCAGCTGGTGTTGCTTTAGAACTTTCTGAAGGGTGTGCCTGGCAGGAAAGCAGTTAAAAAGCAGCAACGTGAAATTGCCTGTGATACAGCACAGTGATGCTCCTGCGTTATAAATAATGCTGAGGGATGCATTATTTATATGTCTAATATTGGGCTCGCTTATGAAGAAAGCTGCTTTCTGCAGTTTGTCTCCAACAGTAACAGGCAGACAGGATCACACAGCAGAGATCGGAAGGAGACATGGCAATTCATGGAAATTTGGGAGGCAAAACACAGAAAAACATTGAATGGAGCACTCGATTGCATTTCCTAGGTTTAATAAGCTGGAAATCTCAGAAGGTTAGGAGCTCACCTTTCATTCACTTAAACATTCAATAGGAAAAAAAAAAAAAACTCGGATGTTTATTTGAGCCTTATCCCAAGTCTGTGTCCTGTAACAGCTGCAGGGCTGGCACGGAAATACTCTGAGATTTCTGGCACCTCCAGGTCTGATCAGTGTTTTAAACCAAAACTGGAGAAAGGCTCTGCCCCATAAAAGTGTTTAAATTGGCTCTTGCAAGAGGGTGGAGCCTCCAGCCCCACAGCGAGCTCGATCTTGTAACACACTCGTTTTCTGTTCCTGTGTTGAACGCATCCCTTGGCACAGCTCCAGCACGAATGCTGCTGCTAAGAGCACCTCCTTCCCTCGCTGCACTGGAAACTCCACCAGCACTCTGTAAACAAGTGTAACTATGAGGACGAGAGCACAGACAAACCTGGTGGTTAGCCTAAGTCAGAGCACCAACAGGGCCAAACCCAATTTTTGGTACCACCAACACTTTTCCCTTCAGCCAAAAGTTACCAGCTGTAGATAAATGCCTGTAACAAGCTTTTATCCACCCCTTATCCCACTTGTTTTCCGAGACTGGTGGTAGGTGTGCACCACAGCCACCTTTTCTTGGCAGCAACACACAAAGCTGAGGGATGGAGACAGGTCCCAGCCACCCACGGGGCAGTAGATTTCTCTGGAGTTTGGGTGGACAACCAGACTGGTCTACAAAGAATAAATCAATTCCAGTAAGTCAGAAACTGCTCTCAACAATGAGCACAGAGCTGTTGTGGCAGTTAATGACTCCCACCAGTGTCTGATCCAGCCCAGGCAGGGCCCTGGGGGGAATTAAAGCACTCTTGTGCTTTGCTGTTGGGACCATGGTGCTGGCAGTCTCATGAGCTCATCCTTACAGCTTTCTTTTGTTCTTGGAGTTGCAGAAGAAAAAAAAGGCTTGAAGGCCAGAATGGGACAATGATCCCAAAAGATAGCTGGTGGGTGTGTACATAGCCGGTTTGAAGTACATTTCATGAAACCATTCACTCCAAACCCACTGTTTTGGAAACTTGCTTTCACAATCCTAGGCTCCAAGGTCCCAGATTATCCAAATTCCAGATACTATTGCTGAAAATGTTTAATAGTTCCATGTCTAACTGAACCAGCAGCCAAAAACCACCCTATCAAAACCCAGTAAAATACAGTTCAAAAATAAAGGTGAACAACGGGAAGAAATTGAGATTCTTCTTCAAGATTGAAGGTTATCTTCCAAGTCCAAGTATTTCTCATACATCTTTTCAAAGCAGTGTTTAAGTACACTTAGCTACATTTTGGTTCTCCCCTACAGGTATTTTGCTGCCTCTTCATCTTTGTTAACAAAGCATTTAAGGGCAGGACGTTCTCATCTCAGATGCCACAGTGAAGGGCTCACAGCCTCGCCTTCCCACCTGATTCCTCACAGTATCACAGGCAGGAAAAGTAATTGGCATCAGCCCATTTGCATTCCTACAGCAATTCTTCCTGAATGCTTCCAACCGATGGCCAAAACACCTCCCCACCTAAACCCAGTGACATGAGAAACTCTGTGTTCATTTTAAAGTGTTCTGGGCTTTCCTAGCTGTGCACAGAAGTTGAAGACACAGGCTGAGCACACTCTGCAGCCTCCAAACTGAAGGCAAATGAGTGATGCTCAGACTGTTTCACACTCAGAGTCACGAGACTCGGTTTGAACTTTCACACAATTGACTCCTTTAGCTTGGCGTAGACAAACTGTCTTTTCCTGCTACAACGCTTGTGAGAGGGATGAAGAGCTGACACCAACTTATCCCAGGATGTGAAGCTTGCCAGGAGCTCAGTTTTCACCCACAGATTCAATTTTTTTAGTGCCCCTCCACTCGTGACCATCCTTGAGATGAGGAACTCCCCCGGTGCAGAAAGCCCAAAGTCAAATCACACGCTGGAGCTTAGTTTATGCTAAGCAGAATTTCCAGATAAACTTCTGCAGTCAAATCTGCCCAGCACTATTGATCCCAGTTCTCCACTTTGCTGTGCAATTTCAGGCACAGCTTAAAGTGGAGAAGCCAAAAGAATCCAAAAATTAAAAACCACTTTCCCCATATTCCACTCAGCAGCTGTCATAGAGGAAATGCAAGTGGAGTGATTAATTCTTCCACTTATTCTGATGCAAGAGCATCAGCCTCTCAGATTTGGGCTTTATTACTATGCTCTGCCTCCCCAGGCCAATAGTAAGAGTCAAATTTTGACAAATTTCATACTGTGAGGCTTTTAAACAGTCAAATATTGCTTTATTATTTAGAACATCATTTTTCGGTTTTGTTTCCAGCTGTATGTAGTACTGAAGTTTGCATTAATGCCCTGCATTATATCATCCTTATCAGACAAGTTTCCGAGGTACAGCTGATTCTCCTTTTTGATTTTCTACAAGAGCTATTAAAAATGCTGACCAAAGAATATAGATTTTCATTAATATTTCCTCTTCTTTTGATCTGTTCCTTTGATTTACCTGACTCTACAATCCAAATAATCAGAGGAGTTCCTGTCTTTCATGCAACAAATGTAATGCCAAAATTTAATCAAGCCAAGGTTTTTAAGATGAGGGGGAAAAGAGGCAGTACATTTAAAAAGCTTTTCCTCACCCTGTGTCTCCAGATGGTTTTGGGAAAAGCAGACCCCAACAAGATGTACCAGTTAAGTATCCAACAGCATTAGAGATTTCAGGGGACATTCTCTGCTTTGTAGGCACAAAAAACATTTCTGCAAACAGCAAAGCTGTTGAGGATGAGAATTTAGATGGAGACAACCTTTTTCTTTTGGCAGGGGAAAACAAGGTGTTGCTCTAGCATTTTCTCTATGCTCTCTCTTGCTTCAGTTCAGTTTTCTCTGCTAGCTTAAGCAGCTGATATCTTCTCAGGACATCCAGTTGACTGTATACTTGTTTTTCAACCCTATTTTGGCATAAGGTTGCTGTCCTTATTCCTTTTCGTATTGTTCCTACACAGGAAGGCAGGAAAATATGTTTCCAGGCTCCTAATATATGTTTGTTTTCCCTTATTGTTGTTCATTCTGTTTACACAGTGGTTGTTTTCCTTCATCTCTGATGATGAAATTTAAACTCTCTCCTAAGAGGAGAGAGATTTGGGGGAGTGGAAAATACAAAGAGAGTAATGGAGCAAACACAGACTTTGCTTTCAGCACTCTTGAGGAGTCAACCTTGACCCCAAGATGCCCAAACAAGTTGCAAGTGTAACATGTGCACATTTGGATTAAGCCCAAATGCTCTTGTTTTTATGCTATTTTTACATCAGGGGATGAGGGAACAGATGTGGTTCAGAGCAGTCGGTGCACCCCAGAACACTGTGCTGCAGTGGCTCCGGTGCCATTAAATCACCGTCAGAGAAACTTTGTTCAGGAGTCCTCCAGTTGTTCCGTGGGATTGCTCCAGCCCAGCTCCACCATGCACCTCAAATACATGGCTAACTCAGAGAAATCAGAGAATTGGCAACTCACCACCCTCTGTCTCAGTCAAAATTACTCTGGGGTCCCTTAAAAAACCCCACAAGTTGGTGAAAGCAGCCATTATCTGTGTGTGACATCAGCTGCTTGTAGATGCATTGGTAGATCTGTGGTTACTCAGCTTTTTTTCCACATTTCCAGTGTTAACTTGGTGATGCAATAATTTGTATATGCAAATGATGGGGATATTTGAATAAACAAAGTTACAAAACAGTCCAAAGAGAGGGGTATGCTAACTAACACAGAAGTTTGGGTGATATATGTAATCAAATAAAGGAAATCTGCAGCGCCTCAAAAAACAGCCAGAATGGCTTCCAGTCAGCTAACAGCAAACTAATCAGCTTTTCTGATAACCTGAGAGAAGCCTCTTCCTTCTTTCTTGTGAAATCAAATAAAGAAGTTCCTATGTTCATAAAAATGGGAATAAAGTAAATAGATCTGAAGGGTTCTAATCCCCAGAAATTGTTGCCTCATCACCCCTTTCAGTGAAAGCGTTGAAGCCTCATCCTTCAAGCGAACACACTTGTTTTCTTCACAGACCAGGAATGCTGAGGAAACTTCCCTGTCTGACCATCTGAGCCTCTTTGCAGCCACACTCAGACCACCTGCACTGGGACTGAGGCCCCTTCACAGCTACACAGCCCAACACTCACAGTCAGCAACCAGCCTGACCACAGGTTTCCCAGCCAGAGCAGTCTCAGATCCCTTCATCCTTTAAAGAATTTAATCATGGTGCAATAACAAAATAACAGCTTGAGATGTCTCTGAGCAGGGACCCCAATCTAAGGGAACCATGGGCTTTTATACCCTCACAGTCCAAGGGTACCAAATTCTGGAGTCCTCAGCTCCTGCCACGTCCCTCCCCAGCTGTGCCACAGGTCCGTGTCCCCGAGTGTCCCTCCCCAGCTGTGTCACAGGTCCCTGTGCCCTCTGTTGTGCAAAGGGTCAGCAGTTCTCCGTCTCCTGCCCAGGGGTCCCGCCCAGAGCCCAGCCCGCAGCTCCTCTGCAGCTGCATCCTGGGACCCCTGCACCAGGCGGGCCCCTCAACAAGGACAACAGGCCTTTCCTCTCCCAGCTTCCCCTCAAGGAAAGATGTGGAAAGGGCCATCACCTCCCCTTCCACAGAACTGCTGTCTGCCCCAGTTGCACCAGCGCCACCACTGGGACTCCCCTCACAGGGCCAGCACACCCCAAGAGCCATCATTTCCCTCAGCATCACCCATGTCCTTTGTTCTTACAAGGGATGACCTCATCTCAGACCAACTCCAACTGTTTTCCACAGTGATATAATTTCCATACCTAATTCCATATGGTCAGAGCAAGGTTTGAGCATGAATAACCTGAAGCCTGAAACCACAGAAGGGGACCCACTTCCCTGGATGACTTCATAGGTGACCTCCATTGGTCAGGGGCCTTCCCCCCACCCCACCACAGCTTTATGTCTAAAAGCAGAAACAGCTTTTAATCTCCTATTAAAATTATGCAAGAATGAGCCCACAGGTTATTTTGGAAACATCCAGAAAGATCCCTGAACCATCAGTAAAATTCTAGGAATCAATGGCCAGCTCAGGAAGGCAAAGGAGGAAACATAAAAGAAAAATACTCCTCTGAGCATACCATTATTGTTAAGTATCACCATTCCAAATGTAAGAGATAAATTTTCAAGTGTTACAGCAGGTCTCAGAACCCTATTAATAGAAATTAGAAGGAAGTCTAATAGAAAAAGACAGAGAGGAAGACATTCTCTCCACTGCTCCCTGGGGAAGGTGAGAAAAGACTGAAAGATGACACTTTATCTCTTCTAATTCTCATGGGACCCATAATCACAGCATTCATTCAGCAAATAATAATAATAAATATGGTCTGAAGCGACTCCAGCTATTTCAGCTTTAATAAATGGGTTGAAATAGAGGCAAATTCAGATACAGAGAGCATCTTTTCAATAAAATCTGATAGGGTTATTAATAACATTAATGGAGTACCATGCTGTCTCCATTTTGTTAATAGTTGCCTTGTTCTCCCCCAGTCCATTCCCCACTCTCGTGCACAGACACAGACAAACACACACACTTTTCCCTCCAGTGATGACAAATTCAGACTGTCAGCTTTCTGCTGGCAATGCATCCCAAGAATTAGTCAAATTTGACATGATTTTATTGTTTTATGGGAACTGCCAACAGGGATTTTTCTGCCTGAAGTACATTTATATCCTAGTTCAAATCAGATCCTGGCTTGGTTCGTGGACACAAAGAGGATAAGCCAGGGAACCTGCAGCTCCTCAAGGACAAAAAAAGTTATGGCTATGATGGGATGCTTAGAGCCCTCCTGAAGGTAACTGTGCCTTTGTTTTTACTGGTCTCTCACTCTCAGGACAGCTTTTCCTTTCAGCCTTTCGCTCTCCTCTCAGGAAATCATCCCCAGTGCATGGCCACAGTACTCGGGCTGCTGGTCCAAACCCAGACTTTTCAACTCTGAATATCAACACAGTTTTAGAAGAGCTAAAAATCTGTCATGAGAAGAACAAGTGCAAGCAGGTGGATTTGCCTCAACTGTCCAGTTTTATTCTGAATGGAAAGTTTAAAAAGATTCTCCTTTTATTTTTATTCTCCCTCCTCCCCCATTTTTATGAAATACAGTCTGACCTCTCTCCCACCATACCCCATGAAAAAAACCACCACTGACTCCAGTTGTACAGGACTGAGGGCTTCTGATAATTAAAAATGCACCCTTATTTATCCCATTTCACATCAGCCCTTAGCAGTATTTTCCAAATGTCAGGTTTTTACAGACTTAATGAGATTAAAAAAACATGTTCCTTTCCCTTTGCATTTTATGCTTTCAGCTGTGACTTCCATAAAATCATTTTGGTTAGCAAACAAGATGGCTGTATGATTAAAGAAAAGAATTCATCTCATCTTCCTAGTCCCCGTCTATAGATGGGGGAAGGAGCAGCCAGAGCTGAAGTGTTTTTTATCACAGCACTTCCCTTGCAAGGAGACAAAAAAAAAAAAACAAAAAGGAAAGAAAAAGAAAAGACGAGAAATAGAATTATAGAGTTGCAGAGAAATGAAATGTTTGAACAGAAAATAATTTCCCTAACTTGTAGCCTGGAGGCATAACCTGTCATAGCTCTGCATGACTTGAACAGTCAGGGAGTTCAAGTTTTTTGCAGCTTTCCATAAGCTAATATGCTCCGTCATATCATCCTCAGGAGACAGGGATTTGAAGGAGCCACTGTATTTAGAACAGCAAAAGTGATTCTAGGGCTTAATAGAATTAGAGGCAACCATCAGAAGCCAAACACAGATGGAGACTAGATGGAAGGTGACAAAAAAATTCCCAAACCACATGCCACACTACAGACAGAGAGCTAAGCGGTAATTCTATTTTAAGCTCTTCTAGAGACCATGGACTAAGCAGCTCATATCCTACAAGAATTCCACTCTGTTTTGCATACCTATACCCAGAATAACTGACAGATTTCCACATGAAACAGAGAGCATCATACTGTGAGTCTCTCAGTGTGCTGGGTCAGCCTCAGAGGCTGCTGCAGGAGAGGAGAGCCCCACAGCAGGCACTGCCTTCTGAAAGGGGGAGCAGCAGAGCTAAGAAGAAAAAGAAAAACTCTCAAGGAAGAAATGAACTACTTTAAAACCTGCATTGAACAGATCAGGCAAGATTCTCTTCTTACATCTGCAGTCTCTCCTCCCTTGATCTTTATAGGCTTACCCTGGTCTGGAATCAATGCAGAAAGCACAGTAAGGTGCAAGTCCTGGAGGCTACTCCATGAACAAGACAGAGCTGAACAAAATAAGTATTTTTTTTCTAAGATATTCACTGTCCTTCTGCCTTGTCAGGGCCATACATCCACTGTGGAGTAGATACTGTCCCAAGTGCTGCTCTCTGAACTGCTCATGGGTCAGAACCAAAGCACAAGCTCTGCCAGGGGCAGAGGCTGGATTATGGATTGACTGCTCGGGCCTGGAAAAGGGCAGAGCAAGAGGAAAACACTGAAGAACCCCCAAATGGCAAGAGAAGCTTTGTTACCCATTCTCAGGCCAAAAATACTTCTCCTCTATTTTTCCACTCTATTACACTAAGAAAAGTTCCCCCATCAAGAAAGCAGGTCCATACTGGGAAGCCCCTAGAAGAAACTCAGAGCTGACCTGGTGCCAGACCTTCTCTCTGCCTTTATTGGCCCCATTTGCTCTTCCTATGCTTCTATGCAACAAATTCCTCTTTACCAGGATTTGTTCTAAACTATCACAAGTTCAGGTCTCAAATATCTGCAGGTATTCCAAACCCCTGAGTGATCCAAGTGCTCTCCCCTGCAACAACAAATCTCTGCCATCCCTACCCCGAACTGTGACACATCCTCCTCAGAGAGAAACAAAGTCTTTTTCCATGCAAGATCCCACTCTGACAGTTGTTTCCCTTTTACAGAAAGCCCACACTGGTACCATCCTGACCCAAACCCACAGGTTCCCAGGCCTAGACTCTGTGTGAGATACAGTGTGCAATAAAAGCAGTGCCTCTGGCACACCTGAATGCACCTTTTTTGCATGGGGGAATGGGTGCACAGCTCTGGATTCCCTGTAACTCACAGGTGCTTTCCTTTCCCCTCTCCACTGGGACACTGAGTTAACTGCACTGCTTTTAGCTGAGGTAAGGTTCAAGTTAGCAGCTGGGACAATTTGTTGAAGGCCAGAGGGAAGTTTTAAGTAGACCTGCAACCTGCACCTACCCCTTCCACTGCTCCTCTAGCATGCTCCCACTGGATCTTATCTTCTCTCCACAGAGAGTGCTTCGTCAAAGGGAGGAAATATCAAGAAATCAGCATTTAGAGGCAACACTGGGAAAAAGCCACAGGAGCTGCACTCACACAGAGCTGCCACACCAACAACCGCCCCCACAACTCCTGTGCTGGCTTTGCCCATTTACCCCTCTGAACAAAGGGATGACACCCACAGCGTGACCTGCTGGGAGCAGGGGCTTCTCCAAAGCACTCCGTCTGACCTCGGGGTAATGAACAGAATTAATATGGCAAAGCCTCTAACACGGCACCACTTCCCAGCAGCACAGCCACAGCCTCTAATTGATTAGTCCATAAAAATCTGTGCACTAAATTGAAAGGAGCTGCACTAATTCTCTTTTATGTTAAATTTCTGTCTTTCTCCTTTATCGAATCCTTCGTCGAATGTCCCTTTTGCTGCCTATTGTGGGCTTGCTCTGGGCCTGTTTTCCTCTTGCCCAGATTAAGTACCTAATCAAAATCTTGTCTCCCTTAATGGCATAAAATTGAAAGATAGATATTGCACTTTACACAGCTGATTAAACACTAGAATGTGGCTAAATGCTTTACAGGGCTTGTTACATTAACTAACTCTGTCATCTGCCAGCTATCTTATAATTGCATATGCTCATGTTGCCACTGGTGAAGCCAAGGTAAGATTTCTTTTCCCTCCATTACCTCTTTCCAGTCTCCCTCCCTCCACATTGCCACCCACCGAGGAGCTCAGAACTCCCCTGCAACAACCACCTGAAGAAAAACCGTCTGAGACTGCTTGGCTGTAATTACCTGTATGTTCACCTGTCAGTCACTGGTTTGGGGCCAGCTAAAGTGACTAATGTGATGGAAAGGGACATTAAATATACGTTTTATTTCTGAAGGAAACAATCCTGCCCACACTTCTTGTCTTGCCAGCTTTAATGCTAGACCTCTTGTTCCGTAAGGCTGGAGAAGGCAAGGATAGAAGAAAAACCAGAAGTGTTTGCACTACTTTGTATAAAAGCACATTTTAAAAAGTCTGAACTTCAGACTTTCTTTCACTGGCTCATCAAAGCACAGTCTCATGCAGGTATCCCAGTGTTGCACATCTTGCCTTTTTTCTTACATGGTAATAATGATGCAGATGGAGTTTCTGGAAGACTTACAAGTCTATCCCAGCTGATTCGCCTTTCAGGGGAGAGTTTCACCTTCTGCAAGGCATTCACAGAGAATGATCCCTACATACAATCTTTGCCTAGACCGCTTCAAGAAAGAAACGAACAAACCAACCCAGAAAAGCTATTCCAGAAATCTTTTTGGAAGAAAGAAAAGCAGCACAGATTTTGTTAAGTGTTCTTAGGAATTGTTAACAACTGAAATGTTAATCAGGGCTTATATTTTGTTTAAAGATACAAACCATGTTGCCAAATACTCCTGCAGGTAAGATGTGTTGTCTTTGCCATCCACAGACCCAGCAATTTTAGAAACAGACCTCCTCCTTTGCACAAATATTTCTATATGGATTGCTTTAAATTGCCAAAACACTCCTCCCTTTTAATACAGAAAATAGACTACACGTTACACCCAGCCTGTAAAATGCGGAAAGCTGCTTCAGTTCATGGTGCATTTCTTCCTGACCCCAATCTTTTACAGAGAATCTGTTTGTTAAGCAATAAAATAACCCACCATCCATTTCTGGTCCATATATTACCCTAAAACCCTTTTCCTTACCAAATTCCACTGCAGAAGGTGCTAAAAGTCTCTTTTTGCCACCTTCTTTCTAATTCTGCACCTTATTGTACAAGAGCAGGACTGCAGCCAGGCAAGGAGGCTCTGTCTGGGAGTCAGCAGCTCTCTGAGGGACTGGGTTCACAGCCAACTAATAAAGCTACCACTAAGCTCTGCCCTAAAAATACCCAAAGGCCCAATTTCCTTCCCTTGGGCTCAGCAATAAGGCTTTGCTGGGTGGGTTCTCCCTCCCCAGGTTACATGGGAGCTAAATCAAGTTGAGCTGAAGCAGACGCTACAATTCTGCTGGCAATTAATAATCGATTAATTGTTTTCTTATCCCACCAGGATCCTGCGCCTTCCCATCTTCCACTGGTTGGTTCCCTCCTGAAACCACACAAATTAGTTCATCATGCCATTGTTAATGGTTCATAAAAGCTTACTAGAGGCTATTATGAAATCTTTACTAAGTGCTTGTTTTTAAATATTCATGAAGGCACAATATATACTTTAATAAGACACGTGGCAAGTTACAAAACTGAACTCTGCACTAAACATTAAGGTCCCAGGGAAGATTCATTTGAAAGGAAGATATCTACAGTAAAAAGGCACCCACAGCTCTCTCCTAATCTTCCTTTTTCTTGATCTAGGAGGTAATCTTGCCAAATCCCTCTTGCCTGTAGTTTCACACTTATTAAAATTCTTTGGTTTAAGCTAATGTACCGATTCCAAATTTCCTCCTGGAGGAGGAGACTATTCCCCTGTATATGAAGATCAATATGCAACACTAGATAGCAAAACTGATTTGGCAGGTTTCAAGGAAAAGCAGTAATTTAGTTCAAGATTGATCTGCAGGTACCAAAAGTAGGTGGAAATTTACTCGGGAACCAGCCAAAACCCACCTCAAACTGGTCATTCAATACAGACAATTCTTTACCAGTAAGCATTTTCTAAACAGAAAAATGAATGGCTCCATGACCTGCCACACTATTTTCTACTGCTGACTTTTGAGCTGTACCCACAATTTAGAGTAGTTCATAAAAGCAAGACCAAGTCTGACAATTTTGTCCTAGTGCTCAGTGGACATTTGGCCAAAGTCACATTCCCTTGGCAGTCCTGCAATTCAGCACAACTGTCAAAGCCCTTCTAGCAGAGGCACAGCAATCCAGCAGGATATTAAATCTACTTACAGAAGGATGAGGAACAAAGTTTTACCAGTTCTAACCAGTGCCATCAATCCCTCACTTTCAGGATCAGATTCACAAAGAAATACATTGAATCCCTTTATATGTCTAAGTCCCAGTGCTCTGATCCCTGCCAAGCATCTATTTATCCACTGGAGCATGTCTGGGAGCCATGGAATTCCCATAATGTGCTCTCCAGCAGAGAACACCACCTGTACCAGTGTGCAACCAGAAATGTTCCGTTCCCAGGGCTGATCTGATGAGGTGCTAAACAGAACGGATGGAGTGAGTTACCAATGCCACAGCTCCCACGGACCCCCCTGCTGCCAGCCAGCCAGAATAGAGCCATTGTGCCCTGCTCCACGAGGGTCTGGGTGGTCCAACCAGCCCCAATCCTGTTCATCTTCCCAGAGCCTGAGCAGTTTTATCTGCTTAACTCTACCACCCCTGCAGTGGGAGAAGGATGTGCTGACGCTTGCTGAACTTCACACCCGCCTTCCAGTGTTGTTTCTTCTCTCCTTTCCCCAAAAGGAGTCACAGCAGCTTGTGGGGGTCTGAAGGGGATGGGGAGAGCAGCACTGGGGTAAACGATCCCTGACAGAGGGGGAGAGTGACTGAGAAAAGTCCTATTCAGAGTTCTCCACTTTTTGCTTTTATTTGCAAATGGTTTTCTAGGACAGGACTCTTTGGAGATACCGTGCTCCTCCTGGGATAACAAAAGCTCCAAAGCAGCATCACTCAGTAGTGCTGAACATCTGCCCTATGTGCAAAGCTGCTCCTGACCCAAACAAGACAGCAGTGAGCAGGATGGATCCATCAGTTTGCATCCTGGGGTCTGTCTTCCCCCAAAGACCCTCCAGGCAGTGGAGGAGGAATTGGGCACAAACATCCCTGGGAGGAGTCAGAGTGAAAAGCCACAGAAGAGAAGACAAAGCAGGAAATCAGGAACTGCAACTGTTTCCAACAGAAGAGTCACCATGAGGTATCAGTGATGCTCGAAATGCCTCACCAGCAGCACCCAAATGAGCTTTGACCTGCTGAGCTGGATGAGCAGGCTCTGATCTGCCCTTCTGAGGTGCTTCCTGGGTTTATGCATAAGAAAACTAAAGTATGAGAAAGACATTACCAGAAAAAGCAAAATAATTCCGTCACTTCAAACCCCTGCATCCTCTTAGCTGATCCTCACTTCCCAATTCCCGTTCTATTTCTCCCCAGGGACTGTTTGATTAAATATATGTGAATAAAAAGTATCCATTCCCTTTTGAACCAGGTTAAATTAACAGTGACCTGAATCAGACCCCACAGTCCTGACAGCAATTACTTATCAATGAATCATTATCCATCTCTAAATACAACTCCTTGCTCTTTCCAAATTTGACTTTATGTGTATGAGGGGAAAAAAAAGGCACATTTGCAGAAATAATTCGACAAAGTCAGGATTTTGCCGGGGGGTGTGGGGTGGACACAAGACAAAGAACACACATTAGAGGAACAGAAAACTGTTACCATTTTCTCACCTCCTTTTACAATTTTCTTCATATTTCCAAAAGACAATCAGAAACAGAAAGTGAACGCAGAGCCAAATGGAAACAAAAACAAAAAATAATTCAACTATTTTACTATGGCCACAGTTGCTATTTTAACACTCTATTTTCTTCTTTCCTGGTCATCACATGCCACGAGGAAGCGAGCTCAAGCCATGAGATGTAACTCTGGGGCTCTTAATTCTCACTCAGAGGAATGTTTTTCTGAGAATTTCCAAGATTCCTTTTTATCTGTGGACCACATTGAACAACAAGATCTCTTGTACTTATTCTGGAATTTAAAAACGCTTTTCAAGCCCATGCCTATAACACAGATGAAAAAATGCTATTATTATACCTCTCATACAAGCAGATTTTAGATCTCAGGGCAGCCCAGTAGCAAGGCAGACACATCTTTAGAGCAAGTGACTCCAGTGATTCCTCTCGGATGGTGTCAGAGATCTGCTCAAGTGGAAATTAAAGGTCTGACTGCAGGATTTTAGAGCTGTTGTGCTGAACACTCCTGCTTTACACACTGAAACAAGATCAATTTTTCAAGCCCTGAATGAACCTGACAGCTGAAGACATTTGTCCCACTTGCCTACAGTAAGGGAACTGCAAATAACTTCTTGTCTTTAAGGAATTTACACAATCACATTTGAAACATGAAGGGGTTACACCACCCCTGACTCTGACTTTTACCTGAAGCTTCCAGGGAGATCCAGATAAGCAAGGCAGCCTGGACAGGCTGGAACACTCCTGGTCATGAACCCCAGCTCACCAAAGGTGGTTTATTTTGCAAGGAGTTTCCACTGCTGAGCAGTTCAAAGGGAACTGTTCTCATGGTCCACACAAAAGCAGCAGTTCAGTGGCAAAGAGCAATAGCATGATTTAAAAAGCCACAATGAAGTGCTAGCTTTAAAATACTGACAAATTGAAATAAATCCATTTCAGGTGGGATTGCCCCCAAAAAGGGCAATATCCAGGGCCATATCATCAACACTGAGACCTCTGTGTGCCTGATCCAAAAGTAAAATACCTTTGTGCTGTATCAAATGATGAGAGGGTGAACAAACCCTCCTTTCACACTCTTCCAACATCACTCAGGTCCCGCTGACCTCACAAAATTGTTCTCTTTCATCCTGGACACGACCTGAGAAGTACACTGGGCATCACAGAGTTTACTGATACACAATTATAGTTTGGTCCATATATAAAAGTGAAGATTGGCAAAGCTACAGAGAACTGAAGGTTTGCAAACTGTCATCCTTTTGGGTTCTGTCTAGATTTCAATCCCTTTAAAGCCTTTAAGTTTAGAATGGTTTGGACACAAGATTCTCTGTTTTGTCCATCTCTAAATACAAGACAACCATCATCCAAAAAAGAAAGCGAGTAAATAAATAAATAATTCACATAACCAGAATTTAACAATAATGAATTCAATCCCTTTTTCACTGTAAAGGGAAAGTTATGCTTGCAGGCATAGTTTGGGCCTTGTTTTTAAATGCAGAGAACAGTAAAATAGATGCAATGTTTATGAATTATTAAAACCTGCACAAGGATTTCTTTTCCTCTTCCACAGCTTCTTGTTTAATCCTTGTTCATTGTTGGGGGCTCTGGGGATGACTGACATTTAACACATCTCTGCTGTGCTTCCTTACCCACTGACATGGGGGGAGAGAGCCACACATGTACACAAGCATCTGCAGATGACAAATGCTCCAAACTTTCCTTTCTCCTCACTCCCCACATCCTCTGGACCAAGTCTCTTGCAAAGAGAAGAGAGAAACATTCCCATCTGGAAGAGTGTCCCAATAGCATCACTTCATCTGTTACGTGAATAAGAACTCTTCTTGCTCTGCAACTAACAGATATTAAGGATTAACAAACTTGAGTTTTGGTGGTTTGGTTTTTTTAAATAAAGTGGTGTCCTTATTTTGTAGATGCTGTGGTGTGAGGGGACATTTTTTTGTAATGATACGATTTTTTCTTAAGAAAAAAGATCGTTTAGGGGGTATATTTAGGAACAGGGATTTAGAGATTTGCAATGTGAAAATATTTGAGCATCCCATCGTATACCAGACGTCACCACACAAATAGATCCCCACAGAGTGCTGGCAGCATCAGCCACTCCATTATTCCCCCAACATCTACAGCATCAGCTGCTATATAAAACCTATTTCCTATTTTCACAGGGAACAACAAGAACAAAAATCCAGGCACAAATTAATCACGCTGTCTCACATGGAGAACGTTGAAACAATGGTTAATTCACTGTGAGCAGCCCTATCACAGCAATGATGGTCTGGGTATAAATGCCAGGCAAGGTTCCTGGTTCCAAGGTTCCAGGTTTCCCTTGATCTGAGGAAAGGGAAAACAGTCAAGTCTGGGACCTTCTGTCCAAAACTGGCTGGTTACTCCCAGCCCCCTCGGTATCAAACACACTGGTCAGATGGCATCACCTTCCTTGACAGAGCCTGCCTTGCTCCAAACACCTCAGAACAGAGAAGGATGAGGAATCCACAACAGCAGCACTTCCAGCAGCCATATAATTTTCCAGAGAGGGATTTAACAGGTTTAGGAGTTTGAAACTAATTCAGAATATCTGAGGCATTGAGGAGTTAAGAGCAACAAAAGAAGAATTTGCAGAGAGCAGGGCCACAGCAGACTACCCAAGTCCATTAGTACATCCCTAATGTGTCAATGGTGCAGAGTTTCTTCAAAAAGCTAATTGTGCACAGTCTACCTACCTCAAATCTACTGCACAGGTTGTGAGTCTGATGAAGTCTGTGGTAAACCACATATTAATGGAGGCATGCCTTTAATCAGACTGTAAAAAGAGGCTTGAAAGTTTATGTTGAGGAACAAACATAAGCATCAGAATTAAAACCAAAGATGACATGACAGGAAATGCTTGCGAGCCACTGCAGCTTTTGTGCTCCAACCAAACCTGGTTCTCACCAGTCACCAAGGGGGGTTTGCACCTTTGTTTTCAAAAAGCAAACCAAGCATGAAAGTACAAAATACCAAATGGGCAGAGAGGGAATGACAACTTTAGACAACGAAGATAAACTGGATTTTTCATTAAATTGAGACAGGAACCAAGAAGTTCCCTGTATGAGTTATACCTCATCTCAGGGCTACAGTTCTGACACTGCTGCAGCACCTGCACTAAGGGAGGCTGCTGGGGTTGTTTGGGTTTCCACTGGCTGGACTGAGTTTGCTGCTTGCTGCTTAGAGCAGAACACATAAATATAGGAGGGAGATGCAAGAGCTGCAGCTCAAACCCTCCTGCGTGGTGTCACAGCCTGTATTGACATATCAAATCAAGAATAATTTTGTACCAAGTTACAGGATATTATGCCAAACTGAAATATTTAAGGAGACATAAATCTTACTTGACAGCTTTAGGAGTACTCAAAACTATTAGCTTAATAAAAGGATAATACTCTCAAATCTATTCTTGCCCTGAACAGCTTTAAACTTACTACAGTTCCACCCTGCATAATCAAGCTGATAACAGTTTTTGTTGTATTTCTACATCATTTCTACAATTTTCCTTTTGCCTTTCTTGTTTCTCCTCCCTAATCACCAACAAATCCATCTCTGTACATAAACACACTTTATCACCATATTATCCGTGGCAAATGGCACTAAAATAAAACACATCCGCCTTGCAAATGAGAAATGGAAAAAAGCTTGCCACGGTTTTAATGAAATTGTGTATGTGTGACGTTTTCATTGTATAAAAGCAACTATTTAACTGTTTGCTAGAGGGGTTTAACAGACAACATGTTTGTACTAAAATGTTTGAGATTATTGGGTATTCTTATGGAAACTTCTTCCCAGTCTCCCCAAAAGATATTATATTAAAGCGGTTTTTTAATTTAGTTAATTTTTGCCTCTGTTAAGAGTATTGTTTTCCTGAAAAAAATCCACCACCATTCTTCATGTTTAAACTGCAGCCAGAAAGCTTTTGTTTCCCTGTGTTTATTAATAAGCTATCTCTTTAAATCTACTCTGCTGTGCTCTACAAATTGTAAAGAGAATACAAATGAGACACAAAGCAGCTGCCAAGTGCGTAAGTAAAGCTTGGCCTGGCCAGTAATGAGCAAAACCTATTTAATCCTCCTTAACACTTTGCAATCTATGCAAAAAATATTTACAGGAGCAACATCAAACCCCAAATTTATCAGATAAAGTTTTGACAGTTAAAGAAGAGAGATGCAGAAGAGATCAATATTTTCCTTAGCTAACATAATCTATTTATGAGTTGCTGGGGATTGTTGATCAAGATTTTTCAATCAAAAGTTATCCATCACAACACAAACTTTTGAGAGAACCAACTGTATTTACAGAAACAGTTTTTAGAGTAACAACTTCCTTACAGCTGAATGCAAACACCCCCTAAAGAGTCTTCCCAGAATTCCCACCTGAAAAAGAAAAGAAAAAAGCTGGAAAAAGCCCCCCCACCACCAAAACCCACAACAATCCACTGTATTACGGTTTAAGGAGGGTGATGCTCTACAAAAGCAAGGGGTTTAATCCTGAAATAAGTGTACAAAAAATTGCATCTTCCAAGTTTACCAACACAAAATAACCTGATCAGTTGACTGAATTTCTGCTCTCAAAACAAAATGCTACTTCCAATCTGACATTTCATTCAAATGCAAAAAGGGGAAGAAAACCTTAAGTATTCTAAATGTTCAGTGTAAAGAAATGGCTTTCTGTTTGCCTCACATTACATAGCTCGGAAAGCAAAGGGGAGCTGTGAGTAAATCAAATCAGTAAATGCAAAATGATCTGAAGTTTAAGCAGGGAGCATTGGGTCACATTCTGGCTTTCTGCAATGAAATAAACCACCCAGAGAGTAAGCTGGGCACATCACAAACTTATACACTTCAAACACTTAACAAAAATTAATAAACATCCTGCTGAAACTTTTACCCAGTTAAGTGTTTCAAAACTGATTTCCTGTGTGACTGTACCCTGACCAGCCCCTTGGGCAAAGTGTCAGCACAGAGCAGTGTGGTCTCGGGTTCAACCCCCAGCTGAGCTCAGGTGTCAGCTCATTCACTGCTTTTTCCTCTTCTGGTGAACAAGACTCATATAGGAAATTGCACAATCTACTTGGTTACCTTACAAAAAACTCCCAAACATTTCTTTTCTGAAAGGAAAACCAGCACCACTGCACCTGTAAAGGCACAATCTCGGTCTCACATGCTGCACAGTACTTGGAAAAGGATTCACCACCAAAGGAGTGGGGTCTGCTTCCTGTCTCTCCTCCAGGCATCTCATATCACCTCTCATAAACTCTAGACAGCTCACAAACCCACACTGCTTCACCAGACTGAGCGTGTTATTTCCCCAGCCAGCTCCAAGTAAAGCATTTGTGTTACAGACCAATTTTTTGCCACAGTTTCTCTTCTAAAACAGAGCAAAAGCTTCCCAGGGCTGTTGCTTTCAATTGGGAGGGGAAAAAGATTCACAGCCCTGAAATAGAAAACACCAAGGATTCATTCGTGGTGGCACAGTAGCAACAAAAAAAAAAAAAAGGGAAAAAGAAAAAAAAGAAACAAACCCCCACAAAAACAGCTTTTCTGTTGCCTCCCCAGAACCCCCTTTATTTGCCTAAATCCATCGGTATGAGATGCTGTGGATTTCTGTGCTACTTATACACCTCCTAAGCCCAGGTTTATTTTGGCTGCGTTTTGCAGTGTCCCATGAAATGTCACTGGTTTGAATTCTGCAGCAAGTTCTGCTTTATCAGAAAGCATCATTTTCATATAATTTCTGTGAGAGGGAGGGATTTGCAGCAACCCATGGACCAGCTCGAATAACTGGGAAGGGAATAATCCAATCGTGGCCCTGCCCACTGTTGACAAGTAACCTGTGGACATCTCCCCTGTTCCTCAGCTCTTATTTTACAGTTCACAGATGATTTGGAGAAATCTTTGCACCTCTCAGCATGTTTTGGAAAACTTTTTGTTATCTCCTGAATGTGACACACTGCTTCAATCCTCCTTTCTTTGGTGGGAACCCGGTCAGCAGAATTGCAGCCAGTATGTGATGGGCAGAAAATACTCCTCTTTGTCTATGAACTGCCATTGCTGGCATGCAAAAACACATCTTCCTATATACAAGAGCCACCCAAGAACCTGCAACAACAAAATTCTCTTCTAATCTTTTCCAGAAGAGATACTATGGCAATAAAGTCAGCAGTTTGGGATGTTTCTCTTCCTGGTGGGTGTGTGTCCCCAACCTGAGGTCTCCTCATGGCTGTTGAACATCACCATGCACCAACTGTCCATCAAAAACCCCACCCTCAGTCATCCTCAAAGCACGAGAGATGCTAAAGCTCACTTGTCAACCAACTATTTGGTGTTTGCGGTTGGATTTGTCCTCACACAATAATTTTTATCCTAATTAAGACTTCTGGGTGAATCCCCAATACAAATAAAATTAATTGGGAAGAGTAAATACAGAGGAACAAATCACAGTCCAAGTGCACAGTCTCTTGGAGCCTGTGAGACTGCAGAATCTTGCTTGCAGATCGTCTCACCCAGCTCTAATCATTTATTTAAAAAGAGACTAACAGAATAGTCTGTCCTGGAGGATGAAAGCATATGTTAGTCTCAGCGTGGATTCCTTTAGGAGGGCAGCATAATTATCACATTCAGCACTACCGTAACTCAAACCTACTCCTTCAGTTTCTCTGTTTAAATACCAAGTGAAGTGCATATAAATAATTTGACTGCACAAAATGCAGCTCTCCCCACTGAGTTGTCACCATGGGAAGTCAGCCAAAGTCATGGGGACAAAGGACAGACTGGACAGCCCCAGCACAGGGGGCTGGTTACAGCTGCTCTGCCCATCTCCATGCTAACAAGACCTCTGACTTCTGGGTTTGCTTGGGGATTTTGGGGGTGGGGTTTGATTTGATGCTCTGTTGAGGATTTTCTGATTTTTGGTTGTTTTGAAGGGGTTTTTTTGTTTTTAACAGCCTTCATCATAGCACAAAACAGGTGAGAGTAGCATCCTCTGGCAGTAGATTTGGGAACCCTAGGGATCATGTTGACATCTGTGAAGCCCAGGCAGAACACGTGTAACCTGTCCAGATGCTTTTGGGTTCTCCTACAGAGTCCAAGGTGGTGGTAGGCAAGTCAAGACAGAGTAAACCTTGCATATGGATCTGAAGTGGCTTCCTTAGTCCATGGAAAGCAAGAGCCAGACACAGCCCTAATGCAACCCAGAAGTGAAAACTCTAAAATGAAAAAGAAAGCAATGCCATGCTAACAGAGGGCCTCTACCCTGCAAATAAATTACTTGGAAAAAGATTTACTGAACAAGCAACCCAACGTAAGCTCCCAGCACAATGTTGTGACAGAAGTGGCTAATGTTGGTTTTAGAGGTATAAACAAGAGGAGCAGTAAGCAGGATTGATGAAGTGATTATACTTTTATTTATGACATTGGTGAGACCAGTAAAAGGCACACAAAGCTCAGTTGCAGCGTTGCAACTTTCTAAAGAGTGTTGAGGAAAAAACAAAGATGTGAACAACTGGGGGGGCGAATAACTGGGATCTCAATGAGAGCTCAAAGAGCTCAATCTATTTAGCCTATCAACAAAGATTGAGAGGTAACTTGATTAGTGTATAAGTACCTTCATGGGGAGAAAACAAAGGGTATTAAATGGCTCATTAATCTATCAGAGAGAGGCATAACAAAAACTAATGGCTGGAAACTGAAGCCAGACTGATTTAAATTTAAAACTAGGCACAATTTTTTTTTTTTTTTCAAACACTGTGAGGTATTCTCCAGCTTTTGACACATTCAAATCAAGAAATGGATGCTGTCTGGAATACCTGCTTTAGGCAGACACAAGGTACGCTGTACTTAAGCACCAAAGTTACTGGAATCAATATCGTGGTAACCAGGAGAAACACAATGGCCTGTGATACACAGCAAGTCAGAGAGACAATCCAGGGGTCCCTCTTGGCCTCAAATCCCATGAACCTATGAACTACAAAAGAGGCATCTCTCTGCCCTCCTAATGAATCTAATCGTTTTGATTTTCCACCTACATTCAGTCACTGCCAAAACTCCTGTAAGTTCCTGTTGTTAAGAGATCAGAATAAAATCTGAAGCCAAGTTGAACCATGTGCTGAGGCATAACCCAAGAGCTAATTATTTTGCTTGCTCTTTAAAAAGGGGGTTTGCATTCATGAAGAGCATTAGATTGATGATGCTGATAAACTGAAAGGGGAAATGGGTAGGAGTGGAGAAAATAGGAATTTAAAATGCTTCAAGCACACAAATACCTCATGCAGCACAATGCCTGCAGGACTATTCTGTAAATTAAAGTGTGTTCATCACTCACATATTTTCTGCCCCAGACTTGCAATACCTATCAAGGAGAAGGGTTGTTAGTAAGCAATTATGTATTTACTAAAGCAGAGACATAGAATTTATCCTTGAGTCCTTCAAAGCTTTTCATAAATATGATAAATATATTTGGAAGGAAAAAAATGATGTGGTGGCAGGCTATAACTTTTAAGACCTTCTAGATAGGTTAAACAACAAAAGTAGGTAATTTATTTGAGCGAAATTGATATTTACAGAGTTAAGATAAAACTGCATAAACAAAGCATTTTCTTTGGCTCGACTTTTGAAATAGTGCAATAACCTCTTTTAGCACAAAACCCATTTTGTCATCTTAAAATCTGGCCACCACACTAAAACCTCAGTGCCACCTCCGTGTGGTACTGGGACCGTCTGCACGGAGGATGCAGCGCCGCAGACAGGATATCCAGTGACACAGGGGTCTCCTGCTCAGAGTGGGACCAGACCAGCACAGATTATTTGCACAGCCCATCAGATAACTCTCCTTGTGATCAGGGGTTCCCAGCAGAGCTGATGATGAGAGACACAACAGCTTTCTCCCAAGCCCAAGCCCCAGTTCCTCCGGGCACCATCGGTGCAGGAACCCCCGGTCCATTGGCGCCCAAGCAGAGGCAGTAGGTGCTTCCTGTCCCCATCTTTCCTTGCTGCTTCCTCCTGGAATTATGAACTCTCTGCTTTCAAAGAGGGCTCAGTTCACCCACACTATCAGCGGAGATTTCGGGTCTCCCTCCCCGCACGCCCTTGTGAATGAAAACCAGCATGAATGAAGCCAGCTTTGTCCGCACTTGCGCTGTAGATATGCACCAACTCCAGGAAGCCAAGACTTCATTTGATCTGAAAACCCCCCCAGCCGATGCATTTTAAAGTCAGAACCACAAAGCCAATCAATAGGGACCATTCAGATACTTGCTGTCAGCGGCTAAAAGAAAATGGATACCGAGAAAGCCATAACTATGATAAATTCAGGCGCTGCTTCTCTCTGACTAATGTAGGCACTAAAACACTCCATGAATATCCTGCTTTGAAACGTGTCATATTTCTGAGAGGCCAATCAATCTCAGGTTCTCTGTGGACCACATTAAAATACATTTGTCACTGTAAGTTTATGAAATATTGATGGTGTTTTTTAGGGGGGTGTTAGGAGGTGGAGAGGTGGATCAAAAAAAAAGGGGGAGAGAGAGCTACTTTAATGAATTATCTTTAGGCTAGAAGGAAAAGAAGAAACAAATGTAGGTGCTCATTGTGGATGAGGGTGAAAAACAGGAAACAGAATTGCTTACTGAAGAAAGACATTTGTTGGATTAATAGGAAAGATCATGTGGGTGAATACTTTACAGAGGCACTTCAGTGTTTCAAGCTCGATTTGAAGTAGATTTATTATTTTATTAAACTTTTAACTTTCTAAATTTGGTATCTAGTGAAAATAAAACCAGAGCTCCCTTAATGACAGTCACAGAGGGGAAATTAAAAGTCTATCGGTGTTCCAGAGGGGAGCAAGGTCTCACTGCACCAGGCACTGCATCATGTTTATATCTGAAAGAGGGAATGAGCCTATGTGTGCCAGCAAGCCTCACCAGGCAGACACACACACACTCCCCGCAGAAAAGAAATGGAATAAAACAGGGATACACAGAGCAAAACCACCTTTCACACTGACACATCCACACACACTCAATACCTGACGTTCCTCGGTGTTTTCCACCAAGAAATTTTCCATCTTAAGGAATTTATGGTCAGAGTAACCCAAAGAGCAGAAATGAGCAAGAAGAAACTGGGGACCGAGGTGGAAATGGGAACCATGTCACACAGAGTAATTAATTTTAGATTACAAAGGGAGCCTGTTGCAGATCCAAGCTGGGAGTCCAGGGCTTTCCAGCCAAGGCCACTCTACCCTTCTGTAACCCAAACTGCTGAGCACCTAATGACATACCCAGCTTTCTACATGAGCAGCTCCACTGAAGTCAATAAAGCTATTCACAAGTGTAAAGTTAAGCTTGAGCTTAAATACTGTGGTACTGTGATCTATGTTTGTAAGTCAAGTGTGGAACTAAAGCTAGTTTGTGTAAATAATTGGAAATCGGGTCGTTTTTCACCATTTCTGTCAAGGCAAAAAGCAGTTTTTCAGATAAGAACAGCAGCAGCATTCACCAAGGGAACAAAAAGTAAATCCTCATATGCATTTTTAACTCACGGATGCTAAACTTTTTGGTAAAGATATTATGCCATGTCTGTAGGAAAAACACTCTTAGGCAATAAATAGCACATTTTGCTTTAGTGATGAATTGCAACAAAAATAAATTGAAGCAGAAGCATAAAATTTTTCATTTTTCACAAATCTGGAAAAATACAAACTTTCTATTAGTTTTGGCCAGTGGCCCAAACATCTTCTCTTCAACATTTAGGAAGAACTTCACTCTTCTTACTGAGATTATCCAAACACATACACAAGTCTATCCTCTATTGTCTTTGCCATAGTTTAGGTATTTTGGCTATAATGATTTGGCTGCTTAAACTTTCATTAAAAAGCAGTTTTTCTACCTTCACCCCAGCAATTTCAGCCAAATTGAAGACTTCCACAGGCATGGAGGGCAGAGAGAAGGAAGCATTTTGTTTCCCCATCAATTTGAAGCAAGTTTCAACATTTCAGCATGTTGTGGGGGGAAGCAGAGTGATTTGCTAAAGAGTTTAATATTGAATTACAGCTCCTGCACTGCTACAGCACTTCCCAAGAACAGTAGTTCTGGTGCCCAGATCCCTAATATTTCCCCCCCACCAAAAGCTGCCATCCTTGATTAAAGTCCTATTCCCACCATTAACTGCAGTTCCCTCTCTGCACTATGGACAAAACACACAACATAACTAAAATTATTTTCTTTTCCCTATCCTGAATCTTATCCCAGAGGTTTGCAGGTCCTTATTTTCCTCCACACACCTGTAGCACACAGAGACTCCACTTATTGGGCTGTGGCTGTATTAGGTCAGGTGTTGAGCAAACAGAAATAAAAAAGAAAATGGTTTGAGGCAGATCTTAATTTTAACTTTTCACACTTGAGAGAAATGAAGTTTGAGCACAAAGGGAACAAAACACATCCTGAAAGTAATTTAGTATTTCTGGTTATTTATTTGGAATTTTTAGTCTTTCTGGGCAAGATATTCATACAGACCACTTAAGATGCAAGGTAAGCCATACAAGTAAGCTGGCAAGGAAAAAATAATATGGGAGAAAACTAGGAAAATCTCTACAAGTTAGTGGCAATTTAAATATTGAATATTTTTCCTCTGCTCAGGAAGTGTCTGTCCAGCGGAAACTCTCCAGTTCAAAATTGGTGTCATCTTGAATGCCTAAAAGGAAAGAAAAAGTCATCTACAAAACAATTAGAAATAAGGCTTCAGCCTTGGGGGTCTTCCTCAGGGCATGGTGAAACTGGGACACAGAAAAACTAAACAACATCCTGTTCTTCTCTAGCCTAAGGAAGGCCCCCATGGCCAAAATGCCTTCTCTAATCTAATTTTGTACTTCTGACAAACAGGTTGACCCTTCCCCTGCTAATTACTGCTCTGTAACTTGCCACTCCACACCAAGTTTGTCCCTTCATTTTTGGAGGTCACACACAACGTGAAGCATTTATCCACCAAGCCATCTTCAATTCTCACACCTTCGTTTACGTCTGGAACCATCAGCTTTGAAATGTTCACTTTGGGAGAAGAGGGAAGCAATATAACTAATTCTCCACTGCCTTTTGCTGCTGCCACATCAACTCTCCTGGGCAGGAGGATGAAATGCTACTCGTAGGAGTTCGCATAACTGGATAAGACCAGCTAAGGGGCAAAGCAGTGGAGAATAGGACCCAGCAATTTGAGGATGTCACCTGTAAAAAGGAAGAATGGTTCCTGTCACACAAGTTTATTGCAGCCCAGAAATGTCTACAGTAACTGTGGGCACATAATGTGATGTGCAAGGCTTTTATGAATGAGACCCTTGTGGCTTCTTGTCAGAAGTGAATCTGAAGTGATGACAGGACATTTGTAAGAAGTCTTTCTTGGGATGCTGAAGGACTTCCATAAGGGATCATCC
The DNA here is from genome assembly GCA_013398015.1 of Oreocharis arfaki. NCBI lineage: Eukaryota > Metazoa > Chordata > Aves > Passeriformes > Paramythiidae > Oreocharis > Oreocharis arfaki. Next base: position 323,068 of record VZRR01001393.1, on the reverse strand, counting down.
TGAAGATTGGGCTCTTGAGGCCTTCAGTCAAGAGGTGTCCTTCCAAAAACTGTTGAAGGTTTTTGGTAGGGAGCAACAGAGAGACACCCTCAGAAGTACTGAGGGACCTGAAGTGCAGGGTTTGAAGCCTTTGTGTATCACAGCCACAGGAATGAGGCCTGCAGAGTAGGGGACAGGACACCCTGCAGGCAGAGGCTGAGGAGGAACAAGCAAACTCACACCTTCCTACTGCTGCTACTGACAATATCGCCGTCAGAAATACGGTAATAATTAGTCTGCTGCCTAATTAGTTTGACTCCTCAAGTACATGAACAGCTGGTGTAATTTCTCTCCACTTGCAAGTTTTCAAAAGATCATAAGAAATCCAGGAGGCTGCAGAGGGCCCCTTCTCCCAGGCACTGCTGAGAATGGGTGTGCAAGGGGTACTTTACATCTGCTCAGCTCCAGTTCACCGAGAGAGACTTCAACACAGCAAACTCCTGCAGGACCCCAGCTGTGCTTACACCACCACCTTCTCCCAGTTCCTACACCCAGCCTCGGGAAGCAGCTCCTGCAGCTTGAGAGGCCCCAGTGCTGCAGGCCTGGTGTTCACACACAGCCTGGGAAGCAGCTGATGAGTAAATTACTAACACTGAGCTTAGACAAAGGTCTACACTTGCACATTTTGTATTTTGGAGTTTTTAAGCAATGATTAAGAAGGCAGTCCATTATAAGTTCCAGTATTGCAATCCTTGATGGTGCATCCTGCCTCAAGATCTGGTAAGCATCTGTACCCTGTCTAGAGAAGAATTCTGCCACCAACATAGGACTCAAAAAGAGCCTGTATTCCAATTTACCTGAAATATGATCACAGGTAGAAACACGGCCAAACCAAAAATCATAAAAGCACGAAAAAGCATAAAAAGCATTCTCTTAGACTGTAGTCTGAGTGTTGCCTCAGAGCACCTTCTCCAGAACAGGGAATTTATCCTGCAGAGGCTTCAACATGAGCTGCTTCAACCCAAGCTGCTTCAATCCAGATGTGCCAGCTCCAGCATACCTGCTCCCAGGAATTGTTATTCATCTCTCCCTAGTATCTTCAAAATACATTTGAGGATTTTTTATTCACCTCTCTGAACCCTTGTGCTACTCTTTGGCTCCTCACCATTTGACATCAAGCTCACTGTCAGCTTGACAGCATCCCTGTTTCCAAGTATGTCTATATCTGAATTTGCTGGAAGCTGTACAGCATCCCATTTTCTTGAAAAGAGGTTTACTAAAAAAAAAAAAAAAAAAAAA